>QUSF01000027.1:7885604-7908255 GCA_003676055.1 Chloebia gouldiae | reverse complement strand
CTGGGAATGCAGGGGGAAGAAAGCTGCTCCTCTGGGAATGCAGGGGGGAGAAAGCTGCTCCTCTGGGAATGCAGTGGGGAAGAAAGCTGCTCCTCTGGGAATGCAGGGGGCAGAGGCTGCTGTGCTGTTCCCAGGTCAGATTGGATCCAGGTAGGAATGCTGGGCTCCTCCCCTGGGCAGAGCCTCTCCCCATGGATGATGGAATTTTCTCAGCCATGCAGGGACACTCAGTGGCCATGAACAGCAGAGATCTCCTGGAGGGAGGATTGGCTGTGGGAGAGAGAAAGAAAAGTGCCCAATGCACAGAGGATAAACTGCCCCAGCTCTGACAGATGATAATCAAATACACACCCCCAGCTAAATCTTTCAGCCTAAGACACAGCTCAGCTGTAGGGGTCTCTTGTACACCCTGCTGCTGGAAGAGCCCCACAGCCCAGAGCTGAGGTCATTTCCCAGGCTGGGAGCAGCTCTGGCAGCTCCCTCTGGGTGTCCCCTGCTCCAAAGGGGGGCAGGAACCAGCGGGGCAAGAACACCCTGAGCCCCCAAAGTGACATCTACCCAAAGTCACTGAACTTTGCTTTGTGGCTGAGCCCTCAAATGGCAAAACAATTGGCCAAGGAGAAAGATAAAACATGGATTAAAATTGCCTCTGTGACCCAACCTTCCAGCACCTCTGAGAGGTGTCCAAGGCCAGGTTGGACAGGGCTTGGAGCAGCCTGGAATAGAAGAAGGTGTCCCTGCCTGTGGCACTGGGCTTTGAAGTCCCCTCCAACCCAAACAGGGCTGGAGCCTGGCTCTTGATCCCAAAGAGGGGTGTAAGGTCCTGGTTACTCCAGGATAGCTGGATCTAGAGCTCCAAGTATTTTCTTACTCCTTGCTCTAGAAATTGTAGTTTAGTCAAACCCACTAGAAAAGTGGGTAATTAAACTACCAAGGGAGAATTTTTCCCCCCAGAGCAATATTCTTACCCCAAAATATTTTGCTGATAGTTTGCTCTTTTCATACTCCCCCCAAAAAACTGAATGGGGGCCCTAAACATGAGTGTTTGTCTTCATAATAAATCCTGAACTCAGCACTGAACAGGCTGCTTTGCCTTGCCTTCAAAACATTTATTCCTCTGCAGGCTTGGTTACATTTCATGCCTGGCTGCAGCAGTGATAATGAGGCTCTGTTTGTGCCCATCAGCACAGCTGGACTCCTGCTCCTTTGGGCTGTAAATATCTGTTAAAAAGAACATCTGCCACATGGAAATACAAACATGGTAAACAGCAGCAGGAGGGAAAGCTTGGGAGATGGGTGGGATTGTGAGGAAAATATTGGGAGCCAAAGGAATTTAATGGAAAGGTCAAGATGGGTTAAGGTTGGGCATTTTCAAAGGGTGGAGATGCCACCTCTAGAGGGTCAGGTAGAATTAGAGCAGATAAAATATTTTAACTGGAGTTGGAAGGAAGCTGTGACCCCATTGTCATCTCTGACACTTGCTGGGATGAATCCCCAGGCTGGCACAAGGCCACTGATGGAAATATTTAAAGCCAGGGTGGAAGGAGGCTCTGAGCAACCTGATCCAGTTGAAGATGTCCCTGCTCACTGCAGGGGGGTTGGACTTGATGGCCTTTAAATTCCAACCCAAACCTTTCTGTGATTCACTGAGATTTCAACATTTCCTTTCCAATCATGCAGCAGGAATGAATTTTTATTTGCTCTTCCTCATAAGTTTATTTGCCAAGAAATTATCTCATGTATTGATTGAATTCCTGGCTCTGACATTGGAGATTACCAAATCCCCAGGTTTCTGCACCTGTAATTCCCTCTGGGAAGAAGTTTGTTTAATGGATGGGTCTGCCTGAGCCACAGACAGCACCTTCTTTGGAAATATCTGGGAATCAGAGAACAAACAGTTTGGATTATCTCTAGTCTGGATGGGGCCAGGCAGTGTCACAAATGGGAATTTGTGGATCAACACTTCGAATTTCACTTTCTGTAGACACATGGATTTAGGGAAACTCAGAGTAAATATTGGCTTTAACTTTCCACTGGTCAATATTTACTTGTTCTGTCAATAAAGCCCGATGCTCATCAGAGCAGAAGCCTGCACTTGTTGCAACAACAAGGATTCTCCTCCCAAACAGGTGTCCACAGGAGCAGGAGGCAGAACAGCCACGCAGCAACATCTGGGCTGCCCTCAACATCTGGACTGGCAAAGTAGAGAAGACTCTCCAAAAAACAGACAGAGCTTCAAACACAGGTGAGCAAAACTGCAGCACCTTTGTCACTGCTGGTAGACAAGTTCTGAAATGGGGAATGTTCCTCTGGACCTTCCCAGCATTTGCCAGGCTGCAGCTGAGAAAAAAAAAAAGTGTCCTTTGTCCCCTGTGAGGGCACCACCCTCCCCCAGAACCACACTCTGGCTCGGGGGATGGTGTCTCCTGTGCCTTGTGCTGCCCATGGTGTGATCTGATGGTTTCATCTCCCTTTTCCATCTCTCTTTGACATCCAGGAGCTGCCCCAGAAATGCTGTCCAGGAGGGGCTCCTGGATGTTCCCAGCCCCACCTCCTGCTCAGGGCTCCAGGAAAAATCAGCCATGGCTTTGCCCTCTCCCACCCTGAGGAGCTGATGCAGCTGTGCATTGTCCCTTCCCTTGTGCCATGTGAGTGTCACTGGCTGCCACATTGACCCAAGCAGCCAAACCCACCCAGGAGCTGCTCCCACTCCTCCCATCCCTCCATTCCTGACCACCTCACCCAGGCCCAGATGGCTTTGGGAGAGGCAAAGCAGCCCCTGTGCAGACCAGTTTACTCTTCTGCCATGGTGCAGCTTTAACTTTGGGTTCTCTCAACAGCTTCCAGACATGAGGTGCCTAAAAAGACATCATGAAGGGGATGCCTGTAAAATGCTGCATCAATATCCAGATTTGTGCCAGCACCTTTAGGGGAATTGACCCAAATCCCAGGGGGCTGAGCTCCCAACCCCACACAGAAGGGCTGCTGAGAGACAGTTCTGGAAGCCAGAGATGCTCCTGGAGTGGTGAATGTTTAATCCCTGTTCCCAGCAGGTGCAGCAGCACTGGGCCCCAGTGGGGCTGAGGCACTGGTGCAGTGCCTGCACAGGTGTCCCACAGCAGACACAAACACCCTCTGAGAGCTGCCTCAGCCCAGCACTGTCTCCCTGATATGCTGCTGCAAAACCCCAAAATTCAGCATCAGCTCTGCCTCCAGGACACCTCCATGGGCCAGAGGATTCCTTCCATAAACAAAGGGCAGCTGGTTTTCCAATAGATCCTTCAGGAGTCAGGGGGAATATGATTCCAAACCTCATCTATAAACTCAGTGTTGAAGCCTTGTAAACCAAACCAGCCCTGGCTGTGTAAAATAATTATTTAAAGGAGGTTTTTTACAGGCTCGAGCAGAGGCTGCAGCCTCCAACTGCGTTATTAGGATATTTAATCCATTCTTGTGAGGAGCAGAGCACAGAAAGCAGCACACAGAGACAGGAGCTGGACTGGTGCCAATACCAGAGGACTGGAGAGCATCACTAATGACTTTATTTGCTCCCCTGGGAGCAGGGATGGCTCTTGGGAAGGCATCCAGGGCTGTTTGGCTCACAAGGAGAGGAGCTCTGTGCACTCTTGAGTAGCAATAACCCGGGGTGCAGTCAGATTTGGGGAATTACAGCTTCAACTGCACCAAAAAATCTCGGAAAATGGAATACCTTGCTGGTCATGGATGTCCTTCAGAGAAGGAACAAAGGCAGTGGGATGAATTCTTCCCTCTCAGTGTGAAGCTGGAGCTGTTTCCTGTCCAAGCCTGTGGTTTCTGGCTGGACCCTTCTCAGGCTCTGCAGTTTACTCTGGGTCCAGGGACCTGCTTGGCCCCAGGCCTCGTGCCTGGGTCACTGCTGAACCCAGCACACCACACCTGCTCCTAGTTTTTTTCCTTTTTTATTATTATTTTCTCTCCTCCTCTCCCCTCTCAGCACCGCAGTGCTTTCAAACACTATTTCAAAATAGTGTTTGAAATTTGGCATTTGGGCCAGACTTTCAGTGCCCCCTCCAGAGGACCCTGAGGGGGGAGTTGCTGCCCTCCTGCTCTTTTTGGAGTCTCCAGCTTGGCTGCAGTCAGAGCAAGAAAAACCCAGGTGCAGCACTGCCCATGGAAGAGTCAGAAAGGTTTTCTGGTGTTCCCCAGGTGTTATTCCCAGCCCCAGCTCTCCACAGGCTGGAGCAAAAATGGGCACAAATTGTTCCCATTGTGTTCCCAGTTCAGAACTTGGCTCGAGGCTCCTGCTCTGAGGCTGTGATAAGCACAGGGGCACTGGGACCCTCCTGGGCTCCATGGGCAGTGCTGCACATGAGGTTTCTGTGTGTCCAGTGACTAAAACCTTACAAAACCCACAGGGAGCAGAACCCTGGCTCTGCCTGGCAGGGCAGGTTTGCTCTGACACTCGGAGGAAACACTGCCAGGACTTGTTGCTCGTTCCTGCAGCATCCAGCCATCCCCAGGAGCTGCTTCCCTGCCACCAGCACCACAGCACACTCCAGACCCCCACGGAGCCAGGAGCCAGGCCTGTGCTTTTGAAAACAAAGGACAAAACGGTGCCATGAAAGAGAAACGCAGCTGGGAGTGGGAAAAAGTCCTCACACAGCGAGACGGGGGAAAGTGAGCAGGGAAAAGTCACAAAGATTCCCAGCTGGAGAACACATGGAGAACATGGGCAGCTGGGAGAGCTGAGGCATAGAGAGATCAAAGCAAGGCCCTGGGTGTGCTCCTGGTGCTGGGGGTGGCAGAAATGCAGGTGCTGGAAATCAGGGAGCCACGTCCCAGCCCAGTCACCGGGGTGGCTGCAGGGAGGGGAGCCCTGCCTGCCTCCAGATGTGCCCCTGCAGTTACTGAGCTGCCCAAAACTGCAGAGCTGCTGTCTCTCATTGGCTTGGCACCAGTGTTAGGTTGGATGCTCGTGTGCAGGAGGTGGTGGCTTCAGTGCTGGGCTGACACCCAGGTACCACAGCAGAATCTGGGCTCTGGAACTCGAAGTTGCATCTACTGGGAATTAAAATTCTAGCTCAGACAACATCAGTGAAAATCTTCAGCTCTGAAGTATGTGGGTAGCAAGAGTTGGAGAGGGAGGGACAGAAACGTTGATGGGGATTTTAATTTATTTTGGAAGCAAATTCCTTTGATGTCCAGCTGAGCGTGCCAATCCCGTGAATCAGGGTAAGCCCCTGGAGCCAGCAGCAGAGCCCGCGTGTCCCGCTGTGTTCCCGTCGTGTTTAGCACCCAGCAGGCAGGACAGGAGCCGACAGCCCCCGTGTCCCCGCCCTGGCAGCTCCCCCTTCCCGATCCCTGCCCCGAGCGAAATGCTGATTCCGACATCCGCTGCTGTGTTGCCAGCGCTGCTCCATTCAGCGAACACAATGAGAAAGCCGACGGCAGATGTGGCCGATGAAAAGCATCATCAGCTGCCAGGGACGGCCCGAAAGCCCCAGAACACTGTCCCGTGCTGAGGCTGCTCCCAGAGCCGGCACCTCCACCCTCCACCCTCCACCTTCCACCCTCCATCCTCCATCCTCCATCCTCCATCCTCCACCATCCATCCTCCACCCTCCACCCTCCACCCTCCAACCTCCATCCTCCATCCTCCATCCTCCACCCTCCATCCTCCACCTCCATCCTCCACCCTCCACCTCCATCCTCCACCCTCCACCTCCATCCTCCATCCTACATCCTCCATCCTCCATCCTCCACCATCCACCCTCCATCCTCCACCCTCCACCCTCCATCTTCCAGCGCATCCCTCCGGGCTCCGGCCCCGCTGGGCACAGGGAGCGGGGAGCAGGCAGCCGCAGGGAGGGAAGGGTGTGCGGGGATATTCGGCTGTCTGCAGGCAGAGCACGGAGCAGATGCTTGCTGGAAACCGGCGGGTTTAACGAGTGTTGTTAATTGTGCTGCCCGCTCGGAGCCCTGCCCCCCTGTCCCCTGCACAGCCCCGTGTCCCCTGTCCCACCTGCAGGGTGGGAAAAGATCCAGCACCGCCCGGAGCCGTCCTCCCCTCACCGGCCGCACCCAGTGGGGAGATCTGGGCACGCTCCAGGGGCTGAGCTGCTAATTGCCCTAATTGCTCCTGGGTTTTATAGAGCTCGGGCCTTTTTCTGGGATTCTGGACATCTGTCTGATTGTGATGGCTCCGAGAATGGTTCCCACTGCAGGCACAGCTTTGAAGCTGTGGGATCGCAGGAAGCTTCAGGAAGCAGATGGATTTAACTGACAAATTGAAGCTCACTGAGTTTTCATTTAATTAACTTTTAATTGGCGAATTTGGGGCTCACGCATTTTTAGTATAATTAGCTGCTTAAATTAGCTGTTAACAGAGGTTTAAATTTAGAAGCAGGCTTTTTTTATATCCTGTGTCTGGGTTTATACTGTAGCCATGCTGTGATTCCTTTTCAGCCAAATGCTTTAACTCCAGCACACCAAAGGATGAGGAGGTTTGGAAGCTGCTACAGGAACTTGGAGCAGGAAAAATGAGATGCACAATTCCACAAGGATTATCCCTAGTGTTTCCTTCTGTGTGGGATTTCTGGTCACTGCACCAGCAGATGAGGGGAGGGGAGGGGAGGGGAGGGGAGAGGAGGGGAGGGGAGGATCAGTCTTACAAACCCAGTTGTCTCCCTCAGCCCTAAGAAGCTCCATGAAATCCCTGAAGCTGGTCCCTGACACCCTGTTTGGTGGCTGGAAGGAGAGGGACATGGAGAGAACTTCAGGCCACCTGGAAATGTTGATCTTGGATATATTCTCCAAGACTTCTGAGCTCCTAAGAAAAAGCACCTCCATAATCTGGAATGGATTGGGTCAAAGGATGAGCTGCACTGAAGGAAGAGTTCCCAGCAGTGGGGTGTATAAAAGGATTTAAACAATTCCCCCCAAAAAAAAGATAATCTTCTGATTTTTGCAGCTGAAAACAGGAGAAAAGAAAACTCAGCAAAGATATCAAGGAGGTGACAATACAGCCATAATTTGTTCCTTTTTTCAAGGCTGCAACTGCTACTATTTTAGGAATAAATTCACAAGCAGGGTGGTCAGATCAATATTGTTCCTAATCCCCCAGATTAAGGGCAGCAGAGAGGGCAGAGCAGCCCAGCCAACAGTGAGGGCTAAAAGCTGCTTCAGCCAGGGCTGGAAAATGCAAATCTGCTCCTTCCTCAGCAGAAACAACCTCCACATTATTCTCCTCCTTGCTAAGTTCTGTATAAACAGAACAAAAATATGTTGTGGACAAATGACCTTTCCCCAAACTGAACAAAAAAGGCATGGTCAGGTCTCTGCTCTTTCCTGGTAAAAAAGGTCAAAAAATATTTTAAGAACTGCGGAAAGAATGGAAATGTGGCTAAGTGGAAATTCAAGTGGAGTAGGAAACAATAGCATGGATTAGGTCATTCCCTGCAAGAACAGAGAGAAAATGTCAGGGATTTGGGTGCTCTGGACCTTGGTTTCCTCTCCCATTGTGAGCAAATGAGGACCAAGCTCTCAATAAATTAACTGGGGGGGAAATGAGAGCCCCCCAACACCACCCTGGGGTCACAGAGGGGCTTTGGGGCTGGATGGCTCCTCCAGGAGGAGACACATCCATGGGAAGTGGCACAAGCCAGCAGAGCCCTGATGTCTGGGAGGTGCAGCTCTGCCTATTCCTGCTGGGATGGAACTTTTGGGGACCCTTGGGAGCCTTCATCCCTCCATTAATGATCTCACATTTAATTAGTGCACATTAAGTGGCTGCACACTTCCAGTAGCCTCTGGTTGTCATCTGTCCCGAGCACTCCCTCCAGGATTTAGGTTCTTGGGCTGACAGACAGACACCAACTGTCCAGAAGCCTCCCACATGAAGTGTTTGCCAAGGATTTCCACAAAATTTTAAAAACTCAGTTCCAGGAACAGCTCTGATTTCTGCAGAAATGTTGAAAATTGGGAGGGAAAGTTATTTTTCTACTGAGCAAAGGGGAAAAAAATGTAGGTATTTCCACTGTAATTTCCTTTAGAAATTTCTACAGCTATTGCTGGGATTATTCAAAAAACATTTTCTGGGCCCTGTGGGTTATGAAGTCACAGTTTCTCCAGCTCAGTGGTCTTGAAGAGCAAAAATTGGCTCTGGCACAGGTTACCCAGAGCAGCTGTGGCTGCCCCTGGGTCCCTGGCAGTGTCCAAGGCCAGGCTGGACTGGGCTTGGAGTGACCTGGGACAGTGAAAAATGTCCCTGCCCATGGCAGGGGTGGATGAGCTGATCATTCAGAGCCAAACCAGGGCAGAGAGAGGAGATTCATCCTCATCAAGACAGGAGATCTCTGCATGCCAGACCTTTCCCCAGGCATTGGCATTATTCCCTCACTGGCTCATTCCCACACAGATTTTGACCAAAACTGAAGAGCCCAAAGTGCCTCCACTGTGCTCCAGTGCAGCCCAAGCTTTCCTGCTCTTGTTTCACCCTCATTTTCCCTGCTAGAAGCTTGGTTGTCTCTTTCTGACAGCTGCCTGGTTATTCCCAGCCCAATATTCTGAGTTCAGCTGTTCTTTCAAGCTGCAGGAAGGAGGATTTAGGGCTCGGTGAGCCAGAGAACAGATGGGCAGACTGGAGCATGAATGGAAACCTTTGCCATTGAGGAGCTGAAATCCCAGCCCAGAGCCCTGCAGGGCAGTGAATTACCCGGCAGCAAGGGCTGGAGCAAGGCTGGCATATGGGAAAAATCCTTGTCAGGGGGGCATGAGAAGAGCTCCAGCTGTTTGCAGGGGACCTCTGCACCTGGCCAGCCCAATAAATCTGTCACAAACTCAGCAGGCACCGCCTGCCAGCGCAGCAGGGTGGCTCCTCCCGGGCTGTTTGCACATCCTGCCCACAGGAAATGTGCCCAGAAAGGATTAAAGCACAGCCACGCTTCACAAATTGATCCCATCCTGAGCCTTTCAGCCCCGCACTGAGTCAGCATCCAGTCCCTAAAGGGAGATTTCCTGGGAAGTCTGAAAGGGAATGAACTGCCAGGTTAAAATGCCGTGTTTATCAAACTGAGTGAGAGACTACCCTGCTTCCTACGTGATTCCAAATAAATTAGAAGCCCATCTGCTGTACTTGCCTCCAATAAATTAATTACTTCCAAGGGTGACGAGTTTTTACAACAAAGTAATTATCAAGCTAATAATAACAGCAGAGGTTGGGCCTTCAACAAGAGCAAATTGCTGCCACTCCAGTGCCTGCAGCTGGGTGTTCCTGAGAATCCCTCGGGACTCCTGCCCCAGGGGCTCCAGGACAGGGATGCAGACTGATAAACAACTGTGCCATCACTCTGGGCCGTGCTCTGGGCTCCCAGGAATGGGAAGAGTGAACTGGGATCCAGAACCCTCCAAACCTGGGCTGAGTCCCAGCCTGGGCAGTGGGGTAGGGGAATCCGCCCCTGTGCTCCGGGGAGAGCCCACCTGCAGAGCTGCCCAGCCCCGGGGCCAGGCTGGGAGAGCTGGGGGGGCTCACCTGGCGAGGAGAAGCTCCAGGGAGAGCTCAGAGCCCCTGCCAGGGCCTGAAGGGGCTCCAGGAGGGCTGGAGAGGGACTGGGGACAAGGGATGGAGGGACAGGACACAGGGAATGGCTCCCACTGACAGAGGGCAGGGATGGATGGGATATTGGGAATTGGGAATTGTTCCCTGGGAGGGTGGGCAGGCCCTGGCACAGGGTGCCCGGAGCAGCTGTGGCTGCCCCTGGATCCCTGGCAGTGCCCAAGGCCAGGCTGGGCAGGGCTGGGAGCAGCCTGGGACAGTGTAAGGTGTCCCTGCCCATGGCAGGGGTGGGATAATTTGGTCCTTACATTCTTTTCCAACCCAATCCAGTCTCTGATTCCATGATTCTATGTAAAATTGCAACTCTATATCCAAAAAGGATTGGGCTGATTTAATGATAAAACAAAAGGAAACCAAACTGACTTCAAGGGAGGGAAGGAGAGGCTGAAACTCTCCTGAAGCACCTCTCGTCAGAAATAGAGGGACTCCAGGGACAGGGAAAAGGACTTTCCATGCTGCTTTCTAGGAAAGTATACTGGAAAGTCTGATTTTCCTTATTGGGAAGCTGCTCTATTGGGAAGTTTCCTGGATGTTCTGCAAGCAAAGCCTCATCACAAAACTTTCCTTTTCCGACTGAGGTGTTGATGAGGCTTCTCCAAGTGCTGCTGCAGCTGCACCAGGCAGGGTAAGCACCAGGAGAGGTTTCTAAAGTGTCCAGACAATGTTCCTGCCACTCCTAAAGCTCTCCAGTGCTATGGAGCCAGCTCCAGGCTCGCCCAGCCGAGTGTTCCTGTGCTGGCTGGAGCCTTCCTCCTCAGCTGCATCATTGCTAATGACACAGGGCTGCTCATGTGCAGGCCAAGAACTTTTTTCCCATACAGCTCATGGCCAAAAATTTGTTGAATCAGGGTTTGGGATGATTTATCTCTATTTCTGTCTCTCCTAACTGTATTTTCTATTTCTAGCACCCACTGTCACTCAGGAAAATCTTGTAGGTGTCCAAAGACACCATGACTCACACTCTGGCTCTCCCAGCTCTCATGAGCAGTTTTTCCTCAGATTTTGGGATCCTGGCTTGCAGCAAGTGGCTCTCTAGGACCAGGCCCATGACTGGGAAGAAGGAAAATGCTTGGTTTCCTATGAGTCAGACCAAGAGCTGTGGTTTGTGTTGTCATCAATAACACATCTCTGCAGCTGGAGTTATTTTAATAAACTCAGTGATTATAATGCTTTTCATAATGGTTTTAGGTGTTAATTCCCATCCTCCAGGGAGACTCATCCTTTGATTTGCCAAGGTTGAGTGAAACCCAGATCCTTGGAAGCCAGTGATCTCCTTTGAGGTGCACCCAGTGTTTCACCTCACACTTGTTCTTCCTCTTCCTCTTCCTCTTCCTCTTCCTCTTCCTCTTCCTCTTCCTCTTCCTCTTCCTCTCCCTCTCCCTCTCCCTCTCCCTCTTCCTCCTGCTCCTCCTCCTCCTGCTCCTGCTGGAGCTGTGCTAAGCTCTCAGGTTGCTGCTCTGCAGAGGTCTGGCAGCACATCTGGTGAGCATCCAGCAGGGACAGGGAGATGAGGATTGGGAGTGCAGGCACAGCCACCCCCAGCCTGCAGCACCTGTCAATGAAACAGGATCTGAACCCAAATAACAACTCCAGGCCTGCAGGGAACCTTCAGTGCCAGCCCCTTGTGTTTTCCTTCACTGGAGCTGCAGCTGGAGGTGTCACCCTGAGTGTGGAAGTACAAGCAGAGGGGTGAGCTTGGGAATGCAAGCTCCACTCTCCCAAGGGCTTTTCCCACCTGGAGGCTCAGGTGGATGAAATTCCTCAGCAGGATCCAACAACGACCTGCACAAGCACAGCAGAGCTCAGGGCAAGGCTGTTCAGCCAGAGAGGGGGATTTCATTTGAGATCCAGCTGATCTTACTCCCAAACACCCCAAACTCAGCAGCAGGAGGACACAGGCTCTGCCCAGGGTCACTCAGAGTCACATGGAGGACAAGGGACACCAGCAAGGCCTTGGCATGTCTCCTCTGGCAGCCACATGCTGATTTTGGGTGGCCATCACAGGATCCCCTGCTCACAACACAGTGACCATTGCATCAGCTGGTGGGAGTGAGAGGGCTGGAGAAGGTCCCCACAGGGATGGGGACACCCTGCTGTGGTGCCCATGGTGCTGCTGAGGAGGGAGGGCTGGAGGAAGATGTTTATGGGGGAATGTTCTGGTTGAATGACTTGTAAGAAAGTGGGACACCTTAATAGACTTCTCAAGGAGTTTTGGGGAGGATTTGACTTTGAACTTCCTTTTTAAAAATAAGAAATGGCCTACATAGGATTGAGTTTAAAATTATGCAAGTATCCCCCGGTAACGTATAGAGCAGCAGGAAACCCCAGAATAGCATCAAAGAGGGATTTGTGCCCTCAGCAGAGACCATCTGCAGAGGAGAAACTGAGCTCCTTTGGCAACTCCATGTTGGATCACTGGGAAAGGAGGGATTTTGCTGTCCTGTCAAGGACTCTGGGCTGACTTTACAAAGTCACAGATGTGCTCCTGCAGGGCAGGTCCTTCCCCACCCTGAGGCACATCTGAGGTCCAGAAGGAGAGTGGAGGAATTGGCCACAGCAGGAGAGTGGAGAGAGCCCACTCAGAGCCTCTGGAGGTGCAGGGCAAGGAGCTGCCCCCAGGAAAAGCACCCTGGAGGAGCAGCCCTGGCCTGGAGGAGCAGCCCTGGCCTGGGGGATCATCCCTGCCCTGGAGGATCATCCCTGCCCTGGGGGATCATCTCTGCCCTGGAGGAGCAGCCCTGGCCTGGGGGATCATCCCTGCCCTGGGGGATCATCCCTGCCCTGGAGGAGCAGCCCTGCCCTGTCCAGGCCCCATCCCTGAGCCATGAGTGTGCTGGTGCCCTGCCGTCGAGGCACTGGGGCAGAAATGGCTGTGGGCTGGGTTCTCTGGCCTCCTGTCCCTTTTTCCTGCCCTGGGAGGGGACAGTCCCCCCCCTGCCCAGCCCAGGCACTGCCTGCAAGCTTCTCTGTGCCCTGTGAGCACCTGGTCCAGGCAGGAGCTGCTCCTGGCTGCTGCTCCCACATGTCCCAGAGCTGTGTGGGAGACACTACGGCACACAGGTGACACAGGGCTGTGGAGATAAAGGACATCCCTCACTTGGGAGGTTTAGGAAAGAAAGAAAGCAGCTCTCAGGGCCGCTTGCTCTACCTCAGAACAAATCTGGATGCATTTACCTCGTGGCACTTGGACACAGAGCTTGGCTCTCCTTGGGCTGGTGCCTTTTAGGAAGTTTAATCTTGCAAAGCCCACCTGGAGCAGTGGTTGCTGAACATTCACCAGGACTTTGGGGCTCTCCAAGCCAATGGGCAGCCAAAGGATGCTGAAAAAATTCCAGTGCCCAGTGCTTCACCAGAAGTCAAAATTTTCTACCCACTGTGTTTGTTATTCCCATTTATTTTTGTCATTATCTGGTAGGAATTATCAGTGCTGGATTTGTCTCAAGGACTCCTTATCCTTGCAGTGCCTCCCTCCCTCTCATGTTTAAAATCATGAACCCCAGCAAAGTGCCCTTGTTTGAGTAAGGTTGGTCCTGGGGCCTGGTGACAAGGACAGGGCTGGGCACCATCCTTGTGGATCCATGGATTTTGGCAATATTCCGTTCAGGCTGGCACGACTCCACCTTGGTCAGCACCTCTGCTGGTCCCCCAGTGTGCCCAAGGTCTGGACAGGCCCCAAGTCCCTTCCAGGGAGCTGAACATGAGGCTGAATAAACAGGCTTGAAAAGTGGAGGGAGAATCTTCCACTCCTTGCTTCTTCCCAGTGGAGGGAAAGGAGGGAAAGGATGAAGGGAAAGCCAAAGGAGGAGCATGAGCATCTCCACAGACAAATCCATGGAATTTCAGCCTCTGCTTTGGACTTGGTCTGGCCTAAGCCCAGTTCTGGGTGATGCTGGTGGGGTTCAGGGCAGAGCTGGGGGGGTCTGTGCTGGGCACTGGGGAACAGCCCCAGGGTGGGGGCACAAGGTAAAGGAAGGGACAGGAAGGGACAGCTGCCCACACAAGCCTGGTTTGGTGTTTGGGGTATCCTAAAGCAGATCCTGGGGGGCTGTGCTGGATCCTCCAGCCCTGCAGATGATGCAGGTTCCCTGGAGCACCATCACTTGCAGCTGGGTGCCCCAGTTCAGTGCCCTCTACCACCACTTCATGACCAGCTGGGCTCTGCAGAGAGACCCTTGGCTGGCTGCTGCCAGACCCTGCTCAGATCACCCCACAGGGAGAGGCTGAAATCCTGAACTCCTGAAATCCTGGCCCCACTGAAAGCCCCAGCAACATTCCCATTGCTTTTTCATCATCATGGGACACCCCCAGCTCCTGAGTGCTGCTCCCAGTGCTTGGCTCCAGCTTCCCATAGGCTCTGAACTGCCCTAGGAGCTTCCCCAGGGCAGCTCTGCTCCCTGCACAGGCTCCAGGCCCCCCTTCCCAGCCACTGTGCCCAGGAGACCTGGGGAATGTCCAAAGGTGTTGCAGTCCTGACTGTTCCACGTCCAATTCTCAGATCCATGAGAGCCAGCAGAGAGCAAACCCAAAACCTCCCACAGCTCTCAGACCCTCCCACTGCCAGGGAACAAACCAGAGGTGCATTTTTAACCTGGCTGCTGCATCTGTGCTGCTCTCAGGTTGGAGAGGATCCCCCTCAGGGATGGGCCATAAAATCCTCTCCTGCAGCGTGCCTCTTATAAAACCCACCTGGAAAAATAATCCTGGAGGCTGTGCTGACAAACGAGGAACTCTGCCCCTTCCCTTTCCAGGGGTGTGCTTTGGAAACCAAACAGAGAGAGCCCCTCGGGGTGGCCAAAGCAAACAGCTCTGTTCAGAATACAGAAATAAATATATAAACCAGGCCATGGACAAATCAGCAAGGAGCATTTCTAAACACAAACCCTGCCACAGGGCCAGACCTTTCCAGTGTGCAGAGCCAACGAGGGGCTCTTTTGGTGCTGTCAGATTTTGTTGCTGCTGCCAGGCTGATTTACAGCAGCTCTTTGTGCAGTGTGGCCCCTGCTCAGGGTTTGTATGGGGTTGAATCCAGTGGGAAACAAGGCATGGTCAGGATCTTTCTTCCACTAGATGCAAACCCAGCAGAGGAAATCACAACCCTCCTCTTAGGGGAAAAAATAATAATTCTAATACAAGAAATCTTTAAATCAACCCAGCAGAGGAAATCTCAACACTCCTCTTAGAGAAAAGAAATAAAATTAATTATAATATAAGAAATGTTTAAAATCCTCATCCTGGTATGATTTCTTTGATTTTAACAGCTGCTGATACAGACTTTTTGAGGCCATAGGGAGGAGCAGCCACTGTCTGCAAAACAGATCAGGAGCAAGGCTACCTTCTGTCTCTCTGGTTAGCAAGGGGGATGTTTTGGGAGCACCCAGCCTGGAAAGGCAGGAAGGGAGGAGTCAGGACAGAACCACGGGGCTGACCCGGTGGAGTGGAGCCCCTCTGCCCCAACTCCCCAGCAGGAGCCTCCCCAGGGAGCCCGGCTGTGGCCAGGGCCGGCGGGAGGAGTGGGCCAGGATGGGCCATGGGATGGGCACTGAGCCCCAGCCCTGGAGTGACCTTCCCGAGGAGAACAGGGAGGTTTATGGAGCAAACGTTCTCCAGGCAGGCCTGGAATCCCAAGAGCAGCTTCTCCACATGTCTGGGAGCACCTCCCAGGCTGCTCCAAGCCCCATCCAGCCCGGCCTTGGGCACTGCCAGGGATCCAGGGGCAGCCACAGCTGCTCTGGGCACCTGTGCCAGGGCCTGCCCACCTCACAGGGAAGATTTTCTTCCTAACAGCCAACCAAAGCTGCTCTCTGTGGGTGTGAGGCCGTTCCCCTTGTCCTGTCATTCCAGGCCCTTGTCAATAGTTTCTCTCCATCTTTGTAGCAGCTTCCCTTCAGGTACTGGAAGGCCACAATGAGGTCACCCCACAGCTTGTCTTCTCCAGACTGAAAAAACCAAATTCTCTCAGCCTTTCCTCACAGCAGAGCTGTTCCATCCCTCTGGTCTTCTTGGTGCCTCCTCTGATCTTGCTCCAACAGCTCCAAATCCTTGCTGTGCTGGGCTGGAGGCAGCTCTGCAGGTGGGGTCTCACCTGAGTCTCACCAACATAAACAAAAACCACTCAGTAAATGACAGAGCTGGTTTTCAGCCTGACATGAGGAGCTCAGCTGCCATACTTTCACTGAAAGCTATGTCTCAGAAGAGCTGCTTTTTTTTTAACTACTGCTCAAAACAACAGGCACGTGCTGAGAGGGTCCCTGGAGACAGAGGGCAGAGAAACTCTCAGAATGGCATTTTTTACCCAGAAAAACTTCTTCCCATTTTGATGTTACCTTGCAAATGGCCTGGTTTAAAAACCCGCAAACTGAAAATCCTCTTTTATTTAAAAAGAAGATCATGTCAAGAGCAAAGCCCATCAGAGCTCAGGGAGGAGAAGGATGGTCCCACTCACCTCACTGTCCTCTCCAGGCTCTGAGCCAGGGGACAGCCCAGGGACAGCCCAAGGACATCAAATCAAAATTTAGTTTCTGAATCAAAATTTAGGGAGTTTGGCACAGAAAAAAAATTTCTAAATGTTTCTTAGACTGAGTCAAACCTCAGGGAAGTGGAAACACCCAGCAGATGCACTCAGGCTACTCTGGGCCCCAACAGAGATTAATGAATCATAGAATTATAGAAAGGTTTAGTTGGAAGGGACATTAATTATCCAGTGCCACCCGTGTCATCATCATGGACACCTCCCACTGTCCCAGGCTGCTCCCAGCCCTGTCCAGCCTGGCCCTGGGCACTGCCAGGGATCCAGGGGCAGCCACAGCTGCTCTGGGCACCCTGTGCCAGGGCCTGCCCACCCTCCCAGGGAACAATTCCCAATTCCCAATCTCCCATCCATCCCTGCCCTCTGGCAGTGGGAGCCATTCCCTGTGTCCTGTCCCTCCATCCCCTGTCCCCAGTCCCTCTCCAGCTCTCCTGGAGCCCCTTGAGGCCCTGGAAGGGCTCTGAGCTCTCCCTGGAGCTTCTCCTCGCCAGGTGAGCACCCCCAGCTCTCCCAGCCTGGCTCCAGAGCAGAGGAATTTCTCTGGGCTCCAGGACACCCCAAGTCTGAGCAGAAGAGCAGAACCTGAAGCTGTCCCAGCCCTGAACCAGACCCTGCTCCAGCAGAGGAGGGGGTGAGCAGCCCCTGGGGCAGGGCAGGACCAAAGCTGCCCTGAGCATTCCCCCTGCCTGGCCAATGATAATCTTGTACTTAGGTCCTGATTTAGCCTGTGACTGGCTGCAAGAACAATTTTCAATTACAAATGAAGGTGCTGGAAGTGCTGCTGGCTTTTCCATGGCCATAGATACAGGACTGAGCACAGACAATGGTAACACTCCAAAGGCTGAGACGGATGAGCAAAGGAAATGCCTCAGATGCTCATGGTGCACTGTCAAGTGTAAAAGTGGAACATAAAGACACTTCTAGTGCAATTTTTAGGGGGAAAAAAACTGTTCAAACTTCCTTTTGTTGCTAAGAAATAGAAAAACATAAGAATAAGCAAAGGAGCACAGCAGAAGTCACAGATGTGCAGCACAGTTTATCATCCATGGACACACTCCTGACAGTCAGCTAAACACAGTTGTTTTCCACATCTAAAATGATCCTTTTGTGGGACAAAAACTCCATGTATCACCAGTAATGTATTAACTACTCTTTGAAGAGAATAATGGAAGATTTGGCTAAAATAGTCATATTTGTGGTTTCTGAAGTCTGAAACCATGAGGATTTTAAAGCATTTCATGTGGCTCATTACAGCTTAGCTAAGAGGGAAATAATTGATTGTCAAGTTATTTTCAAGGAAGAAGAAGCAATGAGAAGAGTTGAAAATGTGAGAAGTGCTTCCACCATATGGTTTGAATTCTGATGATGATTCATCACTTGCCACTAAAATTTTAATTGTAAAAGTCAGAAATCAAAGAGGAGGAAAGGCTGAATATTTACTCCCAAGTTCTCAACCCACATGTGTTAAACAGCAAAGTATGGTGTAAATGCATTGTGTTGAGGACAGAAGTTTATTAATTCCTTCCCCTAGCAAAGGGCTAAAGAATTGTAGAGGATTTGGGATCTTTTTCCTATTAAATAAAAAGAAATGTTGAGGCAGCCTATCATAAAATGGCCCAGTCTTCCTGAGACTTATCCCAGGGAATTCAGCAGGAATAGCCCAGCTGAAGTTTTTATATTCTTTAATACAATACAGATGGCAAGAGAGATGGAAAGTGCTTGGTATGCAAGTGCTGAAGGCTTTCAATGTTCATTTTAAAATGCATAAGAATACTTTAAAAATGAGCCTGCATTAATCTTTGCATGCCAAAATGTATAACATGCATCCACTGAAGTGTAAATTACAGCCACGGACTGACAACAAATTCCTTGGCCATAAACACCAACCTTCTCTGAAAGAAAAATGACAGCAGTCCAGAGCAGAATCAGCAGAAAAGGGTTTTGTTTGCCTGGGTGTGTTGTCTTGCAGACACCTGACTTCACAGGGATCTCAGCACGTGACACTCACTTAACCTGAATCAATCATTTTCTCTGAAATCCATGCTGACTTCTCATCACAAACATCAGAGAAGTGGTGAATTTTTAGAGCAGGCTTGGTGTTTATCAGACTGAGCATGCACGTGTTTTAGGGGGCCTGAGTTATGGAAGGCTCTGATTCTGAAGCAGTGAATCCCAGGTCTCTCTGTTGCTCTAAACCTCCTGGATCTCCTGCAGCTGTCAGGGATGTGCCCATGTGTGCCAGGTAGAAAGAGCTCTGGACAGGCTGCAACCTCCTGATAAACCCTGATTCTGCCAAAGGACAAGTCTCAAATTGACATCATTTATCCACAGAAGGTGTTTTATGGCTTGATAAAACATATAAAAAATCACAGAGGAATGGAAGCCTCATTGTCATCCTGCCATGAACTTTTAAAATGAGGCATCAGAGACTTCTCCCCCAGAGGTGCTGGCACTGCCCAGGCTCCCCAGGGAATGGGCACGGCCCCGAGGCTGCCAGAGCTCCAGGAGCCTTTGGCCAGCGCTGCCAGGGATGCCCAGGGTGGGATTTTGGGGGGTCTGGGCAGGGCCAGGGGCTGCACTGGATGATCCTGGTGGTCCCTCCCAGCTCAGGATGTTTTGATTCCATAATGGGATGAATGCTCTTAAGATGCCCAGAGAACCCTCCCAAACACCTCCTCCCTGATGTGCCCATGACAGATGTTCCTTGAAGAAGCCCAGCATCTCCAAACTGCTTTTCCCACCCCAGAGTACATTGCAGAGGGAGCAGCAAGCCCAGTGGGTTGAGGGGGACCTCAGAGCCCTGTCCTTGGCTGGAACAGCTGCCACCAGCACAGCCAGCCAGGGGACATTGGCTGCCCTGCAGAAAATTAACCTGGATTTGAGAAACTGATGCCCCCCACTCCCATTGGCACCAAATCATCCCCTTTGTGCTCCGGGGTCACAGCTCTGGCAGTGCCTGTGGCACCTGGGACACTGAGGCAGGACTCAGCTGCCACCTGGGCTGCATGGGGCCCATGAGATCTCCACACAGGACATCATAGAGGTATCCCCATTGCATGCTTCTTGTGTCCCCCCATTTCCTGGCTCTAGTATCCCCATTGCCTGGCCTTGGTGTCCCCATTGCCTGGCCCTGTGTCTCCCCCATTGCCTGGCTCCTGCTGCATTGCTGACTGGCACAAACCAGTCCCAAACCCCGCTGGAGAGCACCGTGAGGGGCTCTTTCCTCCTCTTTCCCCCTCTCTCCCCCTCTTTCCTCCTCTCTCCTCAGTAATTCAATCCCAGCCCGGGCTGGCAGCCAGGCAGCTCCAGGAGTGAGACAGGCTCCTCTCGGTTATTAACGAGTTTCTTGATCCCAAAGAGCCCTTCCCAAGGAAGAACACTTCCCTCCATGGGCCAGCGTGGGGCAAACAGATTGGGGCTGCATTTCTCCTTTGGCTTTGGTGCCTGGGCTCCTTGGCCTTGTGCCAGTGGGCAGCAGCTGGCCCCAAGCTCACACTCAGGATGTGCAGCTCTGGCTCTTCTCCCCCCTGTCTTTGGGGAGGGGGGGATCAAGGGCCACCTAAATAAAGCAAATATTACTGGGTAAAAAAGGCTTGAATTGGTTGTTTTTTGTTATTTTGCTTCACTTTCTATTGTAGTAGCTTTTTGTGGATTTTCTTTCAGTGGACGAAGTGAGTGTGTGCTCAGACCTCACCTTGACAGAGCTGGGGAACAGAAATAACTTTAGTGACTTAGAGGGAGGATGTGTGGAATCAGTAAAAAACACAGGGAAATAAGCTTTGTTTTAATCATTTGCCCAAATTCCTGTAAGTTAAGGAGATCCCAGGTACCCTGTACCCAGAGAATGTTCCTGCTGCTGTCCATGACATCAGTCCCTGGGCTTTGGCTGCCTGGGGATCCGTGCTGCGCCTCCAGCAGATGTAATCTTTGTACAAGAGTGATGTTTGGTGCTTGTATTCTCTAGCTATTTCTGGAAGTGAATGCAATAATCTTCCACTCGGATATGACTGTCTCCAGCATAAACAAATCCAGGCCAGCTTTGCACCATAGTTCTACTGTCTGGAAATATCATCATTGAGGATGTTTACTTGACTCTTTCCAATTTTTTTTTTCATTCTTTGCTTTGTTTGCAGTCAAACTCAAATTTTTTCGATATATACACTTTTCCCAACCCAAATGACTTCCCACTTTCATTTTAGCATCTTTTGCTCCAGAATTTGGGGAACAGCCAAACTCCGTCACTGGAACCAGTTTCCATTTGGGACGTGACATGATTCCAAGTTGTCATAAAGTCAAAGTGTGTGTTCAATATCCAGGACCAGCATGGAGAGCTTGTGTTGTCTTTGGCATTGTGGCCACTGTCACAGTTGTCTATGTCCATCCTCTGGAAACACAGGACATCAGACTCGGGAGTCTGGGTCACCTCTCAGTGCTTAGGTGACATTTCTCTTCCAGGTGGGACAGTTGGACTCAATGGACTGAATTTCATTGTCCTGGCAGCCTCCAGTGCTGTCATGGGAGTGACAAGGAACTGTCTTTGGACATCTTTGATTCCCTTGAGGACGTGGGACAGACCCATAGGGACATCCCCATCTGACCTTCAGCCTCCCTGGAAAGCAGTGGACAGCAAACCAGCACTGTGCTGTGAACTCAAGGTCTGAGATGAACTAGAAGTAATTGCAGGAGAAATCTGCCCTCAGCCAGAGGCACTGGGTGGGATAACCCCCTCTGTGATGATGAGTGTGTTGCTCCTAAAACCCCAGAAGTGCTCACAGCTCCAAGGACCTCCTGCTCCAGGGCTGGAATGTGCTGGATCTGCAGGAGTCCAGGCTGGGGAAGAGCATTTATTATCACAGGAAAAGAAGAGTGTATTTTTGAGATGGACTGATTTATTCCTGCCTGGATGGGACCTGTGGAGGTGTGTGAGACATTGAACTTCCTTCCCAGCCACACTGCTTGGGGCAGCCTGGGGAACCAGCACGGCTGCTGCTCTGTGCTGAACCATCTCAGGGAGCAGCTCCTTGCAGGGCCCGTGGGCAGCTGGGCACCACATCCAGGCTGTGCACCACCCTCCTGTCCCTCTGCCACCTGTAGCTTCTCACTGAGAAGTCGTTGGGACGAAATCTTCCTGGCAAGATTTGTTCAGATAAACACACAGACACAGCTCTAGGGGAGGTGAATCACACCCAGACCTGGACACCATCAAGACAAGGTGAAACAGCCTCAAGTTGCTCCAGGGTAGGTTTATTTTGGATATTAGGGAAAAATTCACAATGGAAAAGGTGGTAGGGAATTGGAACTTCTCAGGGCAGCGAAGGGGCCACCATCCTTGGTGGGATTTAAAAGATATATAAATGTGGCACTTGGGGACATGGTTAGTGGTGGCCTTGGCAGTGAATTCCAGGGGGAATGGCTGGCCTCATGATCTTAGAGGTCTTTTCCAAGCTTAATTCCATAATTCTACGAGTACCATCAGCCCCCTTGCTTAGCACTCCTGGCTCTGGAACAACCCCCTGGAAACCAGAGCTGAGGACCACCATTAAGCCACACAAATGTTTTTTTCACCACTCCTCTCCCACTAAAGAGCAACCAAGTGTCCTACAAACCTCTGTGTTTGCTCGGATCTGCTCCCACTAAGGAATAACCCTGCAGGGAACGAGGAGGCAGAAACAGGAGCAGGTTAATTTGGAGTGTGCCCTCCCAGCCCAGCGTCAGCGGATATGGGTATTTTTGTGCTGCTTCCTCTGAGATACTTTTAGCCACTCAAGTGACTTGTGGCAATTCCCCGAGGCCAGAGTGATTCATAAGGTTTGGAGACTGCACTGGATCGCTCCTTGGGAAGGGAGCGTCATCCCACTGAAATCAGGAGCTTCAAAGGCATAGGGACTTTGAAAAATGGAGCAGGATATCCAGAATGAGGTCTTTGGTTCTGGCTAAACTGGAGCTGTGGAATTTTCAGATTATTATATCATGGGGAGGAGGGATCTTTTTGTTCTGGTGTTGGTGAAAGGCAGTGATTAATCTCACAGGCTGGGGGCAGACAATGTGCAGAGCAAGACTGAGCCATGGAAATTCTCTCTTCCCTCAGTCCTCAGCAGCTTTTAACCCTGCCCTGGGCACCATCTCACATTTTTATCCTTGTTTCCTCCCCTGCAGCCTCTTCTTCATCTGTGCACATGAGTCCTCCTCCTCCAGACCATTATCTCTGATGTGTTGGCTTTCTAGAGACTTTTTTAAAATCTTCTTGTAGTCAAGTAGACTTTGGTGGGATTTGTGAAGTTCAGCAGCCCAAGGGAAGAGGAGAACAGGACATTTTTCCTGATCCTCTTCATCTGGCTGCCCCTCCCCACAGGCACTCCTTAGATCATGTCCAAGAACTGCTTCTCTCTAGACTGACAAAGGCAGAGGAAGGAACCTCTCATCAATCCATGAGGAGATGAGATGAGACAAGATGATATGATTGAGATGAGATGATTGAGGTGAGATGAGATGAGATGAGATGAGATGAGATGAGATGAGATGAGATGAGATGA
>QUSF01000027.1:7846395-7871672 GCA_003676055.1 Chloebia gouldiae | reverse complement strand
TCTTCCTGCTGCTGGGATGGAGGCTGGGCACTTGGAGGACACAAACAGAGCCTTCCTTGTGCCACCCCTTCCACCCACCCAGCCCAGGGAATCTTTTTGCTTCCCAGAGTCTCTTGGCATGAGGTCCAGCATTTCCTGACCACCAGCCCAACCCCACCCCAGCCCCCAGCCCTCCTGGCACCAGTGGTGGGAGCTGTGTGCCAGCCCTGCTCCATCCTGGCAGCAGGGACAACAAGGTGAGCAGCAGATCCAAGCAGGTCCCAGAGGTGCCCTTCACGCCCTGTCCAAGCCCAGGGAGCATCCTACAAGCACTGCACACAACAGTGGCCTCCCTGTGAACCACCCTCCCCATTTCCCCTGCTGTTCCCTGACATTATTTAACTGATTTAATTTAAGGCCAAAAGCCACTGGGCTGCTCTGAGCCCTGGAGGGCAGAACTTGCCCAGGACACTTTGCTGGTGATGCTCTGCCCAGGTCCACTCCCCAGAAGGGCAGGACATGACATCTTCAGAGCAATCTGGGACAAAAAGAGTGATTCCCCCCCTTCCCAGGCTTCTGTGGGCTATTCTGGTAGGCAAAGTGTCCATTCCCCATGGCAGCCCTCATGGGAACAGCCCATCAGAGCCAGCCCTGGCCCCCCTGGCCACCCCTGACTCCAGACAAGCTCCATGCTCCTGCTCCCTCCCCACCTGGGGTTTTACTGCAGGAGCATTTCGAGGCTTGGGGTGGGGGAACCTTTGCTGAAACACCCAGCAACTTTGGAAACTCTCCCTGCTGCTTTTCCAAGAGCTTGATTTTGCCTTTCTGGCCCAAACACACCACTCATTTTTCTGCAGCAGTGAAGATAAACGTCAATAAATCTTCCACAGTCGTTCCACGGGGCCAAGAGTGATCTCAGCCCTGAAGCATTTCAGTATCCTGCAGTTACACCCCGAGCCCCCATCCAGCAAACCCACCCTGCTCCAGAGCCTCAAGCACACAAGTACCTCCTTCAAGGAGGTGCCCAGGCCCTGTGAAGTCAATGACACCTCTGTGCCCCAGGGTTTGCCTGGATCAGCTCCCACACAAGCAGCCTGTGTGCAGCAGAGAGCTCTGGCAGTGCCCAAGCCCCCTTGCACTGCTGCTCCTGGGCTCCCAGGTGTTCTGCTGCCTCTTCTCCTCCCAGCTCCCCCCAGCCAGCCCCAGCAGGGTCACCCGATGTCACCCTGTTCTTCTGAGAGTTTTAAGGTTCTTCTAAAATTTTTCTATACCTTCTAATGTTTACATATTTCTACTAGAACTTTCTCACACTGTTCATGTAAATGATTGTTTTACATTCTTCTTTGTGGGTGGAAAGAAGTGATAGATTGTTAGTTTGAGCAGTGCAGTTAGAGAGGTGGCAATTTCATCCTCCAATCCACTGTCACTTTTGAAATCCTATATATTGCGGAGTCAGAAAATAAAACTCTTTTTTAGTTCTTTTCTTCCCTCTTTTGCATCTAGCGTCCGTGTGTAAGTTATTTCGTGTCATAGTGTGACAACCCCAGGCTTGGCAGCCTCTGGGGGCTGTTTGTTCCCAGGCCAAGGCACATCTGTTCTCCTTTCTGCCCCCTGAACAAGGCTTTGGGAAGTGGGGTGACCCCCTGTCCTCATCTGCACGAATTCCCAGCAAATGGCCACTCCTCTGCAAATGCAGGGTCCTTTTCCAGCTGGATGGGCAGGTGGGGCTGGGGGGATCCCACACTGGGCAGGGTGCAGCAGGCCCAGCTGGTGGACACTTCTCAGCCAGTGGTGCTTTTCCAGCACCTTTCAGGAGTATCACAGCCCCATGGGGGTGATGCAGGGCCCTGGTGCATCCTGCTGGCTTCTCCCTTCTGCTCCTGGCAGACTCCCAGCCCAGGCAGCTCTGCTCTCAGCCCAAGAGTGCCCAGCCACGGGGTCACTGCCCTGCCCAGCACGAGCTGTCTGCTCCATGGGATCCGCTGGAGAGGACAGGGAGAGGGCAGCTCAGCTCCAGAGCTCGGCTGGGGGCAGGCAGGGCACCCCTGAGGGTGCTGCTGTGAGGGATAAGGAACTGAGCCCTGGACTCTGCTGGGGGGTTATGGACCTCCAAACCTGTGGGGGCTTGAGCTGGAAATGGGGTTATGGACCTGCAGCAAGTGGTGGGGAACCAGGAGCTCCCCTTTCCTCCCCCTGCTCTGGGGAGCAGGATTGTTCCCCTCCTGGACATGCAAAGATTGGACTGGGTCACAAAATTCAGTGGGGAGAAGGTGTCACTGAGCAGTTCCCAGGCTCCCACCCAGCCCAAAGGCAGCAGATGCTGCTCAGCTTCAGACACACCCAGGCAATCTTTGCTGGCCCGGGTGGGTGGCCCCAACCCTGGAGCAGAAACCCCTTCCCCTTGCAGAAGGACAATGTGAATGTTTCATTCAGTTTTACAGTTTGAATTCCCTTCCTTCCCTCTGCTTTTCCTGGACCTGCCTCATGTCTAAGCTGCCATGAGCTGCAGGGTCTGCAGTGCCACAGCCTTGTTTCCCACCTTAATTTCAGTCTTTCAGCATTACTGGGGGGTGGCCCTTGCTAAACAACTTGACCTTGTAGAGTACCCATGAAAACAAACTGTTTCCAACCACCCTGGGAAGGCTCTTATCAGAAAATGAGCTTAGAAATTCCTCAGCACCCAGAGTTGGTGCCAGGTCATGGCTCTTATCTCCTGCAGTTGCTGCAGTAAAGGGAACATCCAGTGTGTTCGAGGGAAACACAGAATTAATTGTCCTGGAGCTGGGATGGAGCCCAAAGAAATTTAGGGCAATTTTTTTTTCCATCCTCTGAGTTTCTGATGTTCCAAATGTCTCATTGTTCCTTTGCAGTTGTTCTGCTCCAGTTCAAATGCAGGTTCACAACAAACACAAGCAGCTCTTTGAAATATAATTATAAAAAATTTGCACTTTGGGAAGGAAGCTGAAGGAAATCTGAGGGACCCTCCTCTGAAAGTTACTGTGAACAACATTCCTGAATGTGCCCATTCCTCCCTAGGACCCCCAGAAAATCTATGTGATAGAATCCCAGAATCACAGACTGGTCTGGATTGGAAGGGACCTCAAAGCTCATCCCATCCCACCCCTGCCATGGCAGGGACACCTCCCACTGTCCCAGGCTGCTCCAGCCCTGTCCAGCCTGGCCTTGGGCACTGTCAGGGATCCAGGGGCAGCCACAGCTGCTCTGGGCACCTGTGCCAGGGCCTGCCCACCCTCCCAGGGAACAATTCCCAATTCCCAATCTCCCATCCATCCCTGCCCTCTGGTACTGGGAAGCCACACCCTGTGTCCTGTCCCTCCATCCCCTGTCCCCAGTCCCTCTCCAGCTCTCCTGGAGCCCCTTGAGGCCCTGGAAGGGCTCTGAGCTCTCCCTGGAGCTTCTCCTCTCCAGGTGAGCACCCCCAGCTCTCCCAGCCTGGCTCCAGAGCAGAGGGCTCCAGCCCTGGAGCAGCTCCTCTGGATCTCTCCAGCAGCTCCAGGTCCTCCCTGCACTGGGACCCAGCTCTGCAGGTGGGATCTCACCTGAGGGGAGCAAGGGACACCCTCTCTCCCCTCACAGAAATCCATTTCCAGTCCAGGGCACACTGATGTGGCTAAAGACCAGTTTGCCACCAAATATTGCATTTTCAATTGGTCACCTTATCCCAAAGAACCAAGCTGGCCAAGCTGCACGTTTTCCTGGAGCAATCCCGGCGAGGTGGGGCAGGGCAGGCAGGATGGATCCCTCCTGCTCCTGCCCACAGGGAGATCCAGCCCAGGGCAATGCCATGGGGCACGGGGTCCTTATCCCTCCCAGGGGCACCGTGGGGGCACAGCCTGGCACAGGAGCAGGGCCAGCACCACTCCCACAGCCCCAGCAGCTGGGGACATGGGGACATGGGGACATGGGGACACAGCAGCTGGGGACATGTACTCTCCATCACTCGGGTGCTGCTGGGGGGCTGTTCCTCCCCTGCAGACACAGGCCAGCCTTTATTTGCTCCCTGCATTTCACAAAGGCATGTGCTGCTTGCAAACGCCTTTGGAAAACTGCTGGCAGTCAAGCAACCACAGGGAATTTTCCCACAAGGTCGCAGCCACAAAGACACCCAAACTCCAGGGCTATTTCCAGCCCTCTATGCTGCATGAGCTGGTTGAGCATCAGAGGATGCTGGGGAGCTTTGTCCTGGCCCCTTGCCTGAGCCACACTGATTCCAGGCCCAGGGGAGCCTGGCTGCAGAGCTTTTTTCCTTTTGGGAAGTGCTGCAGAGGGAGCTTCAAGACCCCAAAAGATTGCAAAGGAAACCCAAGAGTCTGGTGAGGGTCACTGAGCTGGTTCTTTATGTTCTGGCACGGAGAGTGCCTGAACTGGGCCACGCAGAATTCCAGAAGCATTTGGGTTGGAAAATCCCCCCCAGACATGGAGTCCCAGCTGTGCCCAACCCTCACCTTGTCCCCAGCCCAGAGCACTCAGTGCCACATCCAGGCCTTCCTTGGACACCTCCAGGGATGGGCACCCCACACCCCTCTGGGCAGCCCCTGCCAAGGCTTGACCCCTTTTCCATGGGGAAATTCCTGCTGGTGTCTGCCCTGAGCCTGCCCTGGCCCAGCCTGAGCCCGTTCCCTCTCCTCCTGTCCCTGTTCCCTGGAAGCACAGCCCAACCCCCCCGGCTGTCCCCTCCTGTCAGGAGCTGTGCAGAGCCACAAGGTCCCCCCTGAGCCTCCTTTTCTCCAGGCTGAGCCCCTTCCCATGGGATTTACCCCCTACACCCTTCAGACCATATGGCCAACCCTGTCCCACTCCCCAGCCTGTACCTGGGTGGTTACACTGAGTTCAGCCTTTTACAGTAAATTCACTTTCCACATCCTGGTCCAATCCTTGAGGTGGCCAGGGAATCACATCCACGGGCCAGTTGTTGGCTTCCCAACAGGTCCCACCCCCCTGAAGGGTCCCAGCAGAGCAGAGCCCCCCTGGCAGGCCCCGAGCCCACAGGTACAGACTGGAAACAGCTGTTGGACAGATGTGCTGCAGACAGGCAAAGGCTCTCAGCCTGCCAGGGTTGCTCTGGTAACACCCAAACACAAACCTCACCTCCAAAGGCTTCCAGCCTTGCCATCAGCACAACAGGAGACAACAAAGTGATGAAATCTCCACCCTGCAGAAGCCCCCTGGAAGTACCAGCCTGGTTCAGATTTGCAGAAAAAAGAAATGCCAAGAAACTGAGCAGGGAACAGGCAGTGGGACAAATCCATGGAGGGCAGAAGAGACAAGAGAGAAGTCAGAGGGAGCAGCAGCATCCCCAGCAGTGAGTGGAAGGTGGAGGAGAGAGCAGAGGGGTGGTGGAGGAGCAGTGGTCACCAGGGATGGGCTCTGCTCCCACTGGGGGCTCTGGGTCCAAGTGGGAATTGCTCTGGAGCTGCAGAGCCTCCTGCACTGCCATGTCCTGCTGCAAATTCAGGGAATGCTGGAGAGGGACCTCTGGGATCACCCCCAGAGCAGCTGCATTTCCAGACCCATCGGGTCAGTGCAGTCCAACACGAGGATCTCCTGCAGCCCAGCTCTGCCTCCTGCCCCACCAGGGGTCCCAGGGCTCAGTCACCCCTCTTTGGAGTGGCCCCTTCCAGCAGCTCCTCCTGGGGCACAGGGCCATGGAGGGGACACAGGGGACGTCCCCTGGCATGAGCTGGGCCAGCACACTGCACAACCCTTCCCATGGAGCTGCCCACGAGGTGCTGGAAGTCCTCGGAGCAGGGATCAGACTTCTCCCACCCCTGCTCCAACCACAGGGCTGCTCGGTGGTTTCAGCTGACAAAGCCCCAGCCCCTTCTCTCCCACCTCCCCCATCAGTCAAGGGCCTGCTCTGCCAAATCCCACCACATGCCCTGGCACCAAAAACCTTCAGAGTCAGGATGGGCCCACCAGGACAGTCTGTCCTGCAGGTTCAGGAGCTGGAATCACACATGAGCACTGGCCTTGGCCTCAGCCCATGCACTCCCTCACTGCCAGGCACCTCCCCAGTTCATAGTCCATTGCTTTAAGGAGAATCAGCCCCCAGTCTGTGCTTTCCATTCAGGAGTGGTCAGGAGTTGGCCTTGGGTTCACTTGGGAGCTGCCAGTGCCCCCCTGCAGCCCCACCATGCTGCTCTGGCCATGGTTTGCTGAGCACCTGCAGGACCAGGGACACTCATGTGTCCTGTGCCAGCCTCAGCCACGTGGCACAATGCCCTGGGTTGACTGTATGATGATTTTATCCCCAGTCATCTGCTCTGTTTGTGCTGAATAATAAGTTTTGCACCTTTAAGACTTTAACCCAGGACACACAGGCAGGGCAGTGGTGACTCCTGGAGCTGAATCACCTCATGACCCTTGTGTGAGGAACAATTGCTCACTTTTGAAATGTCAAAGGTTTATTAAACCCTAACAAAAAAATACAACAAAAGGATTGAATAAGGAAAAATTACAGCACTGGAAGCCCTCGTGACTATCAGCCACGTGCTCATCTACAAGATGGGTGCTCTGCCTTTTATACCCCTGGCGCCTCCAAGGTTTTGTCAGTCAACTCTGTCAGATTAAGCCCTTTTCTGACCCAGAGATGGGGCAACTGAGAGTTTTAAAAACTTTCATTCCATTTTCAGTCTCATATGAAGGTGAGAAAATACAGATGTTATAATTCACGCCATCACAATCAAAAACTAATTATTTCCTAATTACAAGTGTTTCTTAGCCTATCAGCTTTTTGCCACACCATGCTGTAAATGCCTTAAAGCCAATCATCTAAAATTACCCCTCATGGGTCCTACTACAATACACCTTCCATAGTTCTATTTCTCCAAAGTATCCAGTCTTATTTGCAAGGCCATCCTTTGAAACTTTTTTCTAGCTTGATTTCTCTCTCAACAATGTCTGTCCTGTTCCATGGCATTTTCTACAAATCCATTTCCCACAAACTCCTTCTCTGCCATCCCCCGGTGGAGATTACTTTCTCACATCTTGACTGGAGGTCAGGTGTTGTTATGCCACCCCTCCTGGTGAGGGGCCAGCCCTCTCTGGATGCCCTGGCTGCTGAGGCTGGTACAAGGGGAGGGAAAGAGGACTGTGGGGGACATATCACAGTAACAGCACTGCACATCCACATATCTATTGTTGATTGTGAGAGCCAGCTATACCAGTACTCACCTGTAACCCTTGTGACTCATCCCCCAGTGCCACAGGCAGGGCCAGGCTGGTGCTCCCTTCCCCTCCCAGCCCTGGCTGATCACAGCTCCACCTCAGCCCCTTCTGACCTGGCCTTTTCCAGCTCTGCAGGAGCCTGTGCAGGGCAGCCACGCCGGGGTCAGGGGACAGGCAGGGTTGTGACGTTCAGAGTGGAGTCACCTCCACCTCCACCGTGTCCAGGAGGAGCCTCATCACCTGGGGTCAGGGTGGGAGGCACCACCAGGCCCAGCCCTTTTCCCTCCGCCTTCCCACCTGCTGCCCCATCCCTGCTGCTTTCCACAGCCAGGCACCAGCCCCTGCTGCAGCCCCATGGAGCAGAAAAGATCCTGAGCTGCACAAAGGGAGCGTGCACAGCAGAGGCAGGGCAACAGCAAGGAAGGCAGGATGAGGGGCAGGAGGGAACAGTGTGGTGAACCAGGGCACCATCGCCCCGTGGGTGATGTCAGCCTGGAGCAGCCCCAGCTCCAGCCCCCAGCCCTGCTCACAGGGGCCAGCTCTGGTTCCAAAGCTCAGTCCTTCCACGGGAAACCAGAGCACTGGAGCCCTGAGGCTCCAGTCCAGGGCATCCTCACCGGGGAACTGGGCAGAGGATGGGCTTGACCCTGCTTTTCCAGGGCATTGGTGTGGCTTACGGGAAAAGGAGCCTCCGTGGCCCCTGTAAGCACACCTGTGCCTGTGGAAGAGCAGCCACCCCCAAGGAGACCCCCCAGGCTTCCAGGCCCCTCTTAGGGGAGGCAGCAGGAGGCCAGGAAAACATCTGGAAACAAAAAACAAAACAAAACAAACAAACAAACAAACAAAACCCCAAAAACATAAAAACCAACCAAACAAAAAAAAACCAAATAACAATTTGAGGGACTTCATTTTCATTCAGAGGAATGAGTGCTGGGACTGTTCCTTTTCCTGACCTGGAACATGCAGATCTTCAGCACTCCCAAGGCCAAAACAATTCATCTGAAAATCGCTGGCTGGACCAAGGATGGATGTGCTGGGATGGAGTGGAGCCCAGGAATACCCCAAACCCCTGCTCTGGCCACGAGTGGGGCACTGCCAACCCCGCAGGGATCCACTGACAAACCAGAGGTGCCAACCTTGTGCTGCCCTTGATTTGTGCCAGCCTTGGGGGCCACCTCTGGGGGCTGCTCCTCACAGCACTGGGATTTGAACACCCAGGAGCTGCCACAGCAAAGATTTGTCACCAACAGAGATTGTGTGGCACCCCAGGAGCTCAGGAGGGTGAGACAGACACAGGAGATTCTCCCAGGGCTTTATTTCCATTGACAGCTGCAGTTATTTTGGGAGTTTGGCACAATGGAGAGTGCAGGGGCCAGTTGGATCCAGGAAAAAAGGAGATGTGTTTTTCTTTAAGAAAGATACAACAACGTTGTAGCTTGATTGGAAAAAGACCAGGGTTTGTTTTTCTGGTTGTTATTTTTTTCCTTAGCTGGCGTTCCTCTGACTCTCTGTAACATTTTAAGGTTTTTCCAGAAAATGAGGAGCAGCCCCAGCCCTGCCAGGAGCAGTTAGTGAGCCACCAGGGCTAAAAGTGGCAAAAGCACTGAAGGTTTCCAGAAGCCACAGCTGGAAATAACCAAGCACAGCACCACAGGAGAGCACAGGGCAGCCAGTGGGGCTCCACACAATCCCTGCTCCAGCCCGGGACTTTCCATCCCTGTCTCCTCATCTCCAAGGAGTCTGGCATTTCCTGGTGACTCTGCAGCCATGGAAAAGTGGGGAGCAGTGGGCTCAGAGCAGAGCTCAACAGAAGAGGGCTTTGAATTTGTGGTGCCTGGGGGAAGTACTGGGGGTGGAATCATGGAATCCTGGACTGGTTTGGGTTGGAAGGGTCCTTTCCTTGGGCAGGGACACCTCTCACTATCCCAGGCTGCTCCCAGCCCTGTCCAGCCTGGCCTTGGACACTGCCAGGGATCCAGGGGCAGCCACAGCTGCTCTGGGCACCCTGTGCCAGGGCCTGCCCACCTTCCCAGGGAACAATTCCCAATTCCCAATATCTAAAGCTACTCTTCCAGTCTGAAGCCATTCCCCTTGTCCTGTCACTCCACGGGGAGCAGGACTCAGGTGCTTGTTGTTTCTCCTGAGTCCCACCCGAATGCTCTGAGGGCAGAGCCTGTGGCAGTGGCCCAGCAGTGGCCCCAGCCAGCCCAGCTGTGTCCCCCAGATGCAAAGCCCCACTGGGGGGGCTCTGCAGCACTGCCGGGGGAGGATTGCCCCATCTCTCCCAGGAAGACCTGGATTCACCAGCTCTTACCTTCATCTCAGCTGGCAGGAGCAGAGCTGCAGGAGGGGTGGGCTGGGCCAGAGGGGTGTGCTGGGCAGGGTGGGGAGGCACAGGAGGAGGAAGAGGAGCAGAAAAGCCATGGGAGCTCCCTGCTGGGTCCCACTGCTCCTACAGCATCCCTGCCAGTGGGACACGACTGTGAGGTTTGGGTGGTGCTTCTGCCCACTGCTCAGGCTGAGCCCAGTTCCAGCTAAGCCCAACTTCAGCTGAGCCCCATTTAAGCTGTGCCCAGCTTCAGCTGAGCCCAGATGTGAGGATGCCCATCCAAACACCCTCAGCCAGAGAAACACAGCAGAGAACAGACAGGATGGAAGGGCAAGGAGTAGGGTTTCAAAATCCCACCCAAGAAATGGAGCATTTGAGGAGATAGGACCCTCAGGGTTGAAAAACCAGCTGAACTCCCCTGGTCTTTATCCAGAAAGCAGGAGCTTCAGCCACTCCCAGAAACAGGGGAGATGAGCAGGACAAGAGGGTGGAACCAGAAAACCCAAGCATGAGTGGTCTTCAACACCACCTCCAGTGTCTGAACCCCCCCACAGGGCTCAGGCTGGCTTCTGGTGCCACACCTGATCCCACAAACCTGTGCAGCCACAAGCACAAGCAGGAAATCATCTTCCCACCTCCCTCAGGAGGTTTTGCTTCTCCAGGCCCAGGAGAAATCAAGTTTTGTCCTGGTCTGTGGGGACAAAGTGACACATCAGGAGTCTCCTCTTCCTACACGGGTGCAAGTCAATAACCCCCTGGTAGGGTCTGTGTCTCTGCAGGTCACAGGAGGCTCTGGCTGACAGCTCAGCTGGAACCCAGTGTGCTCTGGGTGATGGAATGTGCCTGAACAAGGGCTGATACATTTCCCAGCAAACTTTCATCCCTCTAAAATATCCCTGTGCAGAGAGAACAGTGCCCCTGTAGCCTTTTCAGGCACCTGGATGGACCAGGAGCTCCAAGCTGAGACCCCTCTGGATGTTCAGTGGTGGCCTTGAAGCTGCTCCCGAGGCTCCTCTCTGTGCAGGAGAGGAGGGACAGGGAGGGATTGTCCCTTGGGAGGTCACTCTGCCACCAGGCTCAGAGCCCTGTGCTGAGGACTCCAGCAAATTCCCCAGAGGGGCTGGGGACTCCAAATTCCCCAGTCCCAAGGCTGCCTGCAGGGAGCCAGAGCACTGCCCTGTGTGCTGAGAGCAGCCTGGCTGGAGCCTTGGCCCTGGGAAGGGCAGCAGAGCAGTGGGAGCTCTCCTGGGAATCACTGCCCTGGCACAGGGGACAGCAGAGGAGAGCAGGCAGAGCCCTCTCTGCTCCCTGCCAGAGTCAATTCCTGGGCTGTGATGGAGCTGCAGTAATGAGTGTGTCCATAATTATCATCTCATTAATGCCATGCCAGTGCTTCAGGAACTACGGTTTTATGGCTCGGCCATAAAAGCTGACACTACGTAAAATGTGATTTTCAGGGGCTCCCATCCTACTTCCTTCCTCATTGTTTATTTTAGGAAGGGAAAGATTGGCTGGATGAACTTATCAGACTTCCTACCTTGAGCAACACTTGTGCTCCGTGAAAGATCATCTAGTTAATTAACTGGATTGTTTGCATACAAATGGCAAATTAAATAAAATATGTAGGGCAATAGCTGCAGGAGCCATCCAGGATCCCCATCCACACCCGAGCCTGCACAGTTCTCACTGCTGCTCAGGCCTGGGGCGGACAAAAAAAGAGATTTGAGGAATGATCTCTAGAAAACACAGCAGTGTGGAGGTCAGAATTAGCACTCAGGGAGAGGAGCTTCTCTGAGAGGGGACAGGGCAGCTGGGCACAGCAGAGATGTCACCCCGAGCTCCACTGGGCCATCCCACAGCCCAGCCCAGGCCACAATTTGGCTCTCAGCTCCCATCTTTTGCCCACAACCAAACAGATTCTGAGTGGTCAGAGGGCAAAGGGAAGGACTCTTCCCTCAGCTCCAGCAATGGACCCATCCTCAAGCTATGGAATTTCATTTTTCCCTTGTAGAAAAACACAGGATTCATCTTCACATGAGGCCTTTGGCCTCCTGCAGCTCTGTCCCGCATCTCTTGTGTCCTGGGGGACATTGTCCATGTCCATGCAAAGCTCCTCAGTGTGCCAGGGTGCACCCCTGGGCTCTCTGTCCCACCCTCCCACAGGCCAGGAATGTCCCCAGCTCCTGCTCAGGTCAGCTGGGACGGGGGCCAAGGCTGGACCCTCCCAGCAATGAGACCCCTCCCTCCTTCTCTGGGGGCTGTTCCCTGCTGTGCCAGCTTTGCCTTGAGCACACGTGTCCTGCTGTCCCAGCTGAAGCTCTGTGAGCTGTCACACGCTGTGCTGCCGTCCCTAATGTCACCTGGTGCTACCAACAGAACTTTGGCTCCATCACCTTTGCCGCTGTCCTTCCCAAAGCTGTGGATCTGCTACATCCCACCCCTCTCATCCCTCCACCTCAGCAGCCTCTGCAGGATTCCCTCTGATTTCTCCACACCCCTCTTGAGCTGGCTGGAGAGAACAGGGCACACAGTCAGAGGGACACATCCACATCCCCCATGTCCAGCCCAGGAGCTCCATCCCAGAGCAGAGCAGAGCTTGTTTGGCTCTGGGGATCAGCTTTCAGCACGTGAGCCCGTTCTGCCCTGGGAGCTTTGTTTGGTGCTCTGTGACCCATCACAGCTGTCCCCAGGCCCAGGAGCAGGAGTGTCACCTGCTTGTCTTTGTCTAGAAAATCACGTTAGGGACAGCAGGGCTGCTCCCCTGAGGAGATGACGCATGGCCTGTGTGGAACTTTCCATGAGAAACACGTGTGGCCCGAAATAATTGTCCCATTAGTTCAGGAAGGGACAAGAAATTACTTGCAAATGGTTCCTGTGCAAACACTCCATCCACAGCCCCCACCTGCTCCTGCTTGGCTTTTCTTCCTCTCCTCCACCTCCCTCCAGCTCTCCCTCTTGCCAAAGGAGGGAGGCAGGGAAATGGGATCCCAGATTCTCCCAAGATGAGAATCCCAAAATCAGCTCCATCCCTGCCTGTGCCCCATGCACAGAGGGGGTGGGGGTGCTGGCAGAGGGGTCACTCTGAGGAGCAGGTGCCCCTCGTCCCCTCCCGGTGCCCCAGCCCTGCTCAGACACAAATAAAAGTATTTTTCACCATCCTTTGCTCCATCCTCCCCAGGCCTCAGGGCTGGCTGCACTCATCATTATCCACTTTCCTCCCCAGCTCCAGGGAATGTGTGAGCTGCATAGGCTGAGTGAAAATGACCTCATGCAGGGAAGAATCAGAAAATGAGCAATGAGAGGGACACAACAATGCTTCCCCACTGAGCTGGAGGCACCCAGGGGACTCCACCACTGCTGCATTTCCTGCCCTGGCATCGGCCCAGCCGAGCTGGGCTTGTATCCTGGACAGAAACCTCTGAGTCTGGCTTTATTTTTACTTCAGAAGCCTTTTACTTTCCCTGTAGCTGCTCCCTTGGATTGTTTGGGGGTGACATCGTTAATGCCACCTGCAGAGGTTGGTGGCACTGGTCCCGCCAGCCTCAATCCAAGGATGCTTTGGAAAGGCATCTGTGGCACCCTGGGCAGGACAATGAGCTGAGCATCTCCTCACCCAGCCCAGCTCAGCCCCGGGGCCACCACCAGGAAGGACAAGAGCCCTCAAACACACTCTGCAGCCTTATCACACCCAGAGGATGCCAAAGGCCCCAAACAAAGGCAGAGCAGGGCTGACCTCCACCCCGCCCTGCAGAGCTCTGGCTGTTCCTGTGGTGGGGCTCCAGACAGCTCCTGGGCACCGCAGCACCCAAATTAGAGCTCGGGGTGCTCCTGATAAGCCTCATTAACCCTGAGCAGGGTGAAGGGACTGTCACAGCAGCTCAGCTGTTTACTCCAGGCAGGGAATTCTTGTGTCAGTGGTTTCAGTATCAAACTGCTGAGCTGTGTTTAGTCTGTGGCTGGAAAGCAGCCTCGCTTCTATTCTGAGAGTATTTGTCTAATCAGGGGTCCAAGGAATGATTTTGCTCAGTAGAAGGTTCTGTTTATTTGGGTAGGTTTGTCCTCCAGGATGGGTGCCTTGGAAAAGCCCAATAAAGGCTGAGCAGTGCTGGAGTGTCTTGGGGCACAGGACACACCTGCAAAAAAAGGCAAACTTCTGTTTCTGTAGAAATAAGAGAAAAGCTTTATGCCCTGGCTTCCAGCCAGCCCTGGAATGAGGCTCCTTGCAGCCCAAGTGCTGCAGGTGCTCACCTGGGATGACCACACTCCTCATTCCCTTCTCCCAGTAAATGTTCATCCCAGAGGTGCTCAGCAGCTTGAGCTGTGTTTTCAGCTGCCACATTCAGAGCTCCCTTCGCTTTTGTGACTCACAGGTGACCCCAGCACCCATCCCTGGCTGCCAGCACGGCAGGCAGCTGATGCAATACTGAGCTGAGGGACACCTGAAGGGTCAAGGCCATCACCTGGGACAGGTGACATATTTTCCCACCTCTCCAAGTGCTTTTTGTTCATCCCAACCTCCTCATCCCTGAGGGTGTGAGGGAACAATCATGTTAAACCCAGGACCTTAGGATGCTTTACCTTTTTCACACCCCGAATCACATCAGTTTTTGAAGCTTTCAGCTCTTTCTGGTGATAATTCCCATTTTCCCATATAAATCCCTTCCCTGGGGAGCTCTGCCTTCAGCTGGGTGAGCTGTGTGCCATGGATGAACAAGGAGCACCTGGGAGGACTTTGCCCTGTTTGCACACAACAAACACAGCTGAGCTGTGACTATTTGCAACTCAGCAACCACTAATTTTTAGCCCAGAGATAAATCCTCGTTATCTGCTGAGATAAGGTGCTCCCTAATTTGGATGGCACCAGTTTCCATACTGGAAATTCCCTTTGGCTGCAGCACCAGCAATGTCCACAGGCAGCCCTTCCCCACACCCCTGAGCCCCGGGATGAGCCAGGACAGGCAGCAGCTCCTGCTGTCACCCTTCCTGGGTGGCTTCAGAGCAGCTAATGTCCCCTCTCCTCCCCCAGGGCCACCCCCAGCCAGGTGACACCCCATGATCCCAGCATTGCTGCCTTGGCAATGTCCCTCCAGCAGTGCCAGTTGGCTTGAGGCTGTGGCTCAAATTAGGAATTAGGATTCCCATTCCCATCACGCAGGCTTGTGGCATTGGCATCAATAAATCAGGAATTTCTTCTCTTGGCATGACTGGATTTTGTCCTGGATATCTGGTTTTGTGCCAAAGAAGGACATTTCTCTTCCCCTTCTGTGCTGTAAGCTCAGTGTCCCTGGAAGAGCTCCCTGTGTCCCCTCAGGGCAGTGGGGCTGGGTCTCCTTCCCAAGCAATGTCCCCCAGAACAAACCCCCTCCACAGGCTGCCTTCCCTCAGCCATTCCCGTGTAGATGCTCCAAGCTCCTCACACCTTCTGCCCTGCAGCACAAAGTCTTGGAGAAGCTTCACAGCCCCCCCTCCCAAAGCATGCAGAAGACAAAGCTGTGGCTTCAGTGGCACCACAGAGTCCACGAGGAGACTTGAGTTCATTTTGAGACCTGTCCTGTGCAAGGGGCACTGGCCATCCCAGGAAAACATGGAAAAAGCACGTGGCCCTTCCAGCCTGTCTCTCCAGGGAATCGAGTGTGTCCCCAAGCACGTGGGGATGGCGTTTGCCAAGTGACTCAGGCCAGCCTGGAACCCAGCAATAAATTCTACTACAGCAGTAACCCAGCTCCTGCCACTCACCCAGGGCTATTTCATCTTTCCAGGGAGTCACCCCAGGTCCTCATTTCTCCACCATCACGGGATCTTTGTCCCCTGCAGGGATCAAAGCTGGACACCAGATCCCCACCCCACGCATCCCATGGCAGCTCCAGCCCTCCCTGCCTGCCTGGCTCACTGGGCTGGGGTAATTCCTGGAGGGGAGGCAGGTTGTAGGCTCAAAAGGCAGCGTGGTTATGGGGTTGGGATGCTCCTGGGCATCACCAGTACCATGGGATGCACCAGGGCTGCTGGGGCTGTGCTCAGGGCACGGAGAAGGTGCCAGCAGGGACTGAGCTGCCCAGTGCCCACAGAGCCCCCAAGCCCAGACCCTCTGTGGGTGTCCCAGGGAGCCTGGGCACATGGAAAAATGGGGGAAGAGAGCAATGGAGGGACAACGAAGGTAAATTTCCTAACACTGACAGTTTGGGATTGAGTGAGGAGCTCAGGAGAGTGCAGATGGAGAGAGGGGGAGGTGCAAGAAAATCTGTGTTGAGTCCAGACACAAAGGGAAACCCTCCCAGCTGGGAAGGAGAGGAGATGAAAGCTCTGGGCAATGCCAGGAGAAAGAGGAGGGTCTGGCCTGGAGGAGGCAGCTGGGAGGGTGCCCCCACCCACCGGGTCCCAGCAGCTCTGGGATCAGTGACTGGGTCACCACTGGGACACCATCCATGGACCTTGACCCTGGGATGCCAACAGCATCTCCAGGAGAGCCACCAGGAGAGCCACCTCAGCAACCCTGCTGTCTCCAGCCAAGCCCTGAGCAGAGGCCTCAGCTCTGCCTCAGTGTCCCCACCTGGCATCACCTGCTGGTTGTTTGAAGAGGGAGAACAGGCGGCTCCCCAGAGATGGTACCTGCTGGGGAGAGCTGTGCCCAGGTGGGGCAGCCACACAGCCCTGGGCAGCACCAGCAGCACTCTGGGCAGGCCACCACAGCCCAGCACGGCCCTGTGACACCACAGTCACATCCCTGAGCCACCTGAGGCCGACCACAAGCAGGTGGCACTTCAGGTACCAAACACACCCTGAAGAGCCTTTACAAAATATTTGCAACCCACACCAGATCACTGCCCTTGCTGGGGAGGAGCAGCCCTGCAAGCTGTGCACAGATCTGGAATAGCTTTTTGTTGCTGTTTTTGGTGTGTCCCCAGAGGGACCCGGAGCTGCAGGAGGTCACTGGTGTGTGTGGGCATTGCCCTGCTCAGAGGTTCGTGCCCTGCTGTGTTTAACAGCGACCTTGGGAATGGTCCTGCTTTGGGCAAAACTCTGCTCCTACACCCAGATCTGGCTTCAGGAGCATCTGGCAGCTGCTTCATCATAAAAAACAGCTCAGAAATCCACGGAATCAGATTTTCCCTTCTTTAGCCACACAGTAATAGGACTTGACACTCTTCAGCGAGGTGAAGGCCATACAGCTCCACCAGTGCTGACAAACATGGCACGAACAAAAGCCAGCTACAAGAAATTATATTCTCCTTTTATTTACCTATGACCGTGACAATGTAGGGTTTTTTCTAGCTGCAGAGATGCTTTGCACTGTAAACTGGGAGGCAGGCAGTGCACCCTGCCCTGCCAGGGCCAGCAGGAACCCCTGCTTCCCAAACACAGCATTGTTATCCAGAGTCAGGAGAGCGGCTGCTGCACAGAGTTGCTTTTCTCCATCACCAAACCCTCCGTCGTCAGGGCATCAGGATATTGATATTTACACCAGGCTCCCCCAGCGGCCCGCTGCCAGGGAATGGGTCTGGCACACAGAACCCACTACCTTACAAAATCTACACACCTGGAAAAAGAAAAAGGCATCCACTCCGCCGGAGAACTCGGCCGCGACACACACGAATATTGCACTTGTAACTTGGGAATGGGGAGGACACGGGGGTTTCCTATCACACAGCAACGTGTCCAGCTACAGGAGGGCAATAAATAAACCAGGGGTGAGGGCAGGAGGGGGTGCTTTGCACACCTCCAGCGCAGGGCAAGGACCCGGCTCTCGCTGCTCCCGGGGAGACCCACCACGAGCCAAGGAAGCGCCGGGCTCCTGCCAGAGCTGCTCCGGGGCAGCCAGGAGGCTCCACGGCACAGGGAAGCACAGCAGCATCCTGGGGCTGCTCCAGTTCACAAGGCTTTAATCCAGGACCACGTTTGTGTCGGTGCTGCTGTCCCCTTGCCAGAGCCCTGCACGAGATCCCCTCCTCCTCCTCCTCGCCGAGCTCACTCTCCACTTTCCAGCTCGTGGCTGGGGCAGGTGCTTCACAGTAGTCTTGTGGGAGCTTCCCTCCTGGCTAAATCCACGCCGGGGCCACCCCGAAGGCGTCGTACCAGCGATGGTGGGACGGGTGCTGCAGCAGTGCCAGACTGCTCGGCCTGTCGCTCCCCTCGGCCCCAGCTCGGTGCCTTCAGCTGCCCCACGTCCCAACGGCCTGGGGCACGAGCGGAACAACGAGCTCCCACCAGCTCCTGGGAAGGCCTCCACTGCCCAATTCCATGTAAACACACAGCTCCCAGCCTGCCCCGAGACAGTCCTTGGGCCTACAGCGGGGAGCTGCCTTTCTTCTGGTTGATTATGTCCAAGTAGAGGTCGGAGCGGAGGAAGCGGGGGTACGAGTCCTTCTCCATGAGCCCGTAAATCCTCTTCTGCGCCAGGTCGAAGCAGCTGCGGGTGATGTTCTGCAGGTTCTCCTTGGTGTGCTCCCGTGTGTAGGAGTCCAGGTTGACCTGTGGGCAGAGGAACCAGGGCCGGTGAGCAGCTCCCCAGGCAGCCACCGTGCCAGGAGCCGCACACCAGCGTGGGAGCCAGCCCTCACCTCCTTGCAGGACTGGATGGCAATGTACTCAGCAAAGATCTTCTTGGCCTTGGAGACCATCTTGGACTGGGATTTGATCTTCTTGAACTCCTCACAAGCCAGCCAGAACTCCAGGTTCTCCTCGCTGAACTCGGTGCGCAGGAAGGCCCTGAAGGCAGCGAGCCCGTCTGTGGGAGACAGGGACACGGCTCTACCCCTGCTCACAGACAGGGAGCAGCCCCAAAGGACCCTCAGCTCTGGCAGAGCTGCAGCCCAAACGACCTCCCTGCACTGCCCAAAACCCCCACCCTGTGCAAACAGGCAGCGGGGGCACTGCCAGGGCAGCACAGCCCATCCAGGAGCTGAACCCACATCCCCAGCCTGGCTGCAGCACCGAGAGGCAGAAGGGAGGCTGGGCTGGCCTGGGGACAGGACCCCCTGGGCTGAGTGTAGGATGGGGTGCCTGAGAAGGGCTGTCCTCCCTTCTTCAGCATGTTCTAAAGCAGCTCCTGCTCCGTGGCCCCTCTGCACAGCCCCGAACTGGGCACAGACATGGATCACTGCCCCTCCTCCCCAGGCTGGGGGCTGCAGCCCTGACCTGAAGCTCTCCCTGGCCTCTGCCACAAGTTCCCCCCTGGGCCAGGCAGGAGCAGGAGGGGTGCAGACAAGGGAGAGGCTAATTTGGCTTTGTGCATCCCCAAACACCAGAAGGGATTAACAGAGGAAATCCCAGCTTTATCCAGGCACGTGTCTGGATATTCCCCTGGCAGCTAACACAAGTTGAAGGCATGGACACACACTTACATTTGTGCAGCAGCAGCTTCTCCAGGGAGTCCCCCCACTTGAGTGCTTCCTCGGGAGAGGGCCTGTGGAAAAAGGACAGCACGTTGGCAAAGCTCAGCAGCAAAAGCTGCTTTTGCTGCCTGCTAAACATTTCCATTGGATTAAAAGCCAGGCTGTGAGCCCAGCACGGCTGCTCCCAGCTTCCAAATCAGCCTCCTGCTAAACGTTTCCAGAGGATAAAGCCACGCTGTGTGCCTGAGGGGCTGGCCCTGGCTCCCACCTTGGTACTGGCACTGGCAGAGCAGCTGAAGGCAGAGCCTGACTCTGCACCAGGCAGCACCACAGCAGCTCTGCCAAAAGGAAACCACTGCTTTTAGGCTGGCAGGAAGAAAATCCAACCCCAGAAGGACTGTGCAGGCAGCTGTGGCATTTGGGGTTCTGAGGAAGAATTGAAGAAGCCCTGGGTGATACAGAGCTGAAGAAAAGTGGGATTTCAGCTGCCCCATTCAAGCAGCCAGAGAAAGCTGCCAGGAGCAAGAGCAGGGAGGGCTTGTCTCCAGCTGCTGGAGCATCTCCAGAGCAAAGTGGTTTTTCAAACCATGCTCTGGCCAGTTAAAGTTCCATAGACAGGCACTGGGAGAATGCTGCTGTCAGGTAAATTTCCAGCCCAAGCTGCTGTGGTGCCACTGTGCAGGCAGAACCTCTCACCTTCCAGCAGGAGATTTTCAGCCAAAAAAATATTTTAAATGTTCCTCTAGACACAAAAACTTTGTCCACAGCTTCCCCAAACGTGGTGAATACAGCTTCTCTGGAGGTGAGGAGATCCAGACCACGGTTTGTCCTCAAGCCCCCCCGGTCCCCATCCCCACGGTCCCCATCCCCACGGTCCCCATCCCCACGCCGCCCGCTCGCAGCACCTACTTGAGCGATTTGAGCACTTTGTCCAGCTTGCCGGAGGGGTTGGCTCCGGGGGACTCGTTCCGCCGCCGAAAAATCCCCAGCCGGTTCTTCATGTCCTTGGCTCTAGAGAGAAGAGCGAGTGTGAGCGGGCGGGCGAGGGGACCCCCAGCCCCGCGGGGACCCTCCCGCAGCGCGCCCCGCGCCCGCCACCTACTCCTTCATGGTGTGCCGGCGCTGCAGGCTGCCCGTGTGCGGCCTCTGCACCGCCAGCAGCATCTCCGCGTGGAACTCCAGCGGCTGCGGCTTGGACAGGTCGCGGAAGAAGGGCATGGCAGCGGGGACAGCCCGAGCGGAGCGGACAGCCGGGACGCTCGGGCGCTCTGCCGCCCGCCCCCAGGCGCGCTCCTGCCGCAGCGGCCAGCGCGGAACGGGAAGTGGGAGGGCTCAGCGCGGAGAGCTTTAAATGCGGCGTGGGGCGGCCCGGAGCGTGCGAGCGAGTAAAGGCTGTGTCAGCCCCGCCGCTGTTTGGGACGGCTCTGCCGTTGCTGGGGAAACTTGAGGGAAGGTGGAAAAATCAGCGCCGAGGCGGATAGTGGGGCCTTTCAAGAGACGGCGGGGAAAAATAATCACGGCGAGGATTTACGAGGGCTATTTATAGAGCGCAGGCATCCCGGGAAGGCAGCGGGGCCGGCGGCGGGGCGGAGCGGGCTGAGGAGCAGAGCGGGGACTGCGCTCCCCGTGTCCCCCCTGCGTGGGCACCCACAATGCACACTCCGCGGGTGTTCGCACGCCAGCGGTGCCAGCCCGTGTGGGGCACGGCTTGGGGACATTTCCGTAAGGGGGTGGCCGGGATTGGCAGCGCAGGGCACTGGGGCAAAGACATCCCATTCTGTCACCCGCGCACGGGCCCCCTCGCTCCAGCATCCCTGGACAGACTAACGGACACACGGCCGTGGGGCTCGTGGGTGCTCCAGGGAGCTGCCACCAGTAACACAAAGTTGTACAGATTTTTGGGAAGCGCCGTGGGAAAAGGAGGAAAAGGAGCCCCCCCCCCCCCCCACGGCCGGAGCAGGCACGGGCAGGAATGGGGCGGGCAGTGCTGCCCCCGCGTGGCACCGCGCGGTCACTGCACCCGGACACCGCGGGGAGCGGTACCAAAACCGCCCCAAAACCCCAAAAACTGCAACAGTTACACGTTTTAGCGCTAGGGCCTTGCTTCTCACTCCCTTTTCTGGCAGTCTTCTCCTACTGGTACTGATCACTGATACTTATTAAAAAGCAAGTATAGTGCTATCTTAATTACATGTGGCTGGAACCCTTATAACTGGAAAGAATTACAGCTTCCATCTGTGTTTTTAATTTCTTCCATTTAAAATACCTCTCCTCGATCTCATCATGAAGAGCACATAGACAGTGTTTCACTGCCTGTGAATATAATGTATTTATCGAAACTTAAGAGCATCAGTCTTTTCTGAACACTTGGCCCTCTAAATCTAAAGCTCCTTATCTGACACCATCTAATTAGTCAAGCAGCTTCAGTTTTCACTTCTTGCTCTTTCTGATTCTGCAAATTCTGATTCTGCAAATTTAATGTTACACGATCTGCCACAGTAAGGATGCTCAGAGATGCCACCTCTACTTGGCCAAGCCATGCTCAGGGACACAAGGAGTACAGGAGGGATTCAGGGACATGGATGCACCATCCCACCCCAGGTGATGTCCTCTAGACCCACAGCTCTCTCCAGTCCCAGGAGGGTAAAACACAGCAACCACTGGGAAAAATAAAAGAGGTGCAACAGCCCCAGAGCTCTGTCCAATGAGCCACAGAATGATTGTAGAGGGTAATTACTCCCCCAGTCCCTGGTGCCATCCATACCCTCATGGACATGGACAGTTTCACTGCCTTCACACCCCCTGGGCTGTGATCCCAGCAGGACACACATCCCGCTGCTGCCAGGCACCTGCTAATGTGGGAAAAGCAGATCCAAACACGGAGCCCCAAGATCCAAACACCATCTGCCTCCCATCGCTGTGCCACCAGCGCCGCCGGCAGCCGGGGACCCGCTGTCCCACACAGCCTCGAGCAGCAATTTCAGCAATGTTCCCAGTTTAGCAGGGCAGCAGTCGGCACCTGGCAGGGCTGGCAGAGCACTGAACACCCCTTGTGTGACACAGGAGGGTCGCCTCCACAGCACAGCCCTCGGCACCAGGCCAGCTGGAACACACCAGGCAGGTGATCCTGGCTCCTGGGTGGATTTTCCAGCTGGCTCACACCAGGCAAACACCTCCTAAGGAAGCTCCCCAACTTCCACATGCTGCTGCTCTTGCACACCTTTGCGAATAAGGAGTAGCACCAACCCAGGCTGTGACAGCCATGGGCAGGCACAGCTCCCAGCCGCAGCCGCACGGCACAATAAATGCCACAGCAAAAATAATTCCACAAAATAATTGCTGATTTCACTCTGGAGTTGCCTCCATAAAGTGATCTGCCCCAGCACCCCAGCATGGCCACGAGGCCCAGCACCATCACCCCGCTCTGCTTCCAAACCATCCCCCGGGCAGCGCATCTCCCTTCCTCGCAGGACGCTGGGTGTCCTACCTTTCCAGGTATTTCTCGGAAAAGTCCACCATGGCGTGGTACATCGAGGCCGGCAGCGTGTGCCGGGAGAGGAGCGAGTGCCGACCCGCGGCCCCCGCCCCATAAATAGTCCCGGAGCCGGCCGGGACGGCGGCGTGCAGCCAATGGCGCTGCCAAGAGCTCCCCGGAGCATCCCCGCCGGCTCAAGGTGAGCGCGGAGCCCTCTCCGCCACCGCCCCTGCCCCGGGGGGGCCCAGCCTCCCCCGCCAGCCCCGCTCCCCCGGCGCTGCCACGCGGCCGGGGGGACGTCCCTGCTGCAAGGCCTTCGTTTTCATTTCGAGGGCTGGGGGGGAAGTAATAAAGAGAGCTAAAAATAGGCGGCAGCGATGAGGCAGCGCGGGCCGACAGTGCCGCTCGCTGGCACAGCCGGCGAGGCCGGGCAGCTGCGTGCGCAGCCCCCTCGCACCCTGAGCCATTCCAACCACGTGTGGCTCCTCCACCTGCCCGGCACACGTGGCGCAGGGCACGGGGCACACAGCCACGGGCATCCCCCGTGGCCCTGGCACCGGCCGGAGCCACAGGCCGGAGGAGTTCGCTCCCGAACATCTTCACTCTGCGCCTGCCCCCCTCAGCTGCAGCTGTGTTTGAGGACAGCAAAGGCCACGGCTGCCTTGTCCTTGTTTGCACCCACTTTTTGGCACCCCAAAGCCTTACCGGTAGCAGCAGAGGGCTGCCGGTGTCCCCGGAGGTCCCCGCTCCCACCGCGCTGCCGCAGATGTGCTGAGGCTGAGCCCGACCCGTGGTGCGAAACCTCCCCATTCCACCTCCCCATTCCTCCTCCCGGCATGGGGCCAGCGGGAAGGAGGCCCCCAGCTCAGATTTCACTGCTTCCATGTCCTCTCCCTGAACCCGGGCAAGCTGTTTTTCCCAAAAGCTGGTGTGTTCACCCTGTCTGGGCATGGTGGAAGGGGTGCTCCCAAGCTGGGCTGAGCAGTGCCCCCACCACACCCCACCACCCTCCCTGGAAACAATTCCATCTGAAGTGAGAACCCTGCTGCTGGGAAAAGCCAGGGGGAAGATGGAGATCCTGAGGGCTCCTGGTACCAGCAGGGCTAGGCCGCGGTGTCTGGCCCCACAAACAGCCCTGGCACTCCCTGATGCCACCCCTGATGTGACACTTACAGGCTCTTGCTGCGCTTCTTGCGGGAGGTCTCGTCCCCTTCATCACAGCTGCACTCAGCGTCTGCTCCACTCAGCTGGGGGGAACAGAAAAACAGTGTCTGTCATCACACCAGGACGTGCCCACAGTGTCACTCTGTCACCAACCAGCAGGGCCAGCATCCCCACCTCCCAACAGCACAGACCCACAGCACCCATAGGGCCCCTTCCTCATGATGGCAGCAACATGGGACAAGCTCCTGACACAGGAACCTCCCTGCCCTCACTCATCCTCTGCCACCTTCAGCCCGTGGAGCTCCTGAAACACCCAAGGAGACTCCAGGGCCAGTGGCCCAGGTACCCTCCAGGTTCAAGGTGCTGACAGTGGAACCTCCTACAGGGAGGACATTCACATCCCCACTCCTGATGCTCCTACTCCTGCTGCTGAGTGGGCACAGGGATCCTGCCACTGCCCAAAGAGCCCCCCAGAACTAGGCTGGGCACCCAAAATCAATCAGGAGTTCCCAGCAGTCCCCGGCACAAGAAATCAGAGCAGTTCACCTACAATTGAATCATATAATTGCAGTTTACAAGTCTGCTCTCTGACCCTGCTCCAGGGCAACCTGGACAACCAAGGGGATCTGGGATGTGCCATGAGCTCAGGGCAGCACCTGCACAGCCTCTAAGGCACAAAGCCTGGCACCAGGCAGGGAGACCCGCGGGATCACCGCAGCTCGGGGGCTTTAGCATTCCATCCGTTCCTGCACCTGCGGATGCTCAGGGCCAGCCCTGCATCCCGCCCCGCAGCCACCCGACCACCGCCGGCTCATGCCCCGCTCCCGGGGCTGCCAGGCGCTTTCCAGGATCATCACCCCGCGGCCGGGCCGTGGGAACCCTGCGCTCAGCCCCGCGGCCCCGGGCCCGAGGTTCCGGACACTTCCTTCCATTCTGCGCCCGGCTTTCCGGAGTTTATCGGCCCCGAACAATGCGGCCCTCGCCGAGCACCTTCCCCGGGCCGCTCCGGCCCGGCAGACGGGCTGGCCGGGGCTTCCTGCCATTGTCCGGAGAGGCTCCGTGCTCGGGGACGACAGGCAGCGGCAGAGCTCTCCCGAGGAGTCCCAGCGCTCCCCACCATGCCCAGTAACACAACCAGCTCCCAGCCCCACCGCGGGAAGGGGGAACGGGGAGGCACACAGGGCACGATGGTGTTAAAAGAGGCTGTGGAATGAGCCCCTCTGAAACGCTCCCAGATGGGAAAACAACCAAGAACGTTGATGGATGTGATGGCCCTGCAGCCGAGGCTGCCGGGTGCAGGTGTTGCCAGTGCTCGATAGCTTGGTGGGGGAATTCCCTACGGGAATTGTGCTTCAGTGTCCTGCTCCAAAAAACTCCGAGGTTTCATTGAACTATTCAAGGGCACAGACCAATAAAAGCGCTTCCACAGTATAGGCAGGGGGTGGCAGTAGCCCAATCCCACAGTGGCTCAGCCCCGTGTCTGGCTTCCCTGAATGCTGCACACCCTCCACAGGCAGCTGGAGAGGCAGGGCAAGGGGAACAGGACAATGGGAGCACAGTGGGAATTGGGCAGTGGGGACAGGGCAATGGCAGCAGGGCACTGGGAATGGGGTGGTGGGAGCAGGGCAATGGGAATGGGGCAGTGGGAACAGGGCAATGGGAAAGGGGCAGTGGGAACAGGGCAATGGGAACAGGGCAATGGGAATGGGGCAGTGGAAACAGGGCAATGGGTGGGGCAGTGGGAGAGGAGCAGCAGGAACAGGGCAGTGGGAATAGGGCAATGGGAATGGGGTGGTGGGAGCAGCGTGATGTG
>QUSF01000027.1:7784420-7846159 GCA_003676055.1 Chloebia gouldiae | reverse complement strand
CCCTGCAGACAACAGCCCCATCCCAGCAGTGTGTAAACCTGGGAAGGGCTCTCACCAGCTGGTCAGGGACTCTGAGCCCAAAAATTCCTCCAGGAAACAGCATCAGGGTGGCTTTTCAAGCAGCATGGCAGGAGAAAGGTTAACCCAGCATAGGTTTAACCCCAGCATGGGTTTAACCCCAGGGTCTGCAGCAGCCTCTCCTGCCAAAGAGCTCATTGCTGTGGAGCAGATTGTGGCCCTGTAAGGTGGTCCCAAGCAGCAGGACATGGTCCTGAGCTGTGAAACGAGGTTCTAAGCTGGGAACATGACCCTGAGCACTGCACTGCAGTCCTGTGCCAAGCACCACAGCCCCAAGAAGCACCCAGAGCTGAGGATGGGGCAGAGCAGGGTATGGGGCCAGGGGCCCGCTCAGCAACCTGCCAGTGCCACCTGGGGAACATGGGAACAGCAGCACTTCCCATGAATGATCTCTGCACTGGCAGCTCCTTCCTGCACCATGCAGCCAGGGCCAGCTCTGCTCTGGGGCTCAGGGAGCACCCCAGACCCCCAGGACTGCACAGGCCAGCCCTGGGCAGAGCTGCCTCAGCACAGCCTCTGCTGCTCCTCTGGCACGGTGGGGCCACACATCACTGCCGAGCACAGCTTTTCCATGAGATGGACCCCCACAGTGGTCAAAGCCCTGCAGAAGGCCAGTGGGGCAGAGGGTCACACTGCTCCTGGCACCCCCTGCACACTGGGGACTGTCACCGGGGATTCTCCTGACTGCTGGGAGCAGCCCTGTGCAAGCCCAGATCCCCAGGTGCACCTCTGCCACCAGCAGTCCCAGCAGACAGCACTGCCCAGGCCATGGGCCCTGCAGGGTGTGGGTGCAGCGGTGGCAGTGCCACCCACGGCCCGGCACGCTGCTCTGGGTGCCACGCCCTGGGTGTGACACCTCCAGAGCCGGCTGCCAGGGGAGCTCAGAAGGGAGCTTTGCCATGGTCGTGGAGACAGGGGCCATGTGGCAGGACACCTCCAGCCCCGGAGCTGTCCCAGCACCGCGGACAGCCGTGGCTCACGTACCTTCCTGTGGCCCGAGAAGAGCAGCGTCAGCTGGTGGATGGAGCCGCCGTTTTTGACGAGCTCTTTCTTGAGGGTCCTGGGGGAGGGCAGTGCCCAGTGTGCGGCGGTGCCCTGGCTGTCGGAGCAGTTGAGGGTGCTGTCGGAGGTGAAGCAGTGGCCCTTGGCCTCCTGCAGGAGGCTGCCCTCGCTGTGCGTGCGGCGCCGCAGGGAGCCCTGCACGCTCAGCCTGTAGCCGGGCTGCCCGCCCGACGTCTCGATCATGCTGCTGCGCTTCAGCTCGTTCCTGTCCAGGTACTGCTCGTCGCTGTCCTCCTCCTCCTCCTCGTCCTCCTCATCCTCATCTTCCTCCTCGTCCTCCTCCTCATCCTCGCCGTCCGTGGCGCTGCCCGCCGTGCCCTGGCTGAAGGTGCTGTCCAGCCGCAGCTCGGGGATGACAAAGGCCGGCAGGGAGCTGAGCTGCTCCTCTCCCTTTGTGGTGGCCACCGGCTGCTTTTCCGCCAGGAGAGGAGCCTGGGTGGCCCCCAGAGCGTCCCAGGGCTCGGCCAGAGCCGCTGCCTTGGCAGCCAGAGGGGCATCACCCACTGCTGCCTTCCCGTCCTCCGAGTGCATCTGCCCCGGCTTCTCGGCGTCCGTCTCCAGCATCTGCCAGAGGAAAAGATAAAGCAGGATGAAAGCAGGAGCACCCCAAATCTCTCTGGCCACCTTCCTGGGCAGCCTTTCACCTCCTCACACCCCACCTACACAGCTGGCACTGATTTGTACAATGCTAACAGTGCTCTGGTGGGGTGGGATGGCATCATCCCCACGTCCCCAGGTGGTGCCAAGTCACCCACTGCTGTCAGCACCCAGTCCTGTTCCTGAGCCCTGGAACAACAGGCTCCCCAGCTGGCAGGAGTGGGATGGTGGCACTCAGCTGCCCCCTCCAGCAGCCAGCAGCACCGGTGGGTTTTGGGGAATCCCAGGGTGCCGGCTGGGCTCCAGCCCAGAGGCAGAGCCGTGACAGCGTCCTCACCCCGGTGGCTGCCGCGAGCTGCTGCCCTGCAGGGATTTCCCCAAGCAGCTCATCCAGCAGCTCTGGCGCCTCCTGCACCGCGTTAACAAATGCCAAAGGGAAGCGCCGGGCTCTGCCCATCCCTGGATGGCCCCAGCTCAGCCCGTGGCTCTGGGCAAGCCCTACAAAACCACAGCCTCTCTGTGGGGGCTTTAAGCCTTTGGGGCTAGTTTTCCCAGGTTTCTTTGAAGCTGGGGAAGGCCTGAGCAAGCTCTGTCCTTTCAAAGGGAAAAGCCCAAGGGAAAGAACCTCCAAGGTTGTTTTTGTGAGCCTGCAATGAGCCCTCCCTTGCCAGAGCAGAGAGTCCAGTGTGATTCTTATGTCTAAGCCAAAGGGGCAAAACCAGCCCAGTGGGGGGGGGAAAAAAAGACCAAAGGAGAGAAAATCCTCTCTTTAGGAAGCAATTCTCTCCTCCACAGATACCAGGGCAGGGACTATTCCACAGGACCACCCCCAGCTAACAAGTCACGCAGAAAAGAAGTCACTGCATCCCCAGCTGAAATCCAAGCATTTTCACAAACCCAGTGACAACCAGAGAGCTGAAGTTAACAAAGACATCCCCTCTGTATAAGTTGACTTCAGCTTCAAAAAGGGTAGCAGCCCCAGGAGTCAACCCATCCAGCCTCACATCCCATTGGGAAGAGGCACCCATAGAGTGGACAGAGGTTGTCCATGGGGATCCATGGAGCTCCCAGCCTGTGACAGCACCCCTGGGAGAACCACCCTGCTGCTGGACACCCCTCATCCCCCGGAGCACAGAGGTGATAACCACCCCTGGACATCCCCAGGCAGCTGTGTGCAGATGTTGGGCTGCAGAAGCTGCTGTCACCTCCAGGTGACACACCCCGGGGGGTGTGAGCCCCCTGTGCACAGAGGGGACAGCACTGACACCCCCCAGCAGCACCTGCCTGAGCTCAGGGAGCAAAGAGCTGGGCAGGTTTCCAGGAAGATGCTGGAGCTCAATGCCACAGCCAGCTGGGCAGGAGCCCACATGTGTCCAGCTGTGCTTTGTGCTGGTTTATCACACCCAAAGGGTCCTGGTGTCACCTGTAGCACAGAGAGCACCAGCTCTGTCCCACCCAGCCTGGCTCACCCCAGCAGCTATTCAGCATCACCTGAACTCCCCCAGTGAGTCTGAAGACAAAAATTCAGAGACCACGTTGTGCTTGGTCCCTTCATGACATCACTCTGTCCATGAAACAGCTGGATTTGGTGTCAGGCACAAAGCAAATGCTCCTTTCACCCCACCCTTGGGGTGAAATTACACAGTAATTCCTTGTAAGAAGGGAATGTTCCCAGCCCTGCCCCGCCAGGCTGCCATTTGCACCAGCATGTGCCTCAATGATGCTGCTGATGCTTTATTTGTCTTGCAATCACTGTCATCATTATCTCATGAAATAATTAGAGGAAAAACCCACACAGCCCTCGAGTCACTCCCCACAAAGCCCTCCCCCAACACTGCCTATCTGCCCAGTCCTTCTGCTCACAGTGCTGGGTGCCTGCATCAGATAAGGTCCTAGAAGGAAATGAACAGGCTCCTTTAAAATGAGAGACATTTGGGGATTAAATTAAATCCTTGCACTAATTCAATCAGAGCCTCTGCTGCTCTTCTCTGGCATGGAGGGGATGAGCAGCAGCCTCACCATGAGCGAGGGTTGGTTCCATCTCGGGCTGAGAGCATCACCAGGGCTGTGAAATCCTGTCTGCACAGGGCTGAGCTCTGCTCAGCATCACCTGGGCTGGGGAGAGGCAGCAATGCCACCACTGCCAGCCCACAGACCTGCTCCTGGCTGGAGGCACCAGGGACTTCATCAGCACAAAGCCAAGGCCACCTTGCTGCCCAAAGCTGACTTGGGACCTCAAGGATGGGGATGTGACCAGGTTTCATAGATTCACAAGATAGTTTGGGTTGGAAGGGACCTAAAACCCATCTTATCCCACCCCCTTCCATGGGGTCCACTGTCCCAGACTGCTCCAAGCCCTGTCCAACCTGGCCTTGGACACTTCCAGGGGTTCAGGGGCAGCCACAGCTTCTCTGGGCACCCTGTGCCAGGGCCTGCCCACCCTCACAGCCAGGAATTCCTTCCAAGTATCCCATCCATGCCTGTCCTCTGGCAGTGAGAAGCTGTTCCCTCTTGTTCTGTCACTCCAGGCACTTGTCCAAATTCCCTCTCCAGCTCTCCTGGAGCCCCTTTAGGCCCTGGAAGGGGCTCTGAGGCCTCCCTGGAGCCTCTTTTCCAGTACCTGAGGGGGGCTGACACCTTCTCACCACTTCATGTGGCCAAGGGGCTGCTGGAGGAGGCAGCAGTGGAGGTAGTGCTGGTGCTATCTGAAGGAGGTCCTGTCCTTCCACCTCACAGACTCACCCAAAACATTCCATGCTCTCACTGCAGCAGCTAAGGAGCCAGCAGCCAACATCTGGATTTCTCCATTCTCAAGGCCATGGTCTCACTGCTCTCAGCATCTGGGTGTCCCTGAACTCCACGTGCAGATTTCCCTTTTTTCACCACCTGCATCTTCCCCTGCACTCAACAAAGTGGTTTTGTCATTCCCAGCATCTGGGTTTCCCTGTCTGCATCGGGGCAGGTCAAGGGGCTGAGGGGATTTACTCCATCCTCCCTAGAGGATCTCACACTTCACTCTTCCAGTTTCTGTCTCAGACTGAGAGGCCAAGGCAGCATTTCGTGAGAAGGGGAAGAGAAAGCAGAAGCAAGAGCTGCCTCCGAAGCCCAGGATGGCTCTCTGAGGTCATTTTAGGGAAGGAGGATGATAGGTCTGAGACCAGAGAAACATCAAGAGAGTTCCTAAGAATGATCTCATTAAACAAATAACACACTCCAAAAAAAAGGCAACACTGCCCTGCCTACTCCAACATGCTCAAACCTTGCACCTGTTACCCACTCCTTGGGTTCTTTTTGCCCTCAAGGATCACTCACTACCTCAAACATTATATTTTTTCAAGTTTGTAAAGTTTTATTGAAACCAAGACAGAGCAGAAGAGCTGCAAACCCTCTGCTTCTTTGTCTGTACCTCAAGCAGGTTTTTCTGAGCTGCTGCTCACATCCAGGACTGTTCCAGCTCACCAGCAGAGAAAATTTCAACGAGTGCCAACACAACCTCGACTTCTCCAGCATTTCTTTAAATAATGTGGCCTTGCTGGTGGCCCACAGCTGAGACTTCCAGCTGGGAAAAGCCCAGCCATGGAGACAGCACAGCTGAGAGCTGAAGCCTGACCTGCCCTTGCCCTGGTGCTGCCAGCTCTCCTGCTGCCAGAAGTGCTGTCACGTGTGGCATTCCCTGGAATCCCCAGCAAGGGGAGGTCAGGGATTTTTGGTTTCTTTTTTGAGGCTCTCAGCTTCTCATTTCAAAGCCTCTGCTCTTCTCAGTCATGGATCCACTGTGGCTCAAGGAATGCCTGGCCATGGGGATATTTAATTGAGCCTTTCCTGGCTCCTGATGGGGATGCTCAGGTTTTTTCTTTTTTCTGTGGTGATGCTGAGGAAGAGGAGGCAAAACACAGCTCAGAGAGCTGCCCTGCATTCAGGTACCTCCTCAGCCAAAACCAGGGATTGGGAAAAGCAGGCTGCTGGACACAGATGTGAGCAGGAGAGCAAGGGATGTGCTGCTTCAGCTGTGCTCTCACCCAGGAGGAGTGAATGGAATGCAGGGAGAGCTGATCTTGCAGCTGTCCCTGACCACAGCATCTCCATCCTCCCTGTGCCCCATAGCTCCTGCTGCCCTTCAAAAACCTTTGCTCTGAGATGCCTCACCTGTCCCCAGAAGCATTTAACTCCATGGAAATGACACCAAGGTTATTCTGGGAGAGATGCAGACAGCAGTGGGCTCCCTGTGCTGGAGGCAATATCCCACCCCACATCAGCTAGATTGCAGCTGATAAAAAAAGAGCACCTACATCATCCAGGGAAACATCAACCTTTCCAAAACAGATCTTTCCCATAGCAGAAGGAAAATATTTTACAATTTGGGTTCTTAGCATGGGACAAACTGTGCCCAGATCCACCAGATCGGAAGCTTCTAACCGTGAAAGGCTGTTGAGCACCTCAGGATTTCAAAGTGACAACTAAGAGCCAAGGAAGCTCACAGCTACAGGGAACGGCATCTAAAGTACAGCACGGGGCTGAGGGGAAGAAAGCAAAGCCAGAAATGCAAAGCAGAACTACCAAAACTTGAGAAAATCTTCGTGGGAGTCATTGTGAAACTGCTCACGAGGAGCATTCCCCGAACTTTGCTCCTCAACCTTTGCGAGGCTGGCCAGAGCCCAGGGCTCGCTGCACAGCCAGGTTTTCTACCCTCACCCTGACTCATTACTGCACAATGAATAATTGATCCCGAGAAATTAGTGTAACAGCAACAGCGGCGCGGGTGTATGAACCCCAGCAGCAGAGCCAGCAGTGCCTGGGGCAGGGCAGTGAGGGTGGAGGTGCAGATGGGAGATGGGGGGTGATGTTTGTACCGCCCTAAAAACCCGGCCATGGGCTGCCTCAGAGCCCTGGCAGGAGAAGCCCTCCTCGGGGAGGAAGCAGGGGAGGATCCCGTGATCCCTGCACAAACCCCGCTCCCCATCCCTGCATTCCCGGCGGGTCGCTGCGCGCAGGGCTCTGCCCAGCCCCGGCCCTGCGGCTCCGGGGCCGCTCCGCTCCCGAAACTCGGCGGAGCCCACGTTCAGCCGAGGGCAGCAGCCCCAGCCCCGGGAGAGGAGCTCGGCTGCAGGCTCAGCTCGCACCCCGCGTCTCGGTGTCACCACCTGCTCAAGCTGTCAGCCACCAAGCCGGGACCAAGCCTCTCCGCGCCGTCACCAGGGACTCGACACCGCCGCAGCTCCGGGCTGCCAGCCCCGACCCGCAGCTGCCCGGCAGTCCCAGCTCCGGATCCCAACCCATCCCCTACCCGGTGCCCTCCATCCCCAGCGAGATTCCGAGCGCGCCACGGCTGCAATTCCTGCTGAACCTGCTGGTTGGTCCCCAGGGACGGTATCCAAAAGGCTGCAAAAGTCCTGGAGCAGAAAATCCACATTGTGGGCACATTGCAATGCTGATCCCACAGCAAGAGCCAGTTGGTGCCGATGGCACAGCGTGCACAGTCCAAATTTGAGAGGGAACCTCCAAACATCCCCACGCTACAAATGCCCACTCGCTCTCCCTGGATGCACCTTACCAACCCTCAAGCCCAGCCTGGTGGCAAATGAGCTGTGCAGGAGCCACAGGTTCCCCAGGAAAGAGCAGGGCAGGGCAGGGAGCGGAGCCTTGGATCCCCAAGGACTTCAGCGCTCCTGACGCCCTCCGCCTGAGCCGGATCCTGCCCAGCCCAGGGTCCGGCCCTCAGGCTGCAGCCTTTGCTTGTAAAACCTACCAAATGCGGGCTCTCAGCTGCATCCCCCGGGCCGAGCGAGCGGCAGCCCCGGCCCCGCCATGTGCCCGCGGCGGCGCTCGGCTGCTGCTGGCGCAGCGCTCCGGCTCTGCCCTGTTATTAATGTCCGTGTCAGCGGCGGCTGAAACCGCCCCAGCCTCCCCCAGGCGCGGCTCTCTCGTGCCCCTCGTGCTATTTATGGCTCCGCCGGCTCTCCCTGGAGGTGCTGTTACCTGCTGACAGCAGCGGACGGCCGCTGTGCCCTGAGGAAGGGCCATGCATCATCACCCTGCGAGCCGCCGCGCTCCCCTTCTCCTGCCCTGTCCTGCCCCCAGGGACACCGAGCGCAGAGATCCCGGTGCTTCCTGCTTAAGGAAACTGCTGCAAGTTCGCTGTTCGTGGTGGTTTTTCCCCCAAACTGTTTTCTGTGGCAACGTGATGGCTCTGAAGTGGGGGATGCTCTGCAATTGGGTGTTCTGCCCTTTGCATCTCAACCGGCCTAATGGGCAGGGACAGGGAGAATTAACAGGCAGGATGGTGGATGGTGTCCATCCAGGGGACAGCCCACGCATGACCATCTGCCCCTCCTCTTCTCCTTCAAGGCCAGGGCCCTCTCGTGGCACGCAAGGCTGGGGACCCCACTGCCTCGTCTGGGCATTTCTCCTGCTGGGATTCCACTTCGCTGACCAAGACAGGCAAGTGTCCTGATGGTTCCAGAGAGAGAGCACAGTGAGGGGTGTGTGCACAGCCACTCTCAGACACGTGCTGGTTTTATCTGCCCCACAGCCACCATTCACTGGCGAGTCCTTGCTGCCGCAGTGACAGTCCGAGCTCAGCTCTCCTCCAGCACAGACCTTGGGCACACACATATCCCTCTGCTCAGCCAGCTGCAGCCACGTGAATGCTCCTGGGGTGGGGCAGGACTGTGCTGCCTCCTCTGCCTCACAGGTAGCCACAGCTTTGCAGTGGCACAGGAAATGTGGAAGCTCCCTGGTCTCACTGGACACAGAGCTGAGCTCAGCTACACGTGGTCACCACAGACAGCAGTGACTTGGCACAGCCATCCCCACAGCTGTGCCCAGCTCCCATCCTGCCAGCACTGCTGAAGGGAGCTGGGCCTGGTGGGGTTTGTGCCTGTTCCCTCTCTGAGGCCACCTGGCTGGCTGCAGGTCTGTGGGACACAGGATGTCACCACATCGGGGGTACCTGGATGTCCCTGGCCCCTCTCAGTGAGGAGTGACCCAACCACCCCCCCAGCATGCCCACACCCACTGCTTTGTGCCCTCTGGGATGGGGATGCAGCTCCAGAGCCGGGTTCCAGCTGCTGCCTGCAGCCTCATCAGTGCAGGGCAGGTGCCGTGGGACCCAGAGCTGTGAGATGATGTCTGGGTCATAAATATCCCTGGCAAAAATCCAGAGTGGTGGGAAAGGGGGAGGAAGGAGCAGATCCTGCCACTGCCATTCAACCCACAGAACCCTTTGCCTTTGGTGCTGCTCAGCAGGGGAATCTATGCAGCTCTATGGGCAGGGCAGAGCGCTGTCCCCTGGGCAGGATGAGGGAGGTGACAACCAGAGCCTGATGCATTCAGCCACTGCAGATCCACTGGGAAGGACTCATCCCAACACCACTTACACAGGACCACGAGGTTGGTGCAGGAAGCTGTTCTTGCTGCCAGCAGAGACCACTGGAAGGAAACATCTACCAGCAGGAGAGGACCTGACAAAGCAGCTCTGCTGTGACTGCCTCCAACAGGGCCATGGCCAGAGCCACACACGGAGGGAGGAATCCCAAATGGTCCCAACACTGGTGGCTCCAAATCCACACACAGCCCTCCTGCAGTGGTGCTGGCAGGCCTTGCCCTGCTGCTACATCAGAAAGGTGCTCATTCAGGGCAGGACACCGAGCCTCATGGAGAGCCAGGGTGCCATGGGGGCAGGATGAAGCTGCGCCTACCTGTCCCACAACACTCTGGGCATCACCACCCAAAGCCCCCTGGAATTTTGAATAGATCCTTATCTCTGCAGAAATATCAGTGTTTGGGTAACTTTTGCACGGAGTTACTTGAACTTGAGAAGCTGTGCAGCCACACGCTCACAGTCCCTGCCATGCTCGGAGGGAAGAGAAGGAGCAGCCACCCGAGGCAGGAGGTGCTTGGGCACAGGAGAGCAGGGCTCCAGCCTGGCAGACTGCAACAAAGCACTTGCAGCACCTTCATTAAATCACAGCAGCGCTGGCTCAGAGCACTCAGCCTGTGCCTCTGACCACCCTGTGCAAATGACCTCACCCCGCTCAGCCCCCCCGGGCTGCGGCGCCGCTCCTGCAGCACTTTCCCTCTTACCAGCCCTTCTGGGGATCGGCCAGGAACAGCCCTTGCAGGGTTTAGAACTGCCTCTGGCCATGATGGAAGTGTTGGCAGCTGTTCACACCCGGCTCCAGCCCTGCTGGGGGGGCGAGGGGGTGCGTGCTGGCTGGGAGAAATCTCCCAGAGAAACGGGAGCTACTGTCTGTCACAGGGGAGAGCTCTGCTCTGCTCATGGCTAAGGAGCCCAGCTAAGCAAAGGAACAAATGTGGGGGAGCTGTGGCATCTTCTCCACTCCTCCTGCCTGTGCCTCGGGTGCTGGGGGCTGGCTGGGAGCCCCTGGGACCTCGGTGCCACCAGGAACGGCACCAAGAGCCTCAGGGCTGGGCAGTGAGGCCAGGGGAGCCAAGGTTCAGTGACCCAGGGCTCAGGGGAGGTGACAAACAGATCAGCACTCCAGCCCAGGATCCCATCCAGCCCCACAGGCACACCCCAGCCCCCTGGGGCCTTGGGACATGTCCTTGCAATGAAGGCTGGAAGCCAACTGATGTGCAACTGCTCAGCCTGGAGAAGAAAAGGTTCTGGGGAGAACTTAGAGCCACTTCCAGTGTTTATCAGGGTTCCAAGAGAGCTGGAGAGGGACTTTGGACAAGGGCGTGAAGTGACAGGACACAGGGGAATGGCCTTAAGCTGAAGGAAGTGCTAGATCAGGTATTAGCAAAAAATCTTTACTATAGAGGGCCCCAGCACAGGGTGCCCAGAGAAGCTGTGGCTGCCCCTGGATCCCTGGAAGTGTCCAATGATCCCTGGATCCCTGGAAGTGTCTAAGCTCAGGTTGGACAGGGCTTGGAGCAGCCTGGGATAGTGGAAGTTGTCCCTGCCCATGGTATGAGGATGATTTTAAAGGGATGATTTTAAAGATTCCTTCCAACCCAGACCAGTCTGTAGTTCCATGACTGTTCAAGAAGGGACAGCTTCCTCCAGATTTTAAGTGGACAGAGCTGATCCAGAGCCTGACTCGGAGAGGAAGAGCATCTCTGGTCCTACAACCTCACAGATCCATGGAGCCTTTGGCTGTCCTCAGCAATGAGTTTCCCCAGCCCAGGACGAGAGCTGGGCTGTGCTCTCTGGTGTGGAGCAGTGCAACAAGACTTTGTTTTGGTTTTGTGACCTGGCTGCACATCCTGCCAGCTGATGCATTAACCCCCATTGGGGCAGAATCACCCTCAAGGTTTCTCCCCTCTTTGAGCCCCCTGACAGCACAATAGGTGCTCAGAGGGTATGGCCAGGTTCAGGTTGGCCCTCCAGGTGCTGCTGTGATGTGCTCAGCCTTGGCCAGCCTCTCGTGTTGGTATGTGGATGGAAAGGCTCTGGTGAAGATCCAGGTTTCCTGCACCCTTGGCTATGTCCTGCCCCACAGCAGGAGATGAGCAGAACTCCCTGGAGCAGATCTGGCACTGATGGGGCAGCAGGTTCCCAAAATGGAAAAGACTTTGGCCAAAACCAAAATAAGGTACAAAATCTTCCCTTCCTTCCACATCAAATAGCTGATCACACTCTGGCTAAACTGCTGTGAGTGAAGCACCTGCTGAGAGGGGAGGAATGGGGCTGTCCACAGCCTTGTCCCCAAGGGCTTGTTACAGCCACCCCAGAGCCTGGTGCTTGACTGTGCAAGGAAGAGCCGGGAGATGCCCCAGTGCAAGGAGAAGGGATTTACCAGGGCAGGGGGGTGCCAAGGAGCAGGGATTGTGGGGGGACAGCAGGGTGGGTAGCTGGGGTGCTCGGGATGAGGAAGAGGAGGCAGGGGATGGGCCAGGAGAGGGGTGACCCACACTGAACCGTCCCCAGCTGCAGGTGCCCGGGGAACAGGGCTGTCCCCGGAGCCCTCCCGCCCGCGGCCCTGGTTTCAATCAGCCCTCCATCACACACTGTTTGCTTTCGCTGACAGCTCATTTACTCGCTTTTGTCAAGCACGTTGTAAATAAGTGAGAGAAACAGCCCTGCCCTTCCTGACCAGAGGCACGGCCAGGAAGGGGCCGGCCGCTCCCCCGGCCGCTCATTCCCAGCACCGGAGCCAGCGCTGCCAGGAGGGGCCGGGTCATCCACGCCTGCTCCCAGCCAGGGTTGGGAAGCGCTGAGCATCCACCACCTCCCTCGGGAAACAAGGGGAGCACCCGTCCTGGACTCCCAAAGTCCACGCCACCGAGTGTCCGTAATTATTTAGCTTAAGGATAATCTGCATCTTTCAGATACAGCCAGCCATCATCTCCGAGGTAATCTCAGGTCACGGAGCCAGAAGGGAAGAGTAATCAGCCGTTCTGAGTGTGGAAGACACAAAGAAACAAGCAGTGAGAATCAGACGGTGGCAGCAGGTCCGATACACTCAGGGGGTTTTGCTGCGGAGCTTTTCCCCCGCAGCCAAAGCAGCTGGAGCAGCTCCAGCCCCTGTGCCTTGCCCTGCCCCTGCTCTGCAGTTCGCCCTCTCTTCAGTGGGGCTGAATTACCCCGAGCTGCTGCAGCAATGTGAGGCTAGCCCTGCGCCGATGGTCAGCACCCGAGCCGGGTTAGCTCAGTTAAAGCACCAAGCTGCTCTTCTGTAATCACATTGCCACGGCTGTGGTTCCTGGCAGCCCCAGCCAACCTCCAGGCTCCACACAGCCCTGCTGAAGATGTGCTCCAAGCTGGCTCACCCTGGGGATGTGTTTTACAGGGACTTGCTTAGCATGGTCCCAGGGCAGGGAGAAGCATCCCAGAGCAGACCTGGACACAAGGATGAGAGGGGGAAGGCTCTGCAGGTGGAGAAAATACCCACAGGGTAATTCCTGGGATCTGCTGCAGCTGGCTGGGTGGGTTTGCAGCTCAGAGATGTTCAGCCAAGTCTTAGAGTGGCAGCAGGGCCCCATTTGCACACATCTCCTGGACACTGGGGACAGAGAGCTGGACCACAATAACAGCCACACTGTCCCTGGAGCTCCTCCTGAACTGACTCTGGCAGGAAAAGCTCACTGGGAGCCAGGCTGGACCCTCACAGCTGCATCCCTCATGAATGTCTCTTCCTCCACCTCCAGAAGCAGCTGCTGTACTTGCTCAGAAGTCCCTCAGAAACCAAAAGCTTTGCTCCAAAACCAGCTCTGAAAGCAGCAGTGCCAACATGGCCCCTGCAGGGCTCAGACCCCGGCCTGACACCGTCCTGCCTGGGGACACTGCCAGGGGCACTGCCAGGGGCAGTGACAGCTCTGCAGAGCCTGGCCCTGAGCCACAGGGACCTTCCTGCCCTTAGTGCTGCCCTACCCAGGCAGAGTTCAGGGGGGCCTTGAAAAACAGGAGGTACCACCCCAAAGCCCAAAATCTGTCTGATCTCTGCACAGCTTGAAGGTTGCCACTGATGGCGGCCATGAGGCTCCTGAGGAGCTGCTCTGTGCTCAGACAATGTCCCTTTTACTGGCTCCAGCACACAGCTGGCATGTGGCACAGCTCTGCTGGCACTGAGGCTGTGCTGGGCCTTCGTTCCCACCCCACAGCAGAGCCCACATCCCCTTGGCCAGACTCTGGCCACACCAAAATGAGCTGCCTCTTGCTGGGCTGGAGCACTTTTGAAGGCTTTGCAAATCAGATTCCTGGCCAGGCTAATATTTCCATCTTAATTTGCCTGTTCACAGTGCACAGACACTGGGTTTTTTCCCTAAATAGCCCTAGTATCAAATGACTGGTAAGCCAAGCCAATGGATCAGTTCTCCCTTGAAAGAAGCAGCTGATTTTCCCAGCTCCTGCCTCCCACTGCTCTGGCATCCCCAGAGAGGTCTGTCCTGACAAACCAGCCTGGACACAGCCCCAGCTGCAGCTCTCCCAGGTCAGGCTCCTGTGTGCCCACCCTGCCCCAAGCAGCCTCTCCTGTCCCCTCGGGAGCTCCTTCCCCACTGTGCTCCTTCTTGCATTTCACACCAGGTTTGCTTTAAAATTGCATCCTGGGCACTTTACACCTTGCTGGGATGGCAATGCTGCTATAAACTCAATTTAGTAGTTGCTCCTTTTCTCCCTCCTGGCCCCACACCCCACCAGTGGGATTTCCATTAGCTTTAGCAAGCCAAGATAAACCCCCTTTGTCACGACTTTGGGGGGCCCATGATGGCTCTCCACAGGACCCAAAGAACACCCTCTTGGCTACTGAGGCACAGAAAAGCCTTTGAAAGTGATGTGATGTCTTCTGGAGTACTTTTTCACCTGTCCAGTGGCCAGGCTCCTTCCACAACTCAGGGAGCAGATGCTCCAGGGCTTTGCTCTGAGCACAGCCCCAAGCCCTGTAGGAATGTTGTTGATGGAGTAAATAAGTTACTTTTTGTCTTTTTAAAAAGGAAAAAAGCTTAAAAGTTTTTTCTTTAATTTGGTTAAAAGACATTTTATAGGGACTTTAAATTTAAGGATAGCTAATTGGACAAGATTTAAAAAGTCTTGCTTAAGTGATTTTTTAGAAAAAGAAGAGAATAAAAGAAGTTAATCGTTTTTGTGAAGGGGTTTAGTAAGAGTAAGAACTTCTTACTCTAACTAGGCTTTTCTCTATAAGGAGCGTTTTTTATTTTTGCCTTTTATTAAAACTTTTTGTTTCCAACACTGTCACAAGAGCCATCCTACTTATTTTATGCCACCTAAGATAGCTGAGCTATCAAGGATATAATGCTTATCTCTAAGAGCTTATGAAACCAAGCTTGAAAAGAAAAGAAGAATTAATGCCCTGCCATGAACAGTCTGGGCTGGGGACAGCAGAGCTCCTGTCATGATGGAGCCCCACCAAGATGCCCCTTTGTAGGACCTGTTTGAGAGACTCAGATTGGAAACGTCCCTGCACACCTTCACCCTGGATGATCCCCAGCCCGTGGCAGGATCCCACCCAGCCCAGCACAGAGCCACGGCAAGGATCAGTGGATCAGCAGGGCCCCGTGCCTGGGCACAGAGCTGTGCCAGCAAGATGCCCCACGGGCAGCAGGAGCCGTGGCAAGCGCTGTCACCTGTGTGAATCAGCTGCCCGGGGCCGCTCGCAGAGTGGGAGGTTTGGTTGGTAACGCGGTTCTCAGGCTTTGTGCGCTGCTGTTGCTATTTTAGTCTGCCTGAAACGTGCAGGAAAAGGAATCCGGAGGCTCTGGCTCCTGTGGAGATGTTTGTGCTGACCCAGTTTGGGAGGCTGCAGAGCCGCAGCCGCATCTCCCTGCCCCGGGGCCGGGCAGCGCCGGGCCCGGCTGTGGGGCCACCTGCCCTGGGCCAGCCCGGCCAGGCACCCACAGGTGGGCAGGAGCTGCTCCACCACCCTGCACCAGCCAGGGGAGAGATCCGGGGGTTTTACCCCCAAAATCCCCATCTGCAGCACTTAAAGCTCTTCAAACAGCAGCACAGGGGTTTCTCTTCTCCCAGAGCAGTGTCACTCTCCAGCAATCCTAACCCAACTCCCAGCACACAAAGTGACCCAGCAGAGACTGCCACTGCCCCAGACAGCTCCGTGGGGCAGCCCCAGCGCCAGAGGAGGTGGTGAGGTGTTCAGTACACCCACAGAGGGCAGGCAGAGCCTCAGAGCCCTGCACACACATTTCTCTGCCAGAGCTGCTGAGACAGCACTCCCGGGCCAGGCTGGAGCTCTTCGGTGTGGGAAAAGTGCTGGGGCTGCCTCCCTGGGCATGAGAAACAGCACTCCCCAAACGGCCCCTCTGTGCTTTGAGGACATCTGTGGGGTCAGGATCAAACACCTGAGCCCACCCAAGTACATAGAAGGGGCAAATCTCTGCCCTACTACTCCCATGACCTCAGCCTTTTCATCAGCACCCAGAGATCACAACTTGAACCTCTCCCTCTGCTCTCCATCCTGCCGCAGAGGTGAGCTCTCAGAGCAGGCTGGCCACAGGGTTGTGGAGCCTCAGCTGTCCAAATATCCAAATACAAACGCTGGGAGTTGTCAGCCCAGCCTGCCTCAGCTCCAGCCAGCAGATGCAAATACAGCCACTGCTCCCAGGCAGGGCAGGAAGCTGCAGACACAGCAGTGCCTGAATACAAACTCACTGCTCACCTGGCAAACAAACAGCCTCCTGCACAGCCCTCCTGGCAGGAGCATCACTGAGCAAAGCCCCCCACAGGCAGAGCCTGCCGTGCTCCAGGCGGGAATGTCCAGCTCCGCGTGGCTCTCTTACCTTGCTCTCCGTAGGAGCTGCTGCCGGATGTTGCTGCTTGGTGATGTTCTCAGCCAGACACCAGCAGATCCTCTTCTTCTGCTCCTGGGAGTAAGCCTCCAAACTTAATAAGCACTCCGACTTCTGACGTAAAGGAAACACAGGCAGGGAGAAGGTCATTAGCTCTGTGTCGCAGGCCCTGCCTGGGTTTGCAAACTCCTTGGTCCCCACACACCACAGCAGATGAGGGGAGAGCTCTCACCCCTGTCCTGCACCCTGGGCACAGGAGAGTCAAAGGGACTGGAAATCAGCTCCCTCCAGAGACAGGGAGAGTGGTGCAGGGGAGCTGACTGTGCTTCCACGAGCAGGAGTGGAGCAGCACGGGCAGTCCTGCACCCTGTGCCACTGCAGTGGAAACAGAGGGTGGAAATTGCTCTTTGCCATATGCAAACATTAATGAGGCACCAGAGCATGAACTGGTGAGAACGAGAGCCTTTGGCTGGGTGGGGCTGGGAGGAAGAGCTCAGGGAAACTCCAGAGCAGCCTCCCTGTCCTGTTCCTCACTGAACACCAGGATGAATTTTGGGATAAACTCCAGAGCAGCCTCCCCATCCTGCTCCTCACGTAACACCAGGATGAATTTGGGCATAACCTGCAGATCTAGTCACACATGGTCTGTTAGCAACATGCACCAAGGAAACAATTAAGAGAAATGATGGAAAGTCATCCCAGCTGAGCCTGCCTCCTCTTGTGCTCTTCCGTGCACACATCTTTTGTTCCTCTTGGACAGGTTTTCTTTCAAAACCTCTCCAAATCTCACTCACTTAAGGAACTTTCTGACCAAGTTCTCTCAGCAGCTGCCTCCCAGCCGTGCAACTGCTTATCTCTCATGCTAAAAATTAAGCATTATAACATCTGCTGCCTGCTGGGATTTTGCACGTTTCACTTTATAAAGGGTCCAGAAATGCCCAAGGTTGGATCATCTCCTTAAGTGGCCAGAGGGGAAGAGAAAAAAAAAAAAAAAAAAGCACAACTTTAGGACAGACTGCAAAGAAAGGAAAAATGAGTCGTTCACTAAGGTCCATAAAAAAACCTTTTCTTTACCCCTAGAATTTCCTTCCAGGAGGGCAGGTCCCCAGTAGCTGCTTTCTCCCAGAAAGAAAGAACCTGCAGCTTTGTGACTCCAGAGACATAACACAGCCAGAAGGGGAAATGCTCTTTAGTCACACCATTTAAATCACTGTTTGCATTGGATGGGAATTCATTCATGTTTCATCCAAAATCCCCTAAAGTGGTAAATAAACCAAGTTCCCACATCACCTCCTGGGAAAGAGAATTCTGGTTCAGTCCTTTGCCCCTTCCAGGAGACTTCCATGAAGGAGAAAGTTTGAGCTTTCTTATGCCTGGACATCCCCACAGGCAATGTATTCCTGCAGGCATTAACACTGAAAATCCCTTCTCAGGCTTCAGAATGGCGAGAGGTTTGGGATTCATGGACAGGAAGTGATGGGGCTCCTCCTTGCCCCCAGATCCTGGGTGGCAGTGATGCTCAGAGCATCCCTGGAGTGTCATAGTGAGTTTTTCCCATCCTGGATGTTCCAGTCTCTCCCAGTCCCACACCTACAGGTCACCACGCTGCACCCCTGTGATACCCACTCATCCCTAGGAAGTCATTCCCACTTTCAGAGGGGAGGATGAGCACCCATTTGTTGGGATGGAATCTAGGCTGCCATTACCCTGCCCCACACCTGTGGTCAGAAGAGAACAAAGCAAGAACTCAGCAGAACCCCAAAGCCATGGGGCAGCTGCGAGGAGCTGTGATGCTGTAACTGCTGCACAGCCCCAGCCCTGCCCAGCTCCTGTGATTCCCCTGCAGCGAGGCTCAAAGCAGTTCCAAGGACATCTGGTGTCTCCTCTGCTGTGACAGACTCAGAGCTCACCTAGCCCTGCCCTGAGCCCCTCCCTGATTCAATTACAGCCCATCTCTTTGATTGAATTTAGCACACAGCGATGCTTAGCTCACGCTGGCTGCTGAGAGCAAAGTGCCCCTCTGCTCCCCCTCAGCTGCTGCAGGCTCCCTGACCTCGGCCACCCAGGAATGTCACAGCCAGGAGAGCAGATTCCCTCTGCTCCTGAACTCAGGGAAAGGCAACAACCCCAAGGTGTGTCCCAGGTATTGTGGGCAAGGCTGAGGGGGGACATGAACAGCCAAAATTGCATTTATCCAACATGTACATTTTTTATTACCACCACATCAGCATTTAACCTCTCCAATGTACGTTTCCCAAGGAAAGAGCTCTGGTTTTCCCTCTTCCATTAGCCTGCTCTCCCACAAACTTTCACCTGGACTGGGGAAAGCCCAACCTGCAGGGGCTGAGAACTGGCAGCTGCCTCCAAAGCCAGGCAAAATCCTTTGGGATACAGCCAGATGAAGGGCTGGGTGTTATTTGGGATAAAACTCGTGGCACATGTTCCTGGAGCCTGGTCCATGCTGGGCACCGAGCTGCCCACCAGGGGAGGCTGGGGAGGGGGGTCAGGGAGCTGTGGCTGCACACGCTGCCCCGTGAGCTGGGAACAGCCTCCCCATGATTGTTTTCCTTCAGGGAGGCTGCTGCTGGGCCTGCCAATATTTACAGAGAGAAAACAGGGTTTAATCTCCCAGTGCTGGGAAAGGAGGATGCAGATGGCGTGAAGGGGGTGTTTGCCACCAGATAAAGGCAGCGACTGAAGTGGCTGCCAGTGGTTCTCTGCCTGCCTTCCCCCAGTGACAAACATGTTATTGCAGGTGCTGTGTGCTGGGCTCAGGAGCCACTGGTGAGCCCACAGCTCCAGGGCACTGCCAGCACCAGGCCCCCAACACTGCCCGAGGGAGAGCAGGAGAACACAGCAGGTATTGCAGAGAATGGCCCAAGCCAGCCAACACCAGCCCCAAACAGGCCCTGCTACAGCCAAGCATGATCTGCAGGAAAAGTTCCACTTGCTCCATGGGAGCAGCTCCCCCAGGCTGAGACCCAACCCCATGGCAGCCAGGTGAGAGGTCTGGCCATGCAGAACTCCTGCCTACCCCAGCAGATACCACACAAGGAGGGGCTGTGGACTCTAGAACCCATAAATCATGAGAGGAGCCTCCTGAGAATGGCAGCATCACAGGAGGAGCCCCCACACCCCACACACTGAGCCCCCTGACTGCAGACACCCTTCTGTGCAGGGCTCCTGGGGCTCTGTGTGACACTGCAAAGCTGAGAAACCACAGGAATAAGGAGCCAGACTCAGTCTGACACCTCTGGTGCCCTGAGCTCAGTGCCTAGCAGAGCCCAGGGCTGTTCTCTCACCACTGTCTCTCCTGGCTGTGTGAGGGACACATTCCCAGGGTGGGAGGGAGGGGTCATGTCACAGAATCCCAGACTGGTTTGAGGTGCAAGGGACCCTAAAGCCCGTCCAGTGCCACCCCTGCCAAGGCAGGGACACCTCCCACTGTCCCAGGCTGCTCCAAGCCCCATCCAGCCTGGCCTTGGACACTTGCAGGGATCGAGGGGCAGCCCCAGCTGCTCTGGGCAATCTCCTCCCACACATGCAGAGATGCATTTCTGCTCCTTCCCCGGGCTCCTCTCCCACAGGGTTGGTGGCAGGGTGGTTTGGGGACAGGGCTGCCAGCCCCTGGCCTCCAACCCTCTGGGTGTTGGGCCATGGCCAAAGGCAGCAGAGATCCCAGAGGGGAAGTACCTCGGAAACTGCTCCAGACTACAATGGCTCCAAATCACAGAGCAAACCTTCCCAGGGAGAAACAGCCAGCCCTGGGAATATCCTGTGCACAAAACACGGGCAATGCTGCCTGCTGACTTCATACACCACCAGCCAAGGGCTGGTGAGAAAGTTCTGTTTGCTCCTGTACTGGGGGAGTGCGGGGACCACGGCTCTTCCTGTGGGTTTTGGACTGCTGGGCACACTGGTGATGCCCATAAAACAAACCCTGGCACTAACAGCAGGGACCCTGCTAGAGCTGGGATACCCAAAAGGTGCCAGGGGTGCTACAGGAGAGGATGTGCATAGAGATAACACTGGCAGGACACAGCAATCTCTGCATGGCTCTGCTGTGGGTCTTGCTTTTGGGAGCACTGATGATGGCATGGCCTGGGGGATGCCCAGAGGGTGTGGATGCCACATTCCTGGAAGTGCTCAATGCCAGGTTGGACAAAACCCTGAACAACCTGATCTAGGGAGTGGCATCCTGGCCATGGCAGGGCTGGAACAAGATGAGCTTTAAGGTCCCTTCCAACCCAAACCGTTCTGTTATTCTGTGGTTCTCTGTTGAACCTCCAGGAGGAGAATCAGCCTGAAAAATCTTTTCCACCCACTGTGGAGCAGCCAGTGAGGACACAGGGCTGTTTTCCCAGGCCAGGCAGTTGTCTTTAAGTGGCTCATCCGGTAAAGGCCTTCCTAGGAATCCCTGAGAGGAGCCAGGCACAGAGCTCCTGCTGCAAATACCACTCTGGCAAACAGAGAGCAGGGCCAGCACCTTTCTGCTCTGCAGACATCATTTCCTCTCAAGGAAGAGGAAAACAGCTCAGAGCTGAGTGGCCCCAGTGGCACCAAGCTCACCCACCCAGTGCCAGCACAGCCCCAGAGTTTTCCCAGATCTTTCCATGCCTCTTCCCTGGCACAGCCCCCTGGGCAGAGAGCTCCAGCCTGTGCAAACAGCACCAGGGCCCTCTGAAATCCTCACCCCGTGCTGCCTGAGCTTTTTTAAAATCTCTCTAGCACTGTAACTACACCATATCAACTCTTCTTTTTGCCAACATCTGGGAAAAACCCCAAAATTAAAGTTGGGGGAGACTAAGCTCACGTTTTTTGGTTATCTCAACACTCAGATTCAAGCTGAGCTCTGTAAAGAAGCACAAAACCAGGAGAGGAGAGTGTCCCTGTTTATCTGTTCCTCCAGCTGGGACACGAGCACTGCCTGCTCTGCTGAAGAGCCTGAGCTGGGAGCTGGCAGTGCCCGGGAGCTGCCCTGTGCCCAGGCTCTGGGTCATGCCAGCCTGGGGCTTCAGCCACTGGTGTCACCCAAGATCTGACCCAGGGAAACGCCCCGGGCTGAGGAGGTGAAGCCCAGGGTCTGTCTGCACAGAGCAGCAGCCTGGCCACCAACGCCAGAGCCACTGCCACGGGTGTTCCAGCTCCAGGGACATCCCAGGAGCAGCCTGGGCCAGGGGGACATTGCCAGTGCAGCTGGAACTTGGGCTGCCATGGGGATGCTGGCTTGGGCAGCCCCAGAGTGCCTCAGCATCTGGGGCAATCTGCACATGGGTTACTGTCACAGCATCCTCCAGAGAGACGTCTCCAAAGGCTGGCATTGCTCTAACATTGTGTCAGTGCAGCTGCAGCTTGGACTGTTCAGCGCCACCCAGAGAAATGCAGGGACTGGGACCTGATGGCCTTTGGAGGAGGGAAAATGGAAAGCTCAGTTGAGGGAAGAGTTAAGCTGCTGCTGTGAGTGTGACATGGCAGAGGGACTCAGTGTCCAGCCCTCAGTGAGCTGGGTGACTCAAGGCTTGGGGAACCTCTCCAGCATCCCAGAAATGAGCCACGGAGGAAACAAAGGAACTGTCAGAGAGCAGGAAAGGATTTTTCATCTGGTAACATCTCCTGGCCACCAGCAGGAGAATGGCTGGAGCAGAGGGAGTCCCCCCTTCCCCTGAACAGGACTGGGAACAGAGGTACACAGTTCTGTTCTCTCAGAATATTCATGTCACAAAACTGGTGAGAGCAAGGAGTCTCCAGGCTGTCTCTACCTCAAGTCCTGGGACCGATCCCAGCCCCTGCAGCCTTGCCTGCAGTGCCTTCTGCCCCACAGCCCAGGGGATCCTTCCTCTGTGCAGGACAAGCCCATCAGACAAATAACAGCCACAAACCTGACAAGCACCATTTCTTGTCCTACTGTGAATGAGAGGAAATTGAGATACAATTCCAGCAGAGCATACAGCCCATTTCCCAGACAAAGGCTCATCTCCACTCCCTTTTCACTAAACAAATTCCCCTCAGCTGTAGGTCTGATGTCACGCCCTGCCCAGCCCTTTTGCCCTCTTCCCTATCACCAAGCCATCTGCCCAAATGCCCTCTAGGTCTGCCAAGACAGTGCCCAAAACTCCTTGCAAACTCTCTTGATGATGTGTCCAGAACAGCCAGCTCCAAAATTACCCAGGTGTATAAAATCTGCCGTGTCCCAGTGTCCCTGAGGCTTGTCCTCTGTGCCATCAGTAAATTGCTTTTCCCAGCATTCAGATTTGCTGTTTGGAGACAGAACCTGGGCTCTCCCTGGCTTCTCCCTTTGGGAAAATGCCACATCCCAAAGGACACTCAATGAGCAGCGCTGACTCCCAGCAGGAGCAGAGAACTGGGAAATGAATGCTGCTGTGGAATAAGCTGGGACATGGATGGAGTGAAGCACGTTACACAGACTGCAGCATGGCTGTGATCCACTTGTCCAGAGCATTCCCTTGGCAGCAGCTGAGTGTAGGAACAGGGACAGGAAGAGGAACAGGACCGTCTGGTGCAGGGATGTGTCCACTCAGAGCCAGGCTGCCCAGAGCAGCTGTGGCTGCCCCATCCCTGCAGGTGCCCAAGGCCCTGTCTAGTGAGTGGCACCCCTGGCTATGGCAGGGGTGGGACAAGATGATCTTTAAAGTCCCTCCCAACCCAAACCAGTCTGGGATTCTATGATGGGGCAAGGTGGGGGACAGTGGCATTTCTCTGGCACTTGTCCAGAGGCTCTCCCTCTGCAGTCAGGATGGGTATGTCCAAGGCAAACCCAGCTCAGGCACAGATTCATAACATCAATTTGCTCAGCTCTGCATGAGTGCTCACCACAGAAGCACAAGGAGCTGCTACTGGAAGGATTTTCTGTTTCCCAAGACAAACTCCTGTGTCTGCAGATGAAAACTTCCAGAGGAAAAAAAAGATCAAATTTGCCAGTGCTTTTCAAAGGAAAAACTTACTGAGCTGTTTGGTTTTAAGTCGATTTGGTCCTGAATATGTTGGGTTGGAATCAAACACTTGTAACAATGCATTAAACCCCTGACCTGCAGTTTCCTCTCAGCAGGATATTTCCGGAGCAGGGAAGGGTGTGAATACAGCCCTGGAGCACACTCACAGCTCCACAGGCTCCCTCTGAGGCTGCCCATTCCCAGCAGGCAGCAAACGTTCCCTTCTGACAGCTTGTACACATCCCATGAGGTACATGTGTCCTGCAGGGAATGGGATAGGATGGGATGGGGAAAATGCAGACAAACTCCCACACCCCAGATCCTGCGGGGTGCAGAAATGTGGGTTCACACTGAATCTCAGAATCCCAGATTGGTTTGGGTTGGAAGGGACCTTTAAGCTCATCCCATCCCACCCCCTCCCATGGCAGGGACACCTTCCACTATCCCAGGTTGCTCCAAGCCCCTCCCAACACTTGGACACTTCCAGGGATGCAGGGGCAGCCACAGCAGCTCTGGGGACCCTGTGCCAGTTCCACCTATTGCAGTGCTCAAAGCAGCCAGAGGTTGTCACAGGCAGGGGCTCTTCAACATCAAACTGTGCTCTTTGGGGTTGAAATGCTGAAAGGAAAGATATCCAGGCCAGGTCTTAATGCACTGGCAGGACTTTTTAACATATCAGCTGGCAAATAAAAAAAATAGAGGAGCTGCAATGGCCATAAACTAAAACACAAGGCATTCCAGCCAACATGAGGAAGAGCATTTCTCCATGAGGGTGGCAGAGCTCTGGAACACCTGCCCAGGGAGTGTGTGGAGTGTCCCTCTCTGGAGACATCCCAAACCCACCTGGACACGTTCCTGTGACACCTGCTCCAGGTGACCCTGCCTTGGCAACCCCAGCTGTTCTGCGATTCTGTGATCCCAGGTACACACAGCATTCCTGAGATCAAAAGGTACCACCTTCTCCTCCAAAATCCTGGCTGGTGTCTGTGCTGAGACTATCACAGCCACTAGAAGGAACAAAACCCCCAAAGGGGGCAGCTCAGTGCAGGACCTCACTCTGCTTTCACATTCTTTCCAATCCCATTCTACATTTAGCCTATCCAGGATGCCAAGTGCCCCTCCAGAACTGGGTCCATCTGCACTCAGTATCTCCAAACTCTGCAATTCACACCTTGGAGAGGCTGTAAAATAAACACTCTTCATGCTGGAACCCACACCAGGCTCTGCAGCTCCTGCTAGCTCTGCCTACAAATAACCAGACTGCCCAGGGTTTAAACTCAGTGCAGTGATTTATTACACACAATTAGGATGGCCAGCAGTAGCTTTTTTGTGACACTTCCTGAAGGTTGGAATTTTCTCTCTTGTTTATAATAAATTAAACAAATCACAGGGATTAGAACATACTTTCGTTTTGTAACGTGGCAGATCTAAATGCAAATTTGTGACCTTATGGGTCAGAACATTACTCAGAAACCCTCAAGATGAGCAATAGCAAGAGGCTGATCTCAAGGCTTCAGCAGAGAGCTCTTCCTGCAGCAAAGGCAGTGGCAGCCCAGCCCCATGGGCTCCTCTCAGCTCTCAGCAGCACTAAACACATTAGTGCTCATTGTAGATGATTTGTGGGCAAGAAACAGCAGCTCAAGAGCTTCCTCCAACCTCCCAGCCCATCACAGCAGCACAATGGATGTGTCTGCCCAGCCCAGGCAACAGGAGCCCAGCTGAGAGCAGCCACAAACCCTTCCGAGCCAGCAGCAGCGCCCGGAGGGCTGAGCCAGGAGAGGGCTCTGGGCACACACAGAGCTGCTGCCGGGCCAGGGATGGAGCAGGTCACGATGGGGAGAGACCCCTCAGGGTGACACGGGGCCAAAAGGCCATGACAGCTCACACATCCCTTCTAGCTGCCACCAGCAGTCAGGGGTAGGCAGCCAGGCAGTCCTGATCCCCCTTCACCCCAATTCCCAGCAGCCTGAACATGTCCCCAGGGCACAGCCAGCCCCTCTCCAGGGGAATCCCTGTGCCCAGGGCACAGCCACCCTCTCTCCAAGGGAATCCCTGTGCCCAAAGCAGAGCCAATCCCTCTCCAGGGGAATCCATGTCCCCAGAGCACAGGCAGCCTCTGTCCAAGGGAATCCCTGTCCCCAGGGCACAGCCAGCCCCTCAGGGGAATCCATCCTTGCAGAGGGCTGTTCCCACAGTCAGGAAGGAGGCTGAGGTTTTCAACAGGGCAAAAAAAGGTGCCACAACGAGAGTGTGGCACCCACTGGACACCAGATCTGTCAGGTGGTGGGGAGAGCTGTACTGGCATGTCCCAGGGACTCTCCCCAGTCCCATGTGTGCTGCAAGTGCCACTACCAGTGCCCAGCCCCAGCCTTCATCTGAGAGCAGGCCCATTGCAAAAATCACCTTCTCACACAAACCCACCCTTCCACCAGGCCAGAGAGGCACCCAAAGCCTCCCCACCGCCCCCCTGCAGTGTTTCTGTGAGAGCCAACCTGCAGGGACCCCTCTGAGGGTCCCCTCCCAGCCTCCTGGTGGCACCCCCACAACCCTGTAAGCAAAGGTTTGCTCCCAAAATGTGAATGCAAAGAAGAGAGACAACCTGAAGGAAATGCTCTTCTTGGCTTCCATGCAGGAATCAGATGCTGGAATTCTCTCAGGCTGGCTCCCAGAACATCCCATGCTTTCAGAAGAGCCCATCTCTCCACCTGGGGCCAAGGGCACAACCCCTGTGCTGCACATCTGGGAGGTTCCTGCTCTCCTGCTCCATCCCCAGCCCCTGCAACCCTGTCACCCTCTCCACATGACTCCTGGGGAGGTGACCTGCAGGTCACTGTTTCCCAGAAGAGAAGTCTGAGAGAAGTCTGCTGGGAGAGCCCCATCCTGCCATGGCTCACTGCTGACTCACAGACACATCCCCTACTCTGTTCCCCTTTCAAACCCCAATTTCCCACTGCTGGAGAGCCCGATGGCACCTACAGCTGGGAGGTTACTGTTCCCTTCACCCTGGAGCCAGCTGGTCCCTCTGGCTCAGGGCAGACCAGCAGCCATGGGGTGGGGAGGGAAGGGTGGCACGTTGCACGTCCTGCTTGGCAAGGTGCTGTGCCTGAGCCAGGGGCTGCTCCAGTGTCACCTCAAAGCCTGGGCTGGCCAGTGCAGGGGTGCACACCCACCCCTGGGGTCCAGCACGTGGCAGAGCTGCTGGTCACCACAGGCTGGGAAGGCCCAACCCACTTTGACCTGCCCCAAAACACCCCAGGAGGAACAGCCAGGGTTTGCAGGGTCCCACAGCGTGGCCAGTCCAGAACTACTGAAGTCTGTGGGGGAACAGGAGGTGGGAAGCAAAAGTCTCACATTTTCTATCCAAGTGCTCCACTCCAGCCACAGCAGATGCCAGGGATCTCCATCACCAGAGCTCTCACAGACCAATTAGGTCCCTCAGAAGAAAGCCCAGCACTTCATTATAGCCTGACAAAGACAGCTCTTCACCTCTCAAGATCTCAGGAAACACAGCCAGCTCTGTTTTGGTCACTTCTACTTAGGGGCACCAAGCTTCTAACCCAAATATCAGACTCTGAGTACCTTTTCCGAAGTGCCTGAGAAAATGCTGGAGAGCCTCATCCAAACACCCAGCACAGCCTGGCTGAGTCACAGCCCAGCTGTCACCAGCCCAGGGTGACATTGCCCTGGGACATGCTGAGCAAACCCGAGGGGAGGCTCAGCTCCTGCCCAGCCACCCTGGGAAAGCACAGAGGAGACAAGGAAGGAGCAGGAGGGAAGGAAGAAGAGAGGAGTGCAGGATTCTGCAGTGAGTCGTGCCCTGGCCCAGCTCCAGCCACTCAAGGTGAACAACTTCCACTCTGAGCATTTGCACCCAGCTTTTACAATGGCTCATTATTCCACAGTGCTGCTGAGCAGTGTTTGCCTTTCTCCTCTGTGCCCTGGGGAGCTTTCCCAGACCCACCTTTCCACCTCAGAAAGCACAAGGCCTTGAAAGCAGAAACACAGTAAAGTCACTGCAAAAGCAAAAAAACCCATGGCCTTCAATCATTAGGGAGGTCCAGTGTGAACCAATTTTGCAGAGTCCTTGACTTGACAAAAGAGACTGTGCCAATGTCTGGGTGACTCCAAACATGGTTAGAGCACTCAGCTACATGTGGGTTTAGAGCTGTGATTCTGCTTTCAGACTAGGCTTCCTTATTATATTTGAGGGCTCCAAACCTGGATGTTTGAAGACAAGAAAAGCAAGGTGCCTAAAAATAATGACAAAACATTTGATAAAGAAATCTGCCCCCAGTGGTAAGAATCCTAAGAGAAGACAAAAGTGAGATGCCTCAAGGAAGATCCACAGGGAGAAGGGGGAAATAAACCTGTCCTAGTGCTGCCCATGCTCCTCTTAGCAGCTTCTTATTCACATATTCTACAGCCATTATGCTATTATGTTTCTTTTCCAGGCTTCTGGTAAATTAATTTAAAGGGAAGTTAAAATCAATTTTTTCAGTGCTCCTTGCCCCAGAAGAAAGGATCAGAGCTGTCAGAACCTGCCCAGCTCTCACTGGAAAGTTAAAGTGGAAATCAGCACCACTCACCTCTGCCAGGTAAAGGATGCAGAACTTGCGATCTTCTGAACCTGCAGGGAAGAAAAACCCGGATCAGAGCGAAGCTGCAGCTGCATTTCTGCAAGTGGAGCCACTGGCAGAGGAACTGCCTAAGAGACAGCACTGAATGAATGTTTGTTGTTGTCCCCCAGTACCAGGCTGTGACCTGGGTGATGTATGTGGCATCTGCCAGGGCTGGGCACGGCGGGATCCTGCAGGGACTCACTGCCCTGGCAGGGCTCCTCCTCTGGGCTTCTCCTTTGGAAAAGAGTTTGCTTCATTCAGAGGCTCTGCTGCCCAACCTGCCTTGGCACATGCAGCCTGTGGGAGCTTCCCAGGGGCTGCACAGGTCCTGCAGCATCCACCCAGCCATCCTGGGAGTCAGGGATAGGTCTCTCCATCTTATCCCTGTAGGCACTTTGCTCCCAGGAGGACTGACAGAGAAACTCCTGTTCCTGCATCTCATTCCCAGCTTCTTGCCCCCAGTCCTGGCTGGTCCTGGTGGTCCTGTTGTCTGTCCCAGCCTCCACCAGTGCCAGCAGCTGGGGCACTGCCTCTGCAAGGGGATGGAGCCAAATCCCAGAGCAATGAAGCAGCAGGCATGGGGCAGGGGGAAGAGCTCATCCTGCTCTTCTGGGCTGAGGACAAACTGCCCAGCACTGGAACACTGGGGAGACCCAGCCAAGGAACTATCACTTCCACAGCTTTGTGAAAGGGGACGGTGCTGGGAACAACACAATGACCAGCTCTGCTATCCACCTCCTGCTAAATCATGGAGCAGCCCAACAGCTCCTCAGCTTGCTGCCAGGTACCCCAGGAGCTGTGTCAGACTCCAGCTGCTGCACCAGGCTGGTCCCTGCAGGTCCAGCCTTCCCTGCACACAACCAAAAGGCATGCCTGAAGATTTACCTTGGCCCTGGAGTGTCTCCAGCCTCGAGGGAAGCCAGCTCCAGCTGGGCATACACCAGCCTCACAGCAGGGCACAAAACTGCCCCAGGACAGGGACAGGTCAGCTCTGGAGCAGAACATCCCAGCTCTGGAGCAGGACATCCCAGCTCCAGCAGCTGCCTGGCCCCTTCACAGCAGCTCTGCGCCTGTGGGGCTGCTGCTTCCCTAACCCTCCTAATGACATTATCTGTGCCAGGAGCTCAGGGCTGCAGCCTGGGCATGGCTGCAGATCCCACTGGAAGTGGTGTCAGCACAAGCTCTGCTTCATTTCAGCAGCCTGAGCTGCTCGATGGGAACAGGCTCTGCACAGGGCTGGAAACACCCTGTTCCCCGGAGAAAAACAATTCTCCTGCTGCAGGCAGCAGCCCAAATGTCCAGATAAGAGCTGTGATCCACTGAAGGACTCAGGTGCTTCTTGAGTCACGCCCTGGGCCACATGAAACCCATGAAGAAGTGGCCTGGTGCTCTTCGCTGGGTGCCTATTCCAGCTGTCTCTGTGGGGTCACAGCTCTGCCTCCACTGTCAGCTTCAGTTTTAATGTATTTTGCAGGATACGGGCTGGAAAATCCCTACAGGGACACCAGGACACTGTGACACACTGGCTGCTGGAGCCCAGCACCACTGGAAGTGCTGCTGTGGCCCTCTCAGGTGAGGACCCCCTGTGTGTTCCCAAAACCTTCCCTGTGCTCCCCCAGGTGAGGAACCCCCTGGCCCCAGGGCTTCCCCTCCAAGTCATCATTCCCAGAAGGGGAGGGACGCTGGACTCTGGCAGCAGGAGCAGAATGGGCCTGGCTGGGAGCCCATCCCTCTCCTCTGCACACAGAGAAACATCCACTGCTCCCCATGGCAGTGTCTGAGTGCTCCCAGCCCATCTATCCCAGCAGGACCATCAGGGAGCATTTTCCTTGTGGAGCCCATTGGAGCCCCTGACCCAGGGCTTTTCCCCTTGGAAAAGGCAGAGTATGGAGGCAGGATCTGTGCCTGCTGCTGGCACACCACGAGTCCACCACCCCCTCCTGCTGCTCCTGCTTCTCCTGAGCTGGGCCCTGCTCTTCCCTGCACCAGGACCTCTCCAGGCTGACTGGCAGAGCAGGTCACAGAGGACCAGCACATCCCAGCCGTGTTTCCTCAGGAGCCTTAACCAGATTTCCCTGATGTTGTTATAGATACATATTATAATATTGGATTTTCACAAATATTAAAATAGATTTTATATGTGTAATGTTAAAGTAACTTTGTTATAAAGATATAGTTTTTATTTCTATTCTTAATTAAGCTTAGACATAGTAGTGAGATAGCAATACTTATATTGAAATGCCCACTTGGATGGGATAACATCCAATGAACACAGAATGAGGACACCTGCTACAGATCTGCCAACAAACAGCTCTCACTGTCTGAAGACAGTGTGGATCAAGGCCCAAAAACTAGAAGTAATAAAAATAGACTAAAACCACAACCAAAAAATACACATACTCTAAAAAAACAGATGCAAGGAGGAGATATGCTAAACAATTCTTAGAACATGTAAACTAGTTTGGGGAAAAGTTTACTATGCTATACTAAGTTTACTATTGCTATATAGATAAGGATCTATGAATATGCAACAAGCTGATGTAAGGGAAAAGGTATCTACAGGGTGTCACCAAAGGGTAGTCTTGGCTGAGTGTCAAGATGCACCCAGCCCTAATAACCTTTGCTCTATGGTCCTTGTCTCCTATTGTCCTTTATTAAACTTTTTACATTCTCACAGGAGAGTGAACGTGTTTTTCACAATGTGAGGATCCTCATAAAGAAAGGTCCTGTTGGAGTGTAACAGCCCAGGGAATGACCCTGCTCCTCTTGGGCCTCTGTGCATTCCTTCTGCAATAACAAGTGATCCTGACAAGGTCCAAACCCACCAGAATTAAGTTCCCTTCCAAATTCCTCTCCACTGAGCTGTGAATCCTGGCACCAGCAACCTCCAGAGCCAGCAGCTGCTGTTCCCTGTCCCTCCAAGACTCACTGATACACATGGCCCAGCAGCTCAGTGCCTACAGGACATACAAAGCAGGGAGCCAGTCTGGGCTAAGGAATGGCTTAAATCCCATTTTCTACCAGCCTTTTAGGGAGAGCTTCAGTAATAAACTGGCTGCCCATCCCAGCAGCTGGGCTGGAGGCAGGGCTGATCCCTGGCAAGGCACAGGGGGAGGCTGGAGGGCAATGGCAGAGCCAGGCAGGGCTGACCTGGGTGCAGATTTCACCACAAACCAGGTTTGCCAGGATTCCTTCCATGTTTTCAAGTCTCTGGAGAGTCAGGGTGGAGCAGCAGAGCCTGATGTGCCCAGAGGCCAGAAAAACACAGGAGAGGCACAATCTGGCACATAGCCGGGATGATCCCTAGCTCTGCTCTCCACATCTCTCGTGACAACAGCATAGCACATTCTTTCAGCCAAAGTCAGTGAAAAGCTAAAATGAAAGAAGTAGGAAGAAAAAACTCACTTGAAGGTATTTCCTTCTCTTCCTGATGTGCTGAGGTGGGGACTGGCTTGCCTTCCAGAGTGATGTGGGCTGAACCTGTGCCAGGCTGGGCACGAAGCACAGTGGGAGCTCTGCAGGGACACGTCCCTTCTCCTGCTAAGCCCTGTCCCGCACACCCACACTGCCTTACCCAGCACAGCAGCAGCTCCCAGCACTGCTCTGCCTCTGCCACTTCCCTGTGCAGCCCATGGAAAGCACCTCAGGATTTGGGGGGTGCATGCCTGGTGTTGGATCACAAAGATGGGAGAAGAGAGAAGCTGGTCCTGCTGCTTTGCACAGCCCAAGGGCTGTGGCAATGCCCGGGTGAGGACAGGCACCCTAACCCCAAATCCTCACCTCTGCTCAGCAAGGCTGGGACTGCATCCAGCACCCAGGACAAGGTGCTGCCAGGCCTGGACATGTGGGAAGGGAGGGAGGCTGCTGGGCACATCCAAACCCGGCTGCCAGGAGGGGACAAGCTCATCCTAGTGGGGGAGTGTGGCAGGGTGCAAGCCCTGTGTGTTCCCCAGCATCCCAAGGAAAGACAGAAGGCCCATAAATCTCACTGTTGTCCCTTGAGCATCTTGGGGCTGCACAACACAGCAGGTTGAGATGTCAAGGGCAGCGAAGCAGCACATGAGAAGCTCTTGTTTGCAGGATGGGCTCCCATTGTGGGGGTAAGGAATGCTCCTCTCTGTCCCAAAGCTGAGCACACCCACCGGGGGGCGGGGGGAACCAGGATCTCAGCGTGTGGAAATTCCCACAGTGCCTGGTGAGGAAGCCAGCCCTGTGTCTCGGGGAGCCTGGGCTGGCGTGGTGCTCATCAGCCTGGTGCTGGGCTTGTAAAGCAGGAAGAGAGAGCATTGTGAGGCAGATCAGACTGATTTGCTTTCGCACAGAGCGGCGAGCAGCAGGAACAGGAAACAGCACAATGGCCCGGAGCGCACCGGAGATGTCTCAATTGTTGGAGGCAGCCTCACGCCTGTTCCTATTCATGTGCCGTTCAGTCATTCAGGAGAGCAGCAGCAAATCCCTGCCAAAAGGGACAGACATCTCCGTGCTCTCTCCAGCCGCCTTTGAAGCAGCCCTGCCCGAAGCAGGAGGGTTTGAGCTGCCCGAGCAGCAGCTGTGCTGGACCCAGTGCATGGGGCTGGCTCTGCTGCAGGGACTCCATCTCCTTTGGAGAGCCTTGGGAAGCTATTCCAGACATGATCCAGCCAAGTTATTATGGCAACAAGGAAGTAAGTAGCAGAAAACTGCTCACAAATCCACCATGCCTGAGGTGAGGAGGCACAATCCTGTGCTGCTGCAATCAGAGCTTGGTGTGCAGAGGCAGGAGCAGCACCAGGGAAGCTGATTACTCCAAGCAGGTGAAAAGAGCACAGCCATTCCCCAGCCTTTGGGAGCAGCCCACACACGTGGTCCAGGAGCTGACCAAAACCACTTTAACATGGAACAATTTCTTTTGTCCCTTTCTTAGAAATAAGCAGTGCTGAGAACACACTTGACAAAGCCCAGGGAGGCTTCATTGGCTTTTCTCAATGGCTCGTAGCTGTGGTGCCCCATCTCCCTCCCTCGTGTTTCTGCTCCTACCAAATAGGTCAGGAAATTCATCTGGAAATAGAAACATTGCTGGAAGTGGGAAATAACAACTGACAGACAGCCTGTCCAGCACTGTGTTCAAAGCAACAGGCAGCATGTGGAGAGACACAGTCCACCCACAGAGCTCATGGCTCAGCTGGGAAAAGTCACAGAAAGCAGCAAAATTCACCCAGAAAATGATTCCTATGGAGAAGCAGCCCAGATCTGGATTCATTCCTTTTGGTCAGGGCCACAGAACTACATAAAGACATTGGCTCATCACTTTCAGAGTAATTTGGTTTGGAAGGGGCCTCTCTGATGGGCTCTGGAGTCTAATCCCCTGATCAAAGCACCCAGACCAGGATACTCAGGAGTCCTGAATACCTCCAGGCAACTCAATATCTGACCAGCCTCATGTCAGGAAAGTTTCTCTATCTCATTCTGATTTCCCCTGTGGTGTCCCAGGGCAGCTGCCTGGGCTGGGGGAGGAGCTGTGGCACAATTAGGTAACTACATAAAACCAGCCCATTCCCTAAAAGCAACCACACCACACAAGGAACAAGGTGAAACTGGGCCCAGGGCCAAGAAGTGCTCCACCATAGCAAATAGGATGTGGTAGAGCCATTCCTTTATTCCTCTTTAGACCACGAGGAGCTAAAGGGAGTCTTTTGTACAGCCTGAAATAACACATTTCCAGCCACCCCTGTCCTAGAAGCCCTCTCTGAGGTCTCAGCTGGACACAAAAGGTGTCAGCCAAGATGCAGGGTGAGGACAAGGTCCCCAGCCCTGCTCAGAGGGTTTGCTCTTTCCTCCCCAGAGAGGTGAGAAGGGGGATGGATGTGAGCAACAGGGAAACCGTGGGCAGCTGAAGAGAGAAGTAGCAAAGCAAAGCAGCAAAGTAAAGGTCATCAGAGCTTGGCCAGCCACGCTTGGAGCCAATCTCTGAACTCCCTCGAGGCACCACGAGGGAAACCTCAAGGATTCATTTCCCTTTCCCAGCCTTGGCCAGTCCCTGCTGTCACAGCGTGACACCTCTCGGGGAATGCCAGCCCAGATCCTGAGACATGCACCCAGAAAGGCTGGAAAGGGCCTGAATGCTCCTGAGGTGTCCCAGGAGATGGAGCTCCCAGGTAAATGCAGGGATAGCAGGGGTGGTGCTGGCCCCCCAGGAAGGATGACCTGGAAGCACTGTTTGGTGGCCCTGGAAGCAACAGGACAGCGGGGTGCTCTCCTGCTGCTGGCCAGAAACCTTCGCTGCTAGCAGCCAGAAAACCCCCAAAAACCTCCAACTGCTGCTGCAGACACTCACCCTCCTGGAGCTTGACACTCTGCAGGTACAGGGGGTTCCTCAGCACGTTGCAGCGCCCGGGCTCATCCTCCTTGGTGAAGAGCAGCAGGTCGGAGTAGACAAAGAGAGTCACCTGGAAGCACAGGAGCAGCACAGGAGAAGCTATAGGGAGTTCATCTCTTGGCACTGAGACAGTGTCCTGGAAATGTCCTCTGCCCTGGGGAGAGGCACCAGCCTCAACAGGGAGCCCAGACAGCTCTTCCCAAGGGACTGATGGGTGCTGCACCCAGCGAGCTTTGGATGAGGCTCTCCTCACTTGGCAGCCGCTTCCTGAGGCTTGTGGAGTCCTGTGACAGGAGGGATAAACCTGCCCGAGAGTTCCACGCCACACAAACACACCCTCCCTGCTCCCTCCTGTCACTTCCCACTTACACCAGTTACAAATCACAGCAGGAGGAGGGAATAAATTGCTGACTAATACCAGCATGCCACAGAAGTTGCAGCCTGAAAGCAAATCTGATCACTCTAATCAGCCCCACGGAGGAGCTTCTGGCTGCTCTCAGTGAGAAAGTAAAGTTTGGTTTTTACAAGAGCAGGACCCACAGAGAGCAGCTGCAAGGGACAAACCTGACACCTCAAACCACGGTGGGGGTGGAGAGGAAGCACCGGCCTGAGTGTCTGCCCAGAGCTCTGCTCCAGCAGTGCCTCAGGTGTCCCAGGAGCTGGGAGCTCCTCCAGACCAGTGGGAAAAGTCTTGCCTGAAGTCCCCAGTCCAATCAGTTCAGATTAATGGGACTTTTAAAATAAGAATGGGTTTCTCCACTACAGTGGAAATCCTGGACCCAGAAGTCCCCCAGGGATGAGAAGCTTGGTGCCACAGCTGAGGTGTGAGCCTGTCCTGCCCTCCAGGAGCTGGGGCACACAGAAAGCCTCAAAGATCACAGAATCATGGAATTACAGAACATCTTGAGCTGGAAGGGACCATCAGGATCATCCAGTGCTGCCCCTGTCCCTGCCCAGACCCCCACCAACCCACCCTGGGCATCCCTGGCAGCGCTGCCCAAAGGCTCCTGGAGCTCTGGCAGCCTCGGGGCTGTGCCCATTCCCTGGGGAGCCTGGGCAGTGCCAGCACCTCTGGGGGAAGAACCTTTCCTGCTCTCCAGCCTGAGCTGCCCTGGCCCAGCTCCAACCAGCCCCTGGCTCCTGTCCCTGGTCACCAGAGATGCCAGGGAGCAGCTGCAAGGTGTCAAGGGCACAGTGGGTGCCAGACCTGCTCAGGATGAGGGCCTTGGGGTGCCCCCCAAAACCTCCCACAGCAAAGGGAAAGCTTAGCAACACTGAGCCACAGCAAGGAAGGGTTTGTGGCCTTTTAGCAATGCTTTTGTAAAAGGAGACAACACCCAGAGTCCCAGAGGAGTGGGAGGGAGCACAGAGAGGTGACTCTGCTCCCACAGGGACCAAGGCCCAGCTATCAGCACAGTTTGTGTCTGTGGCTGATGGACACGTCCTGAGGAGGACAAGCTGAGTAACAGTTGTCACATGCTGGGGAGTCTCACATCACAGAAGAGCATCTGCCTCCAAAGCCAAAACCAAGCCCTTGCCACAAGATTTCTCCTTGCAGTGCAAGTTCATTTTTGTGGGATTCTCAGTAAGTACAAAGCTGCTGGTGGAGCTTTAACTGACAATGAAATCAGGGAGGGGATGTTCTTCTCTGTTATTTGGAAAATCCCTTCCTCTGCTCTCAACACTCTGCTGGCCTTGTGCCCACATCCACCTTCATTCTTTCTGATCTTGTTGGTAATACAAAGAATAACCAGGTAGAAACCTTCATCCCATGCCCACCTTATGCCAAAAGGTAACTTTTCTGGGACATGTGTGCTGCCATCTCAGGTCCCTCAACCCCAAAGAGGAGATGCTGAAGGGAATTTGAAAATAGCAACCCAAAGTGAAGGAGAAAAAAGCATGATCAGCTAGCAGTCACACAGAAATGGAGGAAAGAAATTGAAAACCTACTACCCGTGGAAGTTTAAAGGGTGGAAAAAAGATTGGGAGCAGCAGGAAAACCAAGCAAGTTTCAATAAGGAATCTTGGAAATGGAATTACATGGCTAAGTACTTACAGGTAGCATAGAGCTTTTACAGGAAAATGGGACAGATTTTATTCAGGATGTAAAAGGTAAAAGCAGATTCTGTAAGAGCATCTTTGTCAGATGCTGCTTCCAGGAAGACACTTGATCTGAGAGCAGTTGATAGAGATCCCTCTGCTTCTCCAGGCTCTTGGGAGGAAAAACAAAGGTGCCCCTTCCACCCACAGAGGCAGCCCAGCGCTGTGGGGCCTGGGGCTCTGGCAGACCAAGAGGTTGGAGCTGGACATGTCCCCCACCTGAAAGCTGAGGAGGGGACTCAGGGATGACCCCAGGGCAGCAGGGATAAGGGGAGACTGGAGGAGTAATGTGGAGCTCTGCCCTGGGCTGCCATCCCACACTGACAGGCCGTGACCTGTCTGTAACAGCCCTTGGCAAACAGATCTACCCTGAAAAACCACAGGGCTCCTAAAAGTCAAGAGCAAACAAACAACAAACACAACGTCTGGGCTCACCCAGGCAAGTCACAGAATTCACCAGAGCTGCTCCTTGGAGGGTCAAAGTAGCTTTGGGTATTTACCAGAAGTAATTTCCCACCCCACAGTCAGAAACACAAGAGCTGACAGGACAGAAGGGCTCTCTGAAGACAGGGATGGGAACCCTGGGTTACTGCTGCAGGGATCGAGGCCACATGGACCTTTCAGGGGGGTCTGAACAGATCTTACAGGAGGGGGAAAATTGTTCATAGAGGCTGACCCTGATATCTCCACACTGCTCATCTGGGTGTGCTCTGCACCACAAACATCAAAGCCTCTTCTGCTGAGGGACCTGAGCAGCTACAGGACATAACTGGCAAAGCACTGGTGCAGGAGACATTTAAGGAGTTTCCTGAGGTAAATCAGGATAAACTGAAAGCCAAGAGGGCAGGTAGGAACAACAGGCCTGTGTGCTGCCCAAGAGGGGATAACCCTGGGACTGTCACTGAGCCCTGCCCTGGGCAGGAAGGAGCCAATATCACAGCTTGGAAAGAAAAATGTGGCAACAAAACAGCTTGGAAAGAAAAATGTGGCAACAAAATCACTATGAAAGGGTGCCCAGAAATGCAGCCTTGAAGAGAGAAAGAGGAGAGAGGAGAAAGCAACCTGCTCTACAGAAAGGAGCATAAACCAGCCAAGCCCATCCATGAGGCTCCAGGACTCCAGAAGGCACATCCCAGCGTGGCAGAAAGGAGGGATGAGAAGGGCATGAGCGTGGCCCACACTGGGCAGACACCTCAGGGCTTTGGGAGGCCTCCAGATCCATTGGAGATGGATGGACAAGGCCAAAGGCCACAATGGATGTGCCATTGCCCACTGGCTCCTCTGGCCACGGGCTGGAGGGATTTCAGGAGGCCATAAAAGTGGGAATTGCAGCAAAGTCTAGACAGGATGTGATTAAGGCCTGAATAAGGATTGCCCTAGAGGTAAGGTCAGGGAAAGGACAGACCCTGGCAAGCCTCCAGAGAGATAGGTTGACTCCTTCAGGAGATGGGAGAGAGTTTGCTCAGGGGCAAGGATGCAGTGCTTGATATGGAAACTGCATCCTGGGAAACTGCATAGGGAAAAGATTCTGGGGGTTTGGGGAAAAAAAAGAAAGGAGCAGCAGACTGCAGCTCCAGCCCCTGCACCCAGGCCCTCCTCTCTTGAGCCTCTCAGGGAAAGCAGATTAATAACACATAGAGAACAGTCCTGCAAACCACAGGAGCCCAGCTTGAGAGAGGCTGCGTGGGAAGAGCAGTGGGAAACAGAAAACCTCATGGAGCAGGGAAGAAAGGACTGACTGGACACAAGACAGCCTCTGCCCAGGCATCAGAGAAGGCTGGAGAGGGAAAGAACTCAAGTCCAGCAAAGAGAGGAGCCAGAGCCCTCCTGCACCAGGGGAAGTTCTGTGGTGTCCAGGCTGTTTTGGGTCTCGCTGGCTGCAGAGGTTCTCTCCCCTCACAGCCTGGCAGGACCAAAGCAGACAGCCCTGCTCTGCTGGGGAATGCGAGCCTGGCACTCCAGAGAGACCTGCACGGAATCCTTGAAGCTCCACAAAACCCTCCATGACCATGCCACACACTCAGACATGAGAGAGCCCCTCCCAAGGGTCACAGGTGGCATCCCAGCATTGCTATCTCCACTCTCACTGCAGCACGGGGTGTTTCCCTTCAGCACTTCTCATTTCTCACCCCACTGACTCCTGCCCCTCCTGCCCTGCCCCTGTGCCAGCTCACCCAGACACCACAGCCCCAGGGCACCAGCATTCCCAAACACTGCCTCACATTCCTGGCCTGCATCCTGCCCTTTCCTGGCATCAGCTCCAGCTGGGAAATCCTCTCCCAGCTCCAGGCTCATCCCAGGACCATCATAAGCAGAGTCCTTTCCCTGAGACATTTTCCTCCTGACCCTGCCCACAGTGGGGTCTCTGCTCTCCTCCAAACACACTTGTCCTGGGGTTTTTCATCACCCCCCACGTGCACAAATACCCTGAGCAGGCTGCAAACAGCATTAGTTATCCATAAATATTCCATGTTTGGCTGCTACACCAAATATCTGAGTCTGACCTAAAGCAGGTACCTCCAACCCACCCAGGAGGAGCTCCCTGACTTCAGCTGCACTCCCAAGCCATCCAGCACAGCTGTGCCACACAGCCAGCAGTTTCCCTGGGTATCATTCCTGCAGGTGCCCAGAGAGTCTGAGCAGCACGGGACAGCAGGACAGACAGGGAAAGGGGTTTAGTTAAAAGTTAGTGCCAAGTTTTATAATCAATAATGGAATTTTTCATGTACTTTGATGTATTTTCATGTACTTTTTGGTAGGAAAAAAAAAAAGTGATTCAAGTCAAAGCAAGGGACGAATTACACAATGAAAACCAGAAAGGGAGAGGAGTCACTTAGCACAATCCTCTACTGGTTTGTACTGGCCAGTGATGGGAAGTGGTTCTGGGCTTCTGCTGTTGGCCACCCAGAAACTAAAACCAGTGAAGTAGAACTTCCTCTACAGATCTGTGAAGACGATACGTTGTTCACGCCTACTGAATTCAACCCCAAATTACTCTGTGAGATCCTCTGAAACAACCCCAGAAGAAATGGCACTGGTTAGCAGTGTATGAGTGGGCTCTGCCTCTCTCCCAAATTCCATGGCTTTGCAGACTTTGCAGTTGCATGCAAGTGAAGCCAGCAGCAAATGTGATCAACACATCTAAACTCTGCCAGTTTGGATGGCAAAAGTTGTATCATCCATAGAGTGCAAAAATCCTGTTGTGTTCCCAGAGTTCCAACAGCTCTTCAATAACATGGCAGAGAAGTTGAAGTAAGAAGAGCGAGAGGAATTTGAACAGGACATGTGAGCTCTTTCAGGCACTGAAATTCTGAGAACATCTGTAGCAAGTTCTCCCTCTGGTTCTAGTTCTAGGCTGTGGATTCTCCATCCCTAGAGATGCTGCAAAGCCATGTGGACACAATCCTGAGTGACTTCAGGGGATCCCTGAACAAGGGGATGGGACTGAATGACCTCCAGTGGTGCCTTTCAGCTTGAACCATTCTGTGCTTCTCTAGCCTGGCACAAAATATCCTTAAACCCCCTCCTCCTGAGTCTGCTGGGCTGTCAGTGATGTGCATTTGCCACCCACAGTTTCCTCTCTGTGAGCCCAAATGCAACAGGAACAACAGTTGATTTCTAGCACAGAAGAGTTTTGATATTTAGTTTATCCCACAGTAAACTTTCCAAGAATCATATCAATATAATTACTGCAAAATGAAGCATTTCCCTTATCCATGTAATGAGGTGTCCCTTACAGTCCCTTCTCAAAGTCCCCTCCAGTGCCTAAAGTGGCTCCAGGAGAGCTGGAGACAAGGACAACGGTGTGGAATGCCAGTGCCAGAGGGAAGGGATATTGGGAATTAGGAATTGTTCCCTGTGAGGTGGGCAGGCCCTGGCACAGGGTGCCCAGAGCAGCTGTGGCTGCCCCTGGATCCCTGGCAGTGCCCAAGGCCAGGTTGGACACTGGGCTTGGAGCAGCCTGGGACAGTGGGAGGTGTCCCTGCCCATGGCAGGGGTGGCTCTGGATGGGCTTAAAATCCCTTCCAACCCAAAGCATGATGATTCTATGATTCAATCCTCTATGTAAGACAGCAGAAGAGCAGGTTTGGAGGGCTCAGACAAGGTGGAGGAGTTTTACCTGTGTAGTCCTGTTCCTGCTCTCGTGAAGGAGCAGCTCCTCCGACAGCAGCAGAGTCCGGGCTGGGTTACAAAGATCCAGGGGCTACATTTGGATGGGAAGAAAAAAAAAAGGAAACAAAAGAAACGGTCAAACGTTCCAGTGGCAGCGTGGTTAGTGAGATACACTTTCCACCCACCAAACCCGTTTTATCTTCGAGCTACAACTCACTCGGGGAGAAGCCACCCGGCGCTGTGCTCAGGACACAAAGTCTGCAGTCCAGTCAGAGGAGAAAACAAAGCCTTGCACTCACACCTACACCAGCCCCAGCTGTGAAAAGACCAGCAGCACTTGCCTGTGGCAGGGGCTGCTCTGCACGGGGGGGTTATGGGTGTTTGTAAGCAGGAAGCACAGCCACAGTGCTGGCACGTCAGGTTCCCACGTCCCTCAGGCACCAGTATTTGTACCTGATGGTGTGCATCACTCTCAAAGCCACTTTTAAGAATTCCTGTCCCTTCCCGTGCCACACCCTGCTCCCCTGTCAGTGCTGGAGAATGGGACAGGTTCATGTGTCCAGAGAGCACAACAAACCCTGCAGCACCAGCCTGGACCACCCTTAGGAGCAGCACAGTGGGAACAGGAGGGGATCTGCACAGGGCCCTGCAGATGTGACAGTGCAGAGAGAAAAAGCAGCTCCTGGAGTGGCAGATTGCCAGGCACAGCCCAGGATGAGGTTTGGGAGTAAGGAGGCAGAAAGTGGCAGTCGTGTTCCTGCCAAAACAAGCTGAGGGCTCACCCAGGCGCCATCAGGGAGGAGGGAGGTGATCAAACACCTGCCCCCAGCTCCAGCCCAGCCCACAGTGGCCTCAGGCAGCAGTGACAGGGAATGTGCACCATGGCGTCAGGCTGAGCTGAGGGGACAATGCCACTGGCACTGGAGGACAAAGGGCTCCTCACAGGCTCAGAAAGGAAGGGATTCATCAGCAATGTACTTAAATAAATGGAGCAGATGAGATTTTGGGGGTTCTGGCCATATGAAGGACAAAATGAAGGACATAGAGGGAGTAAGAGCTACTGGCACCAAATTCAGGGCCATTGTCTTAAAAATGCTCATGGAACTGTGGAGGCAGAACATTCCCTGTCAAGCTATTACTGCTCTGAATCCTTGTCCTCTGCTCTGGAGCCAGGCTGGGGCAGCTGGGGGTGCTCACCTGAGAAGAGAAGGCTCCAGGGAGAGTTCAGAGCCCCTTCCAGGGCCTCAAGGAGCTCCAGAAGAGCTGGAGAGGAACTTTGGACAAGGGATGCAGGGTCAGGACAAAGGAGGATGCCAGAGGGCAGGGAGAGATGGGATACTGGGGAGAAATCCTTCCCTGAGGATGGTAAGGCCGTGGCACAGGCTGCCCAAATTAGCTGTGTGACCACCAGCTAACATAAACCCCTTTGCACACACTGACAGCACAAAGAACCATCAAGAAGAGCCACACTGATCTGCAATTCCAAAGTGAGATCTGAAGCCCAAAAGCTGGGACACCTCCTCCTGACCCAAGCAAGTACCAAGGGCCAGATTTGAAAGCTGAAAATGAGAAAAAAATCCAACAGAGAATTGCCGTGGGACACAATTCCCTTTGAGACAGCCCCCAGCGCTGTGCCAAGTCCAGCCAGCTCCAGAGGAGAGCTGAGCATGACAGGGATCCTGCTGGCAGGGAGATCCTTGCACGGCCCCAGCCCCAGCCTGGGCACTGGGCACATCCCAGCCCCCTCTGGCTGCACTGACCTGCACAAAGATGGGGAACACCAGCACTTTGGGGGCCAGGGTCACGTAGGTGCCGTAGGAATGGGGGATGTGAGGCCTCACTATGGTGCAGTTCTGGTAGTTCCCATAGCTCTTCATGGTCTGCACAGTCTTCATCAGCCTGGATTTCCTCCCAGAGCCCGTGTGGGATTTCCCTTTAGAGCCATTCCCTGGATGGACAGAGGAGGCAGAAGGAAACAGAATGAGGAGAGAGCTCCAGCTCTGCCCACTCCAGCTCAGTCCTGCTCTCCCAGGCTGGAGGGCATGGAAGTCCTGGGGAACTGCTGGAGGCAAGAGCTGCAGGGACAGGCATCACTCAGCTATCCAGGAGTCCCAGGTATTCACGAAATAACAGCACTGATTCCATTGTTTCTAATGGCAAGCAAGAGGCAAGCAAGGTGGTTTTGTTCCAGAGCTGCTTGCTTCGTGGCCCGAGGACTTCAGTGGGTGCCACCAGCAGCACAGACATGGCTGGGAAGGTGCAAACAGGACCCCAGAGTGGCCACAGAAAGCTCTGCTTCAGGCCAGCACATCCCACCAGTGCTCTGCCCTCTGATCTGCCCTCATGAGTCTCCACCTGCAGTGCTCTGTCCCACTCTGGGGTCCCAGCACAGGAAGGACCTGGAGCTGCTGGAGCCAGTCCAGAGGAGACACCAGAGATGCTCCCAGGGCTGGAGCCCTCTGCTCTGGAGCCAGGCTGGGAGAGCTGGGGGTGCTCACCTGGGGAGGAGAAGCTCCAGGGAGAGCTCAGAGCCCCTCCCAGGGACTAAAGGAGCTGCTGGAGAGGAACTTCAACATTTTTATCCACACAAGTCCTGCCTGCTCTGGATTCTGGGCATGGAAGTTAGCAAAGTGCAGGAATGTCATGATAGAGGTTTCAGAGAAACAGGCAGATGTTACAAACATACATGGCTGGGATCAATCCCTGCTGCTGACAGCAGTGGTTATTCAGACATTGGGTGTATTTATAAAGGATGACCTCACTGTTCATGAGGCTGGCATCACATCATCCTCTGTTTTTCAGCATTACATTCTGGGCTGGAAAAGGCCCAAGCAGCCTGACGGATTTTCAGTCTGTCTCTCTTCCCTGAAGAGAGTTGTCCTCACTCAAAGGAGGGATTACAGGAGGCTTTCTCCTGCACCCTCCCACCTCAGCTGCTCTAGCAGAGCCCAGACCACATCCTGTTGGACATCAGCAACCTGTGCTCTGCCCCAAAACTCACAGGCAGCAGATCCAACAGGAACTGCATGGCTCTCTAACCAAAAATTCACATCTTCAAAAGAAGCCCCACTGAAAAATCAACAAATTTCCTTCCTCCTGTAGCTGATGAAGTGAGCCAGCTTGGGGCTGCAGGCAGAGCTCGCCACTGCGATTGAACATATCCAGGTGAGGAGCTGGAGCATTCTCCTTCTCCCCCCCAGGGATGTCTCAGGAACAGGAATGAGCATCCCTCCTGCAGCTCCCTGGGGACCCCCAGCATCTCTCCTTCCCTCCCTGCAGCCACCCTGGAGCTCGTGCTCCCACCACAGGGCCTTTTACCCTCCCAGTGTAAGGGATGCCCAGAATCTTCCCAGGCAGAAATGAGCCAAAACACTCCTGACCATGCAGATAAGGTCTTGTCCAAAGCAAACACACAAACCTGCCCAGCATTACATATCCCATTAAGCATTAGGAAATAGCACATTTACTCCCAGATAAAAGCAGCAGACCCAGCCAGCCTGGGCTGGGAAGCCAGCTCGGCTGTTTACTGCTGGCTGGAGCAGCTGCCTTTGCTGGGGGCAGCCTCATGACCTAACAGCTTGTTTCCACCTCTAAGTGCATTTATCCTGACATTTTCCCTTTTCCCTTTTTCCTGGTTGCACTGCCAGATAACATCGAAGCACAAGAGACAGCTCAGCACAGGCCAGATAAGATCTGTCTGGGCTGTTCAGGATTTGCTTTTACTCTTATTCCTAAATCACCTCATTTTATCAGAGGAAATAATCACCTGCACAGGTCCTGGCACAGAAACATACCCAAATGTCAGCTCCTGTCACTGGGTGGGCAGCTCTGTGCTGCCACACTTCATCCCTGCTCAGGGTAATTGATACCTTCCTCCCTCTGAACTTAACAATAAATAATTAAAAACAAATCCATAAAAATCCAAAATTTGCTACAGGAAGAAGCCCAAGCCTTTCAAATCCCACCCCACTGTAAGAACAAGACCCCATGGTCCAGCTCATCTTTTCACAGGATCCACAAACAGCAGGAAAGAGCTGCAATTATCCACAGAACAAAACATCCCCTGCAGTTGAGAGTGGAAAATTCTCCTGGCTGCAGAGCTCCAGGGCTGTGAGCACCCGAGGCATGGGGACCTGACCCACACTGCTCCTCCTGCTCCCCAGAACTCCCCTCAGTGCTCTGCCAGCCCCATGCTCAACCTTCTCTGGACACTGCCCCACCTCAGAGACAGCACCAAGCTTTCCAGCAGTGCCCTCACCAGACAGGGAATGCTGAGGGGTTCACTCTCCTCCAAGAGCTCAGCTCTCCTAGGGACACACAGCTCATCCTGAGGCCATCCAGACAGACAGGGCAAGAACAGCCTCCCAAAGCTCCCAAATCCATGAGCAGACAAAGGGTATTTCCACGTGCACCGGGATTCCTGCAGTGCCCAGCTCTGCCAGCCACCTCAGCCCACTCTTCCCACAAGTCCAACCATCCCCAGGGAGCTCCAGGCATCCCACACAGACCTGTCACAGCTGTGGTTCATGTTATGAGTTTATGTTTCAAAGGTCTTTAGAGGAGAGCTGGCCCAGAGACTTTGCAGCAGCCCAGGGCTTGAATATTCCCCAAGTATGGCACAACTGCTGGCACAGATTGGAACCACAGCCACCCTCACTCCTGTGGCACTGAAGGAGTCTCAGAGCAGGGATCAGCTCTCCCAGCAAGGCCTCATGGCTGAGGAGGAAACACGGGCCCACAGACATGTGGGAACCAGGATGCTCAGAGCTCTCACACTGCATGTTCTCACCCTGCCCTGGAAGGCTCTCATCCTACCCTGGGGAGCTTCTCACCCTACCCTGGGAGGCTCTCACCCTGCCTTGGGAGGCTCTCAGCCTGCCCTGGGAGGTCCCCATCAGCAGAGCCCTCTGTGAGCTCCCACAGATCCTCTCATGTGAGGCTCACCCCGTGCCTCGCTCCCCTCTGCTTTTGGGTTTGAGCCACAGTGGGAAGATGATCCCACCCAAAATCCCTGGGCTGCTGCTCCTGCCCTCAAACCAAGAGCCCTCTGCAGGGCTCGGGACAAGGAGTTGATGGTGCCAGGAAGAGCAGCTTAGAGCTGGGTGCTCTGAGCAGCACTCACGGCACAGGGACAGCTTACCCACAGTGGTGTTGTCCTCTTGGTACACGGGCCTCAGCAGCTGTAAGGGACAGAGGGGACACGGTCACCTGCAGCAGGTCTCAGGTACAGTGACAACAACCAGCTACAAAAGTTAACACGCCAAACCCAGCCGAACCAAAGCACTTCAGAAAAGGGAAAAAAAATTTTGCAGCAGAAAATGAGAGCAATGACGTGCAGTGTGATCTTGTGCAGTGGGAACACTCCCCACATCCTCCCCATATCCCTGGGGTGAGCCCTGAAGGGAGGCAGCAGGGAAATGTTTTAGGAAAGCAGTGAAAGCTCCACCAAGGAACAGAGGTGTGGCTTGTAAAATCGGCAAATATTTAGAGATGATGCTGGATAAGACGGAAGCAGGGGCCAGGAGAGGCTGCAGCCAGAGGCACGTGCAGCCGCTGAGCCCTACCTGGCTGCCGGGGTTCAGGGGGGCCAGGATGATGTAGTTCTGGTCTGCAGCAGAGGGCACTCGGGACAGGGCTGGCAGGGTGCTCTGGCCCCGCTTGCCCAGCTCCGTGTACCTGTCCCAGGTGTGCAGCCCCAGCCCCTCGGTGCCATCGTAGAGGATGTGGCAGCTGCGGCGCTGCTCCGCCTGCGCGGGGCCGTTCTTCTCCCGCTTGTTGGGAGGGGACTGCAGGTCGTAGGCGGATTTGCAGGAGGACCTGCGGGTCATGCCCTCGTGGGCCGCCTTCACCTGAGGCACCAGCCTCCACACCAGGAGGATGATCTCCGTGGGACAGTTCCTGGCAGACATGGGGTGGGGAAATCAGGGCTGGAGCACCGTGTCCAGGCACGAGCCCTGCAGCCCTTCCTCCCTCCAAAGCCTCTGCCCCTCTCCCGTGCTCCCCAGCCCCTCCATCCTTCCTTCTCCTCCAGGGAATCCTTTCCCAGTGTCCTGCATCCCTCAGAGCTTTCCCCTTCCTACAGTCACTCAATGCTCCCACTGCCCCGCCCTGGGCTCCCCCAAACCACCTCTCCCTGCCCTGGGGTTTTTGTGGAGGACTCACCGGATTTCGTGTGCCAGCTCCACACATTTCCAGTGCTCCACAGGCTGCTCGTTCAGCTGCAGCACCGTGTCAAGTTGCTGCAGACCTGCCTTCTCTGCCGGGCCACCTGAGTGGGACAATTCCAGTCACGGGCCAGGCAGGAGGCTGAGTGCGAGGGGAAGGAGAAGCCCTGGAGCTTGGAGCTACCCAGAGAGTCCCAGAGCTTGCACCACTCACTCCCCCGAACCCCATCAGACACCCACACCCGAAAATGAAGTGGGGTCAGCCAGCCTGGAGCTCCACTTTGCAGCACACACACACAGGGCACCAGGATAGAGGCATCAGTGCTCCCTCAGAGCTACTGCATGAAATGCACGTTTCCTGGGGTGTAGTGGGGAGCAACAGGGAACACTGGAGACACCAGCCCATCCCACAGTCCACAGCAAGAGGCTCTACTCAGGGAACTGAGGATTCCCACAATCCCACAATCCCACAATCCCTCTGACCTGTTTTCCCCCCGAAATGATTCCTGAAGGTCACCAACCAGACAGACAGTTCTCAGGTTGGAGAGGGAACGGAACAAAATCTCTGCAAATTACTGCAAATATTGCCAAAATAGTGACACAGTGCTAACCCAGTGGCCTCTGACCTCATTAGAGGAAACAAAGAATTCATCTAATGAAGTTTCATGGAGGTACCCAGAGTCCTGCAAGGTATGGGAGCTCCAGAATCACACCCAGCTCTGGGAAGCAAAAAAGGAGGAATAATTCATTCAAATCAAGAGGGATGAAAAGGATCCAGTCTCTTACCAGAGTCCACTGCCTGCACACGGACTGGGGCGTCGCAGCAGATTGTGAAACCAAAGCCATCAGTGCCCCGAGGGATCGTGATCTGCAGGGAGACACCTGTCAGGTGAGAGAGCAGCCACTGTGTGTGATGATCCCCCCCCATTCCCACACTGCCCCACAGCCCCTGGAAATGCTGGCACATGGCATTTGAGAGATGGGGAAGGGCTGTCACTGAGACCCCCTCGGATAACGGGTGGAAAGGGTGCTAAAAGGCAGTGCCAGATGGAGCCAAGGCTCTCTGGAATGCCACAAAAGTGTTTATTTCAGTGAACACACTCTGCTCCCAGCTCTTCCAAGTGTAAGGAAAGGTCTGAGAAGCCACTGGGAAGGAAAACCTGGCAGTCTGGCCCTGACACTGACTTCTCTAAGCAAATCACTTAAACATTTCATTTCCTGTTGGAGAATACAGAAATAGCAGCACTCCCCTGCTCCGGAGGGAGCTGCGAGCTCAGCACGCTCCTGTCCTCCAGACATCTGTGTGCATCTCCCCCTTCCCTGGGCTGAGTGTGTTTTCCCTCACTGAGTTTGGAGAGGATGGATGCTGGGTTGATTTAGGCTCATTTCTCCTTCTGATTTGAGGAGCATTGAGCTTATTAATAAAATTATCCTTATTTTTTGATGTTGGCTTCCAGCAGCACCTCAGCGTGACAGATCCTGTAAATACCTGATTAGCCCCCAAGACATTAGTCAAGATGCTTGTTTTACTGACAGAGAAAAAAAAATTAAAATCCAACATCTGACCTGTATTATTTTGAGAACAAACAGGCAGAAGGAAGATGAGGAATTCAGCAGAAGTTGCCAAGGAGGTGATATGGTTCCTCACTCCTTTACCACAGGAGGGCAAAGGCAGTGAGATTTCATTTCCCTGCACCTTGTCCCTCCATGACTGCTCAGCATAAAATCAGGCTTCAAAAGAGAAACTGGCTTGCCCTGGCAGGATCAAAACACAGATCCAGTGCCACTCCACTGACTAGTTTTCTCTCTGGAGTTTGCTGGTTCTTCAAATAGGTGGCTCTGCACCTTTGAATGAACCTCACAGCTCAGTCCAACCAGGAGTTGGACTCCATGGTCCCTGTGAGTCCCTTCCAGCTCAGGATATTCCATAGTCTGTGATTTCATCTCCAACACCAAGCACTGGCTCCTCAGGAGCCAGCCCAGCATCTCTCCCACCATGGAGACTCCACGGGCACTTCCCAGCCCAAGGTTTCCCCTGTGTCAGGGCTCTCACTCCTCCTCCCTGAGCTGGCTGACCTTGCCCCCCACCTGCCCTGTGCCACTGAAGAGCAGCTTCTCCCTGCTGATGGCCACCATGGCCATCGCAGGCAGTCATTGCCCATTTGTTGCCCATTTTTGCTGTCATGCACAGAAGTAAAGAACTATGAGCATCTGCCATGAGCTGGGAGGTGGGTGGGGAGGCTTGATGTACCCCAACTTGGCCAAAAAACGCAGAGGAAATTTTCAAAATAAAGACCTGAGGAGCTCTAAGAGACAAAGCAGAGTCAGTTGTTATTCAGCCAAGGCAGAGCAGCTGTCCTGCACAAAATGATCACCACAGCCCTGGCAAGAGCAGGGCAGCTGGGTTTGGAATTCTATTGCTTTTGTAATTCCCAATATTTGCTGTCCCCCACAGCAGCTTTGGAGTAACCTGAACAATGAGCTCAGGAGCACAGGGAGAAGCTGACCCTGAGCTGGGAGTCCCAATGAAGACCACAGAGAGAATATTTCCTTAAAATGCAGGAGACTGGGACCTGCTCACAGAAAAGCAGCACCTGGCATTGTGCACTGGGAGAACTGGAACCAGTACAGCGAGCTACTCCTCAGGAAATAAGTGCTGTTGGCTCCCAAAAACACTAAAATCATTTTAAAAGAGGCAGTAGCAGCCTGTTGTGCCTGCTTCTTCTGTAATAAGGGGGAAATTAAGACAACACCTTGCAGCTTAACATGGTCATCGTCAGCATGCTACCTGCAAGTTGGAGAGTAAATATATTTTTTATATTTACATATATTTATATATTTTAATAATTTGTATCTATTTAAAAAGCACCCCTCCCTGCCCATCTCTCCACTGCAGCAACAGGCATAGACCAGCCACAGGCAGCCATGTGAAGATGCTTTCCTTGTGACCTCACTGTAATTTACAAATTGTAACAATATCAAGTTGATGCCTCACAAGGAGCACCCACAGAGTCCATTTGTCAGATTAAGCCCTTTTCTGACCCAGAGATGGGGCAACTGAGAGTTTTAAAAACTTTCATTCCATTTTCAGTCTCATATGAAGGTGAGACAATACAGATGCTATAATTCACGCCATCACAATCAAAAACTAATTATTTCCTAATTACAATACAATATAAGTGTTTCTTAGCCTATCAGTTTTTTGCCACACCATGCTGTAAATGCCTTAAAGCCAATCATCTAAAATTACCCCTCATGGGTCCTACTACAATACACCTTTCATAGTTCTATTTCTCCGAAGTATCTAGTCTTATTTGCAAGGCCATCCTTTGAAACTTATTTCTAGCTTGATTTCTCTCTCAACAATGTCTGTCCTGTTCCATGGCATTTCTAAGTCAGCATTTCTTATCTGAAAGTTTCCATAGAGATGCACACTATGTGAGCTTTCTGTCAAGCTTTACGAATTCTCTGCACATCCATTTCCCACATGCAGCCACGCAGAGCTCTGCCCAAGGCTTGCAGCCGCGCGGGGGTTCGTGCCAGGGGGATACCCAGGGGGATACAGACCTGCCTGTACCTCCGCTCCGAGCACACCTTGCAGAGTCCATTGAAGCGGTTCATGGCTGGCGCGCCCGGATCGCCGCGAGCCCATCAAAACGCCGCGGCTCCCGCAGCGCTCCCGGACTCCTCGCCGTGCAAGGAGCCCCAGTCAAACTGGCATGACCGCCCATGGGAACCCAGCTCCCGAGAAGAATGGCAGGAAGCCACCTTTCACCTCCCCGGCCCCTGCGAGCGCTGTATGCCGCTTTACGATAAGCCAGAGGCTTCCTGAAAACCCTCACTGACGAGGAAGGGAGAGAGTTTTATATTAAAATTCCTGTCAACTCTTTAGTATTCCCTAGTCCCAGCTCTGTTGATGTGGCTTTTGTTCCCGTGGCATTCTTCAGGCGCACGGAGCACTTTGTTATTGCGACGTTCTCACAAACACTTGGAGGATGTTTGAGCGGCGTTTCACAGGCACTGGCTGTGAGAGCCTCGCTCCATGAAAGACACGACTCCACGCTCATAAAAAAAATCAGAGGTTTGGGTTTATAGAAGCAAAAAGAAAAAGAAAAAAAAAGTTTGTTTTTGAAAGCACAGACGCAGAGGATATGCACGTGCCCGTGCTTTGTGCTCATAAAGTCACTGAGGGGGAAGCACCAAGGTCAACTGAGCTTCATCCATAGTGGAATTTGGGAATTAAAGGCCAAGAGGAACTCTGAGCACAGCCAGCAGCAGGATACTCAGAAAGACTCAGCTGCCCCAGTGCCAGAGTTGGACACAACTCCCCGGAGATGGGGTTCCAAGAGAGAAGAAAACACCTTCCACACTCCTACAGGGGGATGAAAAAGGAGGGAAGGCTGGAGGGAACCCCAAGTCTAAGTTCTCATGCACAGCACCTGGGGCAGCAGGGTCAGGGAGGCCAAGGAGGGAGCTGAGGAGCCTCAGCACTCCCAGGGGAGTGGTGGCAGAGCCACCAGAGCATTGTCCCGGGCGGCTGCACTGCCAGGCTGGAGCTGGAGCTGGAGCTGGAAGGAGGAGCAGCCTTCCTTCCCAGCCACCACTTTTCAAGTCAGTGGCGACTGCCGGAGAGGAAGGGAGGAGAGGGGCGCTGGCTTTGTTTGTCTTGCTCAGCCCTGCGCTGTAAAACAAATAACTGCAAATGCAGCTGAGGGAAGCACGGGGCGGAATTCAGCACAGATAAATCACGGGGCCGCCCGAGCCCCGTTTCCGATGCAAACCATGTGTTTGTGTTCCTGTTTCCCATCCTTGCCTCTCCTATAAATCACCCAGGCTCCACCATGGGCCTTTCCCTTCCCAGAGCACACGGTCCTGGAAGGAGGAGAGGAGCAGACGTGTCCAAGGAGCCAGGCAGGGGCCCACGCTGTGGGGCAGGAGCCTGTCTGCCCCAGCCCTGCCATCCCAGGCAGTGCTGCTGCTTTGTCTGGAGTGGGAACACACCAGAAAACAGGAGGTCCCTGGGGCAATGGGGGTTAGCACCCAAATCACCCCCTCCACCAGCTGGGGCCTGACTGGCGTAACAAATTGCCTGTGACAGCCTTGGTGTGACAGGGAGGTGACAGAGCTCCCTCGCCTCAGCATCACCCTCACTAAGACACTGTCCCTTGGCTCTCTGGAAACCCCTCAGGCAGGCACCTGACCCCACATCTTCCCAGTGCTGGTGGGTCGCAGCCCTGTCACACCCACCTTCAGCTGCTGCAGGGTCACAGTGTCCTGGCTCTCCTGGGCTGCACTCTGACTTCCTGGCTTGACTTCTGAAATTATTTTTAAAATATTTTTTAAAAAGGAAAAGGCCTCATGAGTGTGAGAGCACATCTGACAATCCCACACTGCACATGAGACCTCTACATGGCATGGGCACATCCCCTTCAGGCAGCAGCTCTAGGGTGGCTGCACACCTGAGACAGACTTACCCTGCCCTGTGCCAGCCTCTGCTCCTCCACACCCTGGCAGCACTACAAGACCAAGGCAGTCCAGTGTGGCCACAGCAATGAGACCCAGGTCTGAGAGGCAGGAGGCAGCATGAAGACAAGCCAAGCAAGAGGGAGAGATGTAGCTGGGGGTTGGGGTCTCCAAAGAGCCCCAAAAGTGAGGCTGAAGGGGAGAGCAGGGACTTGTGAACCAGCCAAAATCCCCACCCCAGAGGATTTTGGGATGCTAGTGCCCACTGAGCACCACAGGGCCAAGCAGTGCCCATGGGGCACAGGATGCAGTGGGGCTGGAGCTGCTCCACACACCAGCTCAGACACAGCAGTGACTCCTGTTCCAAGCCTTGCCAACCCCCCCTCGGGATATTCCTGTGGTGGGACACACCTGTGCTCTGCTTCAGCCTCCTCATGGCCACCTTCAGGTGCTTGGTCCTGCCCAGGTCCTCCCCGAGGAGGTAATACCAGCCACTGATCTCCTGTGGGGAGGGAAGAGCTGTAAATGCTGGGCAGCTGCTCAGCCCCATTGCACCCAGCCAGGGCAGGAGCTGCCCCAGTTACAGCCCACAGAGGTGCCCAGACCTGCTCTCTCTCTCACACACACAGCCCACAGTCCTCTCAGCAACAGCTAAAATTCCACCCTCCCTGCAAGGGGAGAATGGGCAACACTGAAGCACCAAGATTCCGGTTTTTAGAGGGATATTCAGCAGTTTCATGCAGCAGCCAGGGGACAGGACCTCATCTCAGCCTTGCTGAGGCCCTGCAAGCAGCACAGTGTTTTAAAAAAGCTGCACCTGACTTGCCCAAATTTCAGAGGAGACCATGCTTAAGCCACCTCTCACCCACCTCTCAGGCCACCACCACCAACAGCTCCTTTTCAGTCTCCTGCTATGAAGAAAACATCCACACCTCAGGCAAGCAAATTTTAAAAATCAAGGAGCATTTGGACAACACTCTCAGGCACCAGGGATTTTCTGTGCAGGAGTTGGACTTCATGCTCCCTGTGGGTGCCCTCCAGCTCAGGATATTCTGTGATTCTGTGAGCTCAGGGGATGTATTAACACTTCCATGAAACCCCTCCAGCTTGCCGAGATATTCTGCTGCCCAGGGACAGAACCCCTCCCCGCTGGGCACTGGATGAAACATTCCCACGGGATGCAGCATTCCCAGGCTTTGGTGGTCGCTGGGAGCCCTGCCCGAGGAAGGCAGAGCCAGCTGCACTGACGAGCAGCAGCCAGGCTGGGGCAGCAGCACTGTGACCAAACCCGCCGCAGCAGGGACGGGGATTCTGGCACAGAATTCCTGCAGGAACAGCCAAAAAAACCTCCGTGTCTGCCCTCTGCCCATCAGCACACTGCTGGGCATCAGGCAGACTCCTGCATGTGTCCCTCCATCACACCCGCGCCAGGCTGGCCCCATGTCCTGTGTCCCCCCCCCCTGCAAACTGGGCAGGCAGCATGTGCTGGGGACACCTCTGTGCACCCCCAATCGCTGCCACTCTGTGCCCCTGCCAAAGGGAGTGACATCCCTTGTGCCAGGATCCCTCCTCTAACAGCCTCCCCACCCATCTCCAACATCCACACCGACTCCAGTCTCACACTGCCCATCCATACCGAAAATGGGAGCAGGCAACTCCCCAGGCACCTTCTCCCACCGTGGGCAAAGCCTGTTTTCATCCCCCCACCCAGCCCAGAGAGCCCAGAGAGGCACGCCCCAGCCCCACAGCCTGCCCTGGGACACAGAGGTACCTTGTCCAGGGACAGGAGGGACTTCACACCAAAGCTCATGCAGCCGATCAGTTCGCTCTGCCTGCAGGACAGCCAGAGTTCAGGGACTGTCAGCACACGCCTGTTGGAGCACCAGGATCCCACTTGCACCCCTGTTCAGGGAGGCCCCAACCATCCCTGCCCATGCTGGGTGCCAGGCAGTGCCCAGGACCTGCCCCTGCTCCGTGGTTTCAGCAGACATGGTGTAAGCACATCTGCAGGGCAAGGAGGAGCTGGGCTGAAGCCTCCTGGTCACCTCCAGCCCACCTGGTGCTGCCAGGACCTTGGCCAAGGTGCACTTGCCTGGGCTGGCAGCACAGCCTGCAAGGTACCAGGCCCCTTGATGTCCTCACTGAATTGTCCCCAGAGGGAGGGGAGGTCCCAGCCCACTCCAGCCCCACCTGGCTTTGGCCAACAATGCAGGCAGGAGTGGCCACAGGGATTGAAATGCTGGCCCAGCTGGAGGCTATTAAGCACCACTGATGGCAACAGAGTGCCAAGGGCAGGGTTTGCTGCCCATGATGCTCACCAGCACTGGCTGCCCATGAGTGTGACCCCAGCTGGGACATCCCTGGCCCAAGCCCTTGAGCAGAGCAGCCCTGAGGTCAAGGCCAGCCCTGGGGCCCAGGGCCCTGGAGGAGCTCACATGGGGTGACCAGAGCAGGGGACAGGGTCTCTTCTACAACAGCTTGAACAGATCTGAAAAGGACCTTATGACAGCTGGCAGCCCCTTACCTGGAATTCCTCTCTCTGTTCCAGACTGTGACCAGGAGACGCTTCTGTTCATCCTCCTCTTTCACTGGGCTGTAACAAGAGGGCACAGCTCATCAGCCTCCCCAGGAGCACTCAGCAAGGGCTGCCCTCACAGCCACAGACTCCTCAGCCTTCTCACAGCCAGGTCTTCTCCCGCAGTCTCTGCACAGAGCACTGCAGCACCTCCCCAAAGAGCAATCTGCTCACTCCTGACCGACGCCTGCAAGGGGACCGGAGCTCTCCTGGGCAGGTGTGGGGATACCACTCATGTGGTTCCAGGGGGGAAATAACCTTGCAGGGAAGACACATCCAACACCAAAGGGTAAACGCAAGGAACAAGCCACAGCTCATGCTCTGAAACCACCACCCTGTGCCAAACCCAGCGCTGCATGGGTCAGAGGGCTGGCACAGCCTCCATCACCAGCAGTGACAAGCTCTACTCAAACACAAGGCATGCAGCTCCTTTCCCATGCAGAGACATGCTGGAGCTGTAGGAAACCCTTTTACCTTCCTCAGTCACTCTATTGCAGGTGCCAGGTCTGGGACATGGAGTGTGTTTGTCCAACTCCTGCCCAGCAAGACAGTCTGAGCAGCGCTGCCATGCTGTGTGTGCTGACAGCTCTGCAGAGCTCTGCCCAAAAGTTCAAGGCACTTCAGCTACAAAAACCAGCAGAATAATGGCTGTCACTTCTCATCTCAGCAGCAGAGCTGCTCAGGCGTGCTGCGTGTTTATTAGAGATCACAAAGCAAAAGCAAACACAGGGTTGTGGTGTGGGGAGGGAGCCCTGGGACTGTGGCACAGGGTCCCCACTGCTCTGTGTGACACGGTGCTGAGGGATGGCCCAGAGCTGCCTCTGCCCTGCCATACTCACAACACAAAATGCTCATGGAACACAGGATTTTTGCTGTCTGGCACTGTCTTCGTCTTTTGCCTGCACTTCCAGTCAGCATCTGGCACAATGGACATCTTTGGGAGGAAAACAAGCAGCATGTAAACATTCCCAGAGCACACACCAGCCCCAGCTGCCATGGCAGGACACCGGCACAGGCACTTGTAGGGATGGCCAAGCTCAAAGATCCTGGTGAGTCCGTGATAATGGGTGGTTGGGATCACTCCACCCTTCTGCCTCTCAGGTAGTTGCATTACAAAACTGCTTGGAGCAGGGGATGGAGGGAAAAGAGCAGAAAAATCAGGAGTGTGGCTGGCTGGGGTCTGACTTGCACCCCTTCTCAAGGAAGCTGCTTCCTGCACTGTGCACATCCCAGCAGGAGAACCACCCTGTTTGTGCCAGCAAACATCCCCACCAGGCTTTGGGCACCCTCTGGGATGTTCTTGCAAGGAATGGTTGACACAGCCCTCAGCAGGGTCCTGTCTTCCCCTTTTTTACTTCATCCAGACACTGCTAACAAAACCCGTGAGCTGCCCAGCCCTGGGCAAGAGCCCAGCCAGTTCCCTGCATGCTGGGGATGCTCTTCCAGAGCAGGATGGAGAAGGAAGGGGAAGGGAATAACAGTGCAGAGCAAAGCTCCCTGAGCAAAGCCCCAGGAGAACGCACCTTCACATAGGAGTCGCACGCACGGCACTCTGCTCCCATCAGACCTTTTGCTTCCATGACTGGAAAGGAAATTAAATGGTCATATCCCAGAGGAGCAGGGAAGGCATCTTCCTACTCCACAGTGCTCTGCTCCACAAGCTGATCCCTCCTTGTAGGGCAGAACCCCCTCAGACAGGGGCAGGTGTTGATGGTACTTTCCCTTTAACACACCCATGCTATAAATGCAGCCTGGACCGAGGTCGGTGGCAGAGCAGTTCAGCATCCAGCTGGCACAAATTGCATTCCCTCTGCCCGACTTCCCCCAGCCCTGCTCTCCCTCCCCTGCAGCCAAATGGATGCTCCAGTTAAACATCAATGCCCCATCCTGACACTGCCTGGACACTGCCCTGACACTGCCCCGACACTGCCCCGACACTGCAGTGACACTGCCCTGACACTGCAGTGACACTGCCCCGACACTGCAGTGACACTGCCCCGACACTGGCACTGCCTGGACACTGCCCTGACACTGCAGTGACACTGCCCCGACACTGCCTGGACACTGCCCCGACACTGGCACTGCCTGGACACTGCCCCGACACTGCAGTGACACTGCCCCGACACTGCAGTGACACTGCCCTGACACTGGCACTGCCCTGACACTGCCCCGACACTGCCCCGACACTGCCCCGACACTGCCCCACGCTGCTCGGCCCCGCTGCTGGGACCCTGTGGCTGCCTGGGGCAAGGGATGTGCAGGGATGTGCCAGGGAGGTGCCAGGGAGGTGCAGGGATGTTCCAGGGAGGTGCCAGGGATGTGCAGGGATGTGCCAGGGATGTGCAGGGATGTGCAGGGATGTGCCAGGGATGTGCCAGGACGTGCAGCAGAGCCTGCAGAGCACAGGATGGACTCTCAGAACAAGGCCAAGCTCCCTCCCCACGAGCCCAGCAGGGCAGCAGTGGCTCTGCCTCTGTGCCAGCAGATTGTGCTCCTAATGAACACACCAAGCCCATGGAAAGCCCAAGGCACAGGGGGAAAAGGGCTCTGCAAGCCCCTCTGGTGCTTCAGGAAGTGGTTTGTAGGGTTCCTCCAGGACAGTGTGCACCAAGGGCCTCCTCCTCCAGCCACACCTGCTCTGGGGTTAAAGATTTTGGGATGGAGAAACAAAAAGTCAGCTGGGTCACCCATATCACCCAACAGCCTCCTCCTGCCCACACTGAGTACCCTGAGCATGCACCATGTGCAGCCCCAGACCCTGAGCCTCCTTTGCCCCCTTGCCGGACCATTTCCCTCTTCCCAGAACCTTTTTGGAGTCACCATCAGAACAAGACCCCATCACTCACACCCAGCTCATGCTGGGGCTGATCCAGGTGCTCCAAAGCCTGTGCCAGACCCTCAGACAGGTGTTTCCCCCCCAAAAAAAAGAGATCATTCTGACACTCTCATTGGCCTCTCTGATGATCACCATCAAAATGCTTTAACTGAAGAAATACTGCTGGTGTTAAAAACTGCAGCATTTGGAGGTAACAGAACAGTTTGAAAATCCTGGCAAATATGGCAAAAGGGTTTTGGCAGAGATAAAGCATTTCAGACTTTCCTTTCCAAATTGTATTTGCCTTCTTTCTCTTTATATGGAATAAAAGCAATTTATACACATGGGTGCAAACACATTAAGGTCTCTGGAAATTTCAGTTTGGTCTCTTAATCAAAGAGCTCCCAGTTGTGCCACTGCACGACAGGGTTGCTCCCACCAGGAACAAGAAGGAAGAGCATGCAGGTGCTGTCCCCACCACCAGCCTGGTGGCTCCAGTTTGGGATGTCCCAGGGGCACACTCACCGTGCAGCACCAGCGTCCGGCCCCGCACCTCGATGGACAGCTTCAGCTGGCCTGGGGACAGGAGGGGACAGGAGGGGACAGGCTGAAGGACAGGCTGAAGGACTCACCCACCCGCCCCACAGCTGCAAGGCTCACACAGGGCCAGACACATCCTGCCTTCCCCCCCAAGGCAGGGAGCTGAGGGAAACATCCCAGCTCACAGAGGCTCAGGCTGGAGGTCAGCAGTGCCGGTACTGACACCCCCCTGGTCCCAGCCCTGCGCAGGAGCTCAGTGCTGGGAGAGCCAAGCTGTGCCCTGCTGGGTGAGGGCACAGCACCCAGGGCAGCACCACTGCTCTGCCAGCCTGCTCACACCCATTCCCTCACTTTTCCATGCACTGGCAGCTCTGCATCAGCCCAGAAACCCCCCCAGAAGGCTCAGACTGACACGAAGACTCAGCCCATGCTGTTTTTCGGGGTCGGGATGTGGTGGTTACGGGGTGCAGGGTGAACTGCCTCCCCTCTGGGTCCTCCCAAAATGTTCCTTGGGAGCTGGGCCTGCCAGCCTCAATAGGATGTGCAGATTTTAATGGCAATGAAGGCTCTCTAATCATGTAACTGTTCTGGATGGACCCAAAACTAAACATTTCCCAACATCCCTGGAGAATCCAAGAACTGAAACCATCACTACTGCAATGTTTCCCTTAGTTTCTCCAAAGCAAAAGATCCCATTTTCATTTCTTCCCCAGTTTACAAAACACAACAAATGAGTAAACATCATTTACAGGCAAGTAAACATAATGTACAGACACATAAACATCTTGCAAGTTGAAACTCAATACTTCATTTTGCCAAAGACACACCCAAGGGCTCGGCCTTGCTTGGGAGGGGATATCTGATGGGGTTGTTTAACCTGAAACAATTCAGACAACACATTTTTCACTCAAAAAAAAAAAAGGTACAACTACTGAGCAGCTCACATGTACATAGACACGTGGAAATGGTGTCTGTGTGCATTTGTACAAGTGGAAGGAGAGAGCAAAGGCTGGAACTGGTTGGGTGAGTCGGGACAGATCTAGCACTGGTTTGCAACAGAGAGAACACTGTCCCCCAGTGTCTTCCTCCCACTCCAGACTTTGGGCAAAGGCTGGAACCCCTCTGCCATCTGCAGATCTCTGGGGCTGTGGGAACCCTCTGGGGACACCTCTGTGCACCCCCAATCACCGCCACTCTGTGCCCCTGCCAAAGGGAGTGACATCCCTTGTGCCAGGATCCCTCCTCTAACAGCCTCCCCACCCATCTCCAACATCCACACCGACTCCAGTCTCACACTGCCCATCCATACCGAAAATGGGAGCAGGCAACTCCCCAGGCACCTTCTCCCACCGTGGGCAAAGCCTGTTTTCATCCCCCCACCCAGCCCAGAGAGCCCAGAGAGGCACGCCCCAGCCCCACAGCCGCTGCCTGCTCCGCTGTCAGCACACAGCAGATGTTCCAACATGAAAGGAAACTGCCCTGGTGTAGCCAAGCATGAGAAGGAGTCAGGGGGGACGAAGGAAGAGGGGAAGGAGAAGGGAAGTTTTTGTGCTGCATAATTTGGGGGAATGCCAGTTCAGGGACTGTCCTGCCCTGGGAATGGCTGGGGCTGCTCCTGGGCAGCTCGGGGGCCAAGGCTTTGCACAGTGGGGTCACCCCACCCCGTGCCCATTGTGTGTCACTGCTGTGGGGACAGAGCCCCTGGCACAGGCTGCCCCAGCACCAAGGAGAGGAGAGCAGGGAGAAGAGGGGCAGCTCTGCCTTTCTGGGGAGAAACACAAATTGGTCATAGCAGGTTTGGGAGTTGAGGTGCTCTCCTCTCCGTGAAGAACAGAGGATGTTTCCCTCTTAATGCATTTGCTCCTGAGTGTCTCCCAAGCACATGAAGGGACAAATCACAACCTCCAGCACACCCCAGCTGCTGTGTGACTCTTGCTCATGCCTGGGAGGCATCACTGGCCTGTGTAGGTCCAGGATCAGAGAGGGAAGCTGCTCTGGGAAGAATGATGTGGCCAAAGCTGGTGGGAGGGATGTGCTGTGCCAAGGTCTGTGCTCAAGACAGAGCTGGGGCACTTTGTCAGATGAGCAGAGCAGTGACCTGGTGCCACACCCGGATAGACAGGAACACAATCCCTGTCAAGGCAGGTTCATGGGCTGCATTCCCACCTCAATCCAAGTGCAGAGAGTCAGAGAAACCTTTTCCCCTGGATTTATCTCCTGATACATCCCTAACAAGAACTGAGGGAAACAGCAGAGAGGCCCTGCCACAGCTTGTCCAGGTTCTCTCTGTTAAATAAAGGTTAATATAAATTAAAATAAGTGCAGAAGAAGGGCAGAGGGAGAACCCACATGCAGCTCCTGGGTGAACATCCCATCACAGAGCTGGACTCAGCCAGGCTTGCAGGGATACAACACAGAGAGCTCCCAGCCCCATCCATCTGGACCCACGGGGCCAGGAGAGGCAATCCATGCCAAGGAACAAAGTTGGCACAAGAAGAACAGGGGAAAATGGGTATGAACAAGTACAAGATGGTAATCAAAGAGGTTCCCACCCATGAGAGAAGTTTGCCAAGCTAAGGGAGGGAACAGGACAACCTTCTATGGAAGCAGTTCTAGCAGGGAAACCTGTTCCTTACTGATGGTCTCTGACAAATGGAAATTGTAAAATGTAAAATGTTGAGTTCTTCTTAAATACTTTTCTGCTTTATTGTAGGAAAAACACAGTGTTTTTTGGCTGGGACAGCCAAGAACCATCTATCAAATGCCAGTGGGGATTCCTGCCAGAGGACACACTGTCAGAGCCTGCCTGGGTGGGAGATTCCCATGGGCACAAGGCACCCTAAAATCACCATCTACAATCTCTGCCCTGGCACCAGCCCTTTAGGAGACTCTCTCCTAGTCACCCTCAGTGAGAGGGCAGTGCTGGTTCTGTCCTGACAGGCACTGCAGCTCAGAACACAACTCCACATCCCACCATTGATGCTCAGCCCATGAGGGGAACTGGCTGCAGAGATGATGGACTTGGTTACAGAGCCAGGAGGCACCATAGAACCCACATTATTTGGCCGATATCCTACAAAGACAGAAGGACTTCAGCTTCCAGGCTGTCCTCAGCAGTTTGGCACTCAGAAGGCCAAAAGGGGAAGGAACAGCATCCCTGGGAAGGGTCAATATCCCTAAGAAAGAGCTCACACCATGGTCACCTGCTCAGCTCAGAAGAGCAAGAGAAGATTTGAAAGAAAACAAAACTGCTGCTTTGAAAGCAGCACCCAGAAGGGGCACCCAGCTGCCCTGTGTGCGACACTGCTGCCCGGCCATCACACACCATCAGCGGCCAGGACATCCACAAGACACCCAAATTCCCTCGGGGCTCGCAGCCGAGCCAGGGCCGGGCCAGCTCCACCCGCAGAGCCAGCGCTGCCAGGGGCCACCAAAACCCACTCTGCACACCTGAGGCAGCCACAGAGAGACCCTCGAGGAGAGAAAAGGAAAGCAGGGCTCAGCCCTAACGGGGGCACAGCTCCAGCCAGCCCTACCGCAGCTCGTGTCCATCCAGGGGCAGAACGAGCTGGGGGGACACCTGGGGAGCGCTTCCCACGCCGGGCTCAGGCGCTCCTGCCTCCAGGCGCTATCGCGGCCCAGCGAGGAGGAGCTGCTGCCCCGATTCCTTGGAGCGGCAGCTCCGCAGCCTCTTCGCACGGCACCCCGGCCGGGGCGGCATCCCCCGGCTCCCCGAGCCGGGCCCCGCTTACCGAACGCGCTGAGGCAGAAGGACGCTCCCAGGAGGGCACCGGCCCCGCGGGAGCAGAGCGAGACCCGGTGCACACCGCCAGCCTCCATGGCACGGCGCCTCCAATTAGGAGCTGCGGTAATTGGAGCCGAGCCTGCCGAGCCCGAGGGAGAGGAGTTTCCATGGGACACGGAACGACCGCCGCAGTTTGAATGGAGCGGCTCCCATCGGCCCCGGGGCTTGGACGGGCACCGCGCCTGTGGCCACGTGCCAGGGCGGGGACGGGGCCGCGGTGGGGACAGTGCCATGGGGACAGTGCCTGGATGGGGACAGTGCCATGGGGACAGGGACAGGG
>QUSF01000027.1:7770572-7784410 GCA_003676055.1 Chloebia gouldiae | reverse complement strand
TGCCCCAGGGATGAGATGTGGGGAAAGGGAGAACCCTCCCTGCTGTCAGCAGTCCCTGGCACTGCCGTGCGGGTCTGCTGGCACATCCTCGGCTGTTTAAGGAGCTGTCCCGCCGCAGCAGCGCGGGCAGGAGCAGAGCGGCACCCTGGGGACATTACTGCAGGCAGAACTGGTCTGGGAGGGTGAGGCGGAGCGGGGGGATGGCAGGGCACGGGTGACCTCTTTGGCTCTCATGTGACAAGGAAAGAGGCACGCAGCCCCCCAGACTTATGGGGTCACCCTGGGGGTGCACAGAGGTGTCCCCAGAGCGGCCCATTCCGTCACCCAGGAGCTGGGAGTGCACCCACCGGCTCTGGGTGCTGCTCCACAGCTCACCGGGAGGCACCTGGGCTGAGCACCAGCTCCGGAGGGTGTGGAGGAATGGTGGAGATGGTTCTTGGGGGAAAACACCCTCCCCAAAGGCTGGGCTGTCCCAGATCTCTCCGGGATGAAAAAGAATGAGATCTCCCAGCAGCCCAGGCTGCTGGACACACATCCCCACCCCTGCCCGTGGTGGCCCCTCCATACAGCCCTGGCCAGGGCTGAGCCCCGGCTGGCCCAGAGCCCCTCCCACACCCCTCACTCACCTCTCCCTTTCACTCGGGCACGGCTGACCCTCCTCCTGCTCCCCGAGGCTCCCCGCAGCCGGGACTGTCCAGCCCGGAGTGGCCCCCTGGTCACTGCTGGCAGATGCTCCAGCACCGCGGCACTCTGCCCTGGCCCTGCCAGGGAGAAGAGGAGATGAGGGCAGGACACGGCAGGACAGCGAGCAGGGACAGCAGGGAGGTCACGGGCTCTGCTGCACCCTCAGTTTTATCTGCCACGGGGTTTGTTTCCACCGTCCCCCCGCCTTCCCTGTGAGCATGGAGGAGAGGAACGATGGCAATTCACTCGATGCAGTGTCACAGAGGAGACAGAGAGACAGAGCCACGTTCAGAGGGAGTCACTCCTGGCAGGAGCCCCAGCTGCAGCCCTGGCCGTGGTCCTTCCCATCCCACACACCAAGTACATCCCAGAGGCTCTGCTCAGCAGAGTTTTGTTTTATTTAAAACAGATGACTGGTCCTGTCAGGGCTTTATTAATCTGTAAGCAGCTGTCCAGGACACTGGAGATGCTGCCCTGAACTGGGCAGGATTAGAATCACAGAATGGTCTGGGTTGGAAGAGACCTTAAAGACCAATCAGTACCATGCCTGCTTCAATTATCCCAGATTGTTCCAAGTTCTGTCCAACCCAGCCTTGGACACTTCCAGAGATCCAGGGGCAGCCACAGCTGCTCTGGGCACCATCCCAGGGAACAATTCCTTCCCAATATTCCATCCATCCTTGCCCTCAGGCAGTGGGAGCCATTCCCTGTGTCCTGTCCCTCCATCCCCTGTTCCCAGTCCCTCTCCAGCTCTCCTGGAGCCCCTTCAGGCCCTGGCAGGGGCTCTGAGCTCTCCCTGGAGCTTCTCCTCTCCAGGTGAGCACCCCCCAGCTCTCCAGCCTGGCTCCAGAGCAGAGGGCTCCAGCCCTTGGAGAATCTCTGTGGCCTCCTCTGCACTCATCCAGCAGCTCCTTGAGCTTCTGTGGATGGCCCCAGAGCTGGACACTCTTGCAAGACTCCGTCTCAGACCCAGCTCCAGCCCACCCCTGCTTATGTGCTGGAACTCAGAGGAGGCTCCACAAAATGGGGAATTGGATGCTTTCCTCATGTCCAGCACCCTGACAAAGCCACAGCAGCCCCAGCCTGGCCCTCCTCACTCACAGCCAACCAAACCTGCCACAGGATCTGATGCTGAGACAGACAAAAGTGCACAGACCCAGAACTGGGAGCCTTGGTGGAGAGATCTCCCAGGCCAGCGCAGAGCAGAGGAGCCAGCACAGCCCAGTAACTCTGCAGGATCAGAATCATCTGCCCAGGCTTCTTCCACAGAGATGAGCTGGGTAGGACTGGTGAGGCAGAGGTGTTTTACACTTCCCTTAACACAGAGTCAGCTGTGGAGCCCAAGATTAACTCCCTCGAAGGGCAGTGGGGCAGAGCAGTGTCCCTCAGCCCTGCTGGTGCCACACTCACAGCAGCTGTAAAGGCAAAAGAGCCTCACCTGGGGTTTTGGTGCCAGGATGTGTCCCTCAGCCCCGTGCCAGTGTGTAACAAGATGGACAGATGGACAGCACCTACCAGACCCTGACCAGTGCCTCCAGATACCCCAAAATATCTCCAGCTCCATCTTCACAGCCCCTAGACAGAGGCAGCATCTTGGAAAGGCTGTTTGCTCGCTAGAAAAGCTGCATTTTCCCCCAAAGTCTGGCAGGGGCACTGGTTTGATTCAACTGAACCTCCACCAGCAAAACTGCCTGAAACTGAAGGAAAAGCAACAGGAGAGACACAGAGCAAACAAGGGAAGGAAGGGAGGGAGGAATGCTCTGCACAGCCCAATCCATCACTGCCACAGACACCTATTGTACCACTGCCATAAATCCAAGCCCCTTTGGGCACTGGTGGAGACAAAAACACCCCAGCAGCCTCTGAAGCCTCCGGACAAAGAGCACAGCTCTGCTGGGGCTGCCTGTGCCTGCGGTGTCAGCCTGACCTTGGCACCTTGGGAGGCTCCCAGCCCAGAGCCAGCCAGCATTGCCCAGGGCCTGGTGCCTTGGGGGGTGTTCAGAGCTGGGGAAGGCCTGGCAGAGTTTCTGCTGCCAGCTCCCACACCAAGCTCCTGCTTTCCTGGTGGAAAGGGGCCAGGTGCCTCCTTTTCCCTCCTTCCACAGCACAGCAGTGAGGCACCAGCCAGGATGGGAGCAGGGCAATGTGCATTTCAGGGACCAGTGGGGTGGAAAAGGCCCAGAGCTGAGTCCACTGGGGTTGTGAGAGTCCCATTGTAGCTCTGGGAAGCATGCAGATCCATGCCCATGGAGGCTGTGTTGTTGGAGCCCACACAGCCCAAGGGCAGAGGCACCCGGCACATCTGTGGGCACAGCTGGGCTGCTCAGCATTCCTGCAGCTCCCCATCCCCTCCTGTGTCTCCAGCCACGGGGATCCAGGGCTCAGGGTGGGGTGAGGAACAAAGATGGGATTTATTCTGTAACTGCTGCGTGTTTGTCCAGCACAGCAGTGGCCTTAGCTGCCCTCACCACAGGGGGATGCACAGCAGGGCAGGATGTGACAGTGAGCAGAGGCCGCTGTACAGCACCAGGAGCTCCTCAGCAGCCCCAGCACATCTGCCTTTTCTCACAGCACTGCTGGCTTGGAGCCCAGGGGAAGCTGGATCCCCTTTCCCAGCTGGCAGTGTCAGAGGTGTGGGAGGCGAGCAGAAGGTGCGGCCCTTCTGCAGGGACACTGATCCCTGCAATCCACCTAAATTCTCCTGTCTGCCTGGTGGCCCCAAAACTCCCAGAGCTGCCCTGCAGCCTCTGGGATCTTCAGGACCCGGGAAGCCACAGGGAATCCACATTTGCTGGCTCCTGTCTCCCCACCAGGGACTTGAAGCAGCAAGCCCAGGGCAAGGTCTGGTGGAATGTGGTGGACACAGGAGGGAAAGGCTGCTCCAGCAGCTCTGCCCAGAACAAGAACCTGCTTCCCACATCTGGCACAGCTGCTTTGCAAGTCCTTGAGGAAGGGATTAATGTAGTTAGAGAGGGAAGGGGTCCTTTGCCAGCGGGCAGGAGCAACCCCAGCCAGGATTCCTCCTCCAGCCAGGAGCCAAGCTGGCCAGGCACACAGCCAATGCCACAACATCCCACAGTGGCCTGTCCCAGCTGCCCAAGTTGATATTTGCACCCTGGCATTCCAAAACACGTTCCCATGGCCTGCTCCATGCTCTCCCTGCAGACAGGGGCACAGCCAGGGGAGCAGCTCTGGCTCTCCCCAGGAGCAAAGCCCCGAGCTCCAGCACAGCTCACCAACATCAGAGCTCCTCCAAAATATGACAGCTAACACTGGAGATGTCACATCCTCTACCACATCTTGCTGAAAGGCAAGAGAGCCCAGGATATAGAGCTGGGATGGGGACGAACCCTTTAATCTCACGCTCATTTTCATCCCATCCTCAACATCAGCACTGGGAGAGAAACTGAATTGTATTTATGTTACAGAATATTCCAAGAGCTCTCCTGTCTTGCCCACCAGGAGGGTCTGGGGTCCCCTCATCATCCCAGCCCTGGGGTCTGCAGAGAAACCTCACAAAGGCTCAAGCCCCCTCTCTCATGGATGTGTTTACAATGCAGAGGGAGAGGCCCTGGACTGCCTGGGGACACAGTCAGTGCTGCTGTCACCTCCTGGACAGGAGGGCTGAAGAACAACCCTGCCATGTGCCCCAGAAGCTCTGCTGATGCCAGAGCCCCACAGACATGGGCAAATTATGCCAAAGCTCTGTCCTGGACAGGCAGGAACCAGCACACAGGTGGTGTGGCCATGCTCAGGGATCCAGGGTCATTTCTAAGGCACTTCTGAATGTTCCTCCTTCCAGAATAATCAAAAACTCTTCATTTGTTCAGCTGAATCCCTTTGCTGACATTCCCAGTTATCTCCATCTGCCACCCAACAAAAATAAAGCTTTTTCCCAGCAAATTTATTTGCCCCTGGGAAAAACCAAACCAATCTGGGATTGCCTTTTTCACTGCACAACTCAGCCCACAGGACAGACAACACCAAGCAGCCTCCTGAGCTAGCAGAAAACAATTCCCTCCAAAATCCCAGGCATCCTGAACCTCTGGAATGGGAGCAGGGTTTGTACCTGCCCAGCCTTGCCGTGTCCTGGTCCCCATCACAGCACAGCACCCTGGCAGCCCCAGCACCATGATTTGTGTGGCCGCTCTCAGCAGCACCCGTGGGTCTCCCAGCACACAGAGGTGTTTACACTCCCCCTGTCTCCCAGGAGCTCCCCAGGCTCACACAAAGCCTTCTCTCTTTCTCTTATTGCAAAAGGCTTTCAAGAGGCAAACAGGACAGTAATAAATGCTCTGTCTCCTCAGCTAAAGCAGGCAGTCTCACAGCTTTGGGTGAAAGAGTCCCAGGGGGCAGGGCTTTCAAAATAATAATAAATAAATTATAGTAAAGAGTCTCTTTAGGGCTTCCAGGCCACAGAACTCTCCCCACCGATCTCCCAGAGGGATTGAGGCTCGCTGACTGCAGAAATCACTCCTAACACACAAACCCAGGAGATTCAAATCCACTCTATCCTGCAGCACAGAGAGCCCTGAGATCAAACATGAACCCACATGGAAATGGTCACCTCCAGCCCCCCACAACAGGCATGAGGGAGATACAGACCCTCATCTCCTCCAGCCACCAGGATCTGGCTCCCGTGACCAGGCACCCACAGAGCCATCATCCATCCACCCATCCACCCCTCGTCCCTGCAGGGGACGGAGCAGTGCTGCAGAGGCAGTGGGGGAAGCACCCGAGCACTCACGCGTGAGCCCCGGCTCTCCCCGCTGCTCCATGGCTCCCACGCAGGTCAGATCCTCTCCAGCAATGGCCAAGTTGAGATTTAGCTGCCACAAGCCTTTGGTCGTGGTACCACTGCAAAGGGGAGGGAGGAAAACCCAAATCCAAAGCAGTACAGAAATGTCCCAAGGGAGCAGAGTTCCAGTCTGGGAAGGTACAAATTAAATTGTAAGCTGGGAAGAGATGGTGGTGCTGCAACAGCCCCGTTCTCTCCTGGCTCCCAACAGCAAAGACTCAACTCCTCCTAACGTCCCTCCTCACATTCCAACCCCGGGACTGACCTTAACCTGCTGGAGTCTCCAGCAAACTGCCCATTCAGCTGGTTGGCCTGGGAGTTAATGACTTTCTTTTAAAATTTAACACCGTTCTCCATCACAAATTTCAGTCTGCCAGCACTAGGGTCTGCCTTTGGTTGGATATTCAAATCCAAGCACGTGCTTAGACAGTTATTCCAGGCAAAAGAAATATGCGCACAGAAAACCCACAAAGCTGCCTTTGGAACTAAAGAAAATAAATCAGGCTGGGGAAAATTATCTGGCTTCCCAGATGGTAAGAGGATTGCAAGAAGGAGGGTTTGGGCTATTTCAGGGTGATCCTGAGGGCAGATTTCTGGGATTAGCACAGCCTGGCATATAGGGCAGACACACAAACCACAGCACTTTCCAGCAGTGGGAACACTGCAGCCCCTCTTCCCCAGGGCCCAGCTGAGGTGCTGCTGTCCCTGACAGCACCTCTGCAGCAGGCACAGCTGAGCTTCTCCCTGGAAAACTCCAATCAGGAACCCAAGAGAGGCAGACTGGCACCTTAGCAAATCCTTTTCCAGTCTGAGGCCCAAGAAAGGTTCCTCCCCTTTCCAGTGTATTTTAGGTACACCACCCTTTCTCTGCTCACATCCCAGATTGTGAGCATCCTGTTGGAGCCCAAATCTGAGCCAGAGCAGCAGCAACATCCCCAGCATGGTCTTTGCTGCTGCCTTTGCCACCCTGCAGCTCCCTTGTCTTCCCTTTTTGAGGCAGATGCACTCAGGACTCCACATTCCTGGAAAATTGCCAGCTGGGAGAGGACAGTACACTGGGTGTCAAACCAGCACTGATCCAACCTCACAGACTGCTGCTGCTCACTGCCCACTGCACAAAACCATCCATCCCCTTCCAAGTGTCCCCACAGCCAGCACATGATCCCAGCACGGCACTCAGCTCAGCACTGCTGCTTTGCCAAAATATCGGAGTCTTGGCAACATCCAGAGTCTGCCAAGAACTGTGTCTCTGCCTCTCCATAGGATTTCATGTGTTTGGCCTTTTGCTCCCATCGTTTTGGGTAACAAATTCTTTGTCTGGTCTCTTTTCTAAACCTTCTTCTCTGCCCCTTCCCCATGAAATGCAGAGTCTGAACATGCAAAGGGAGCAGCCCACAGCCATTCCTGGGCTCTGAGGCGTGGCTGAGCCCAGGAATGCCATGGATGAGAGCTCAGGATGCCGTGGCTGGACACACAGAGCATTTCTAGGGCAGGCAGAGGCTCTGTGACAAACCCCACGTGAGCAGGAGCTGGCACAGCCCCTCGGTGGCTCTCAGGGATGCAGAGCACAGAACAGTCTCCATGCACAACCACTTGTTCCTGTGCCCATCCTCCGGCAGAGCCAAGCCTGCTGGAAACAGTTCATCTTGTCCCTTTGCCATTGCTAAACTGGCAGCTGTGACCACAGCATGGTTTGTATAAGAGCTGTTCCATAAACCAGCTCCTCTCCAGGAGGACAGGAAAAGGTGGAGCAGGGAAAAGGTGGGAGAGCGAGAAGCTCCTGTTTTATTTCAGTTCCGATTTTCACCCGTCTTGAACACTCTAAACCTGCAGAAACTGCCTGGCTTCTTCCCCTACTGCCCTGGGGCTGGTTAGGGAGACATTCAGGGTTAATTCAGGAAAAAGATACCTTTGAGGTACAGGGGTGCTTCCTGATCCCTCCAGAAACATCCTGTACAGAACATCTCCTTTAGGCCTGGCAGAGCCTCCACTGTCACCCTTCACAGTGAGGAACAGCAATCAGAGAGAACAGCAGCCATCAGAGCACCACGGGTTATCTGTGTGGAGTGGCTTCCCCATCCCTGGAAGTGTCCCAGGCCAGGCTGGATGGGGCTTGGAGCAACCTGGGACTGTGGAAGGTGTCCCTGCCCATGGCAGGGGTGGGACTGGATGGGCTTTAAGGTCCCTTCCACCCCAAACCAGTCTGGGATTCCATGATTCTCTCCTCAGGAAAGGCACACAGCCCAGCCCGATTGCCTCTGAGCAGGCTGACACCAAAGCACTAATGGGGCATCATAAACTATTCTTTTCTTCTTCTATTTTTTTTTTTTCTTTTCTCCTTTTGCCATGCCTAGCCTGCAGGAAAACAGTAGGTTGGGCACACACCTGAGTTAGAAGCAGTACCCAAACACCTGACAATTTTCCCAGCTCAAGGCTTTGTCCTTGGTTTTGCATTTCCTTAGGGCAGTGGGACTTTCTCAGACCAGGTGTTTAACACACACTTGTCTGACAGCCTTAACCTGATTAAAAGCCCAGTGAATTACAGCAGCACATCAGCACACAGCACCATTCTTCTGCACTCTGAACCCTCAATGACACAGAAGAGCAGCACCATGAGACATTCCAAGTCTCTTAGAGGATGTCTGATCTGAGCATCCAGCCCTGCTGCAGCATTTTGACAAATGCTGAGCATTAACCCATTGTTGATTTATTTTAATGCAATAAAAACAATGTAATAACCAAGCTGAGTCTTCAGTGACCCTTCTTATAAAAGAGATCAGTTTCAATATAGCAAAAGGTCTCTTGGGAATTATGCTTTTGGCCTTAGAATGGTCAAATGGATCAAAGTAATGAAGTTAAAACAGCTTAGGAAGTTATTGCCTGTCACCTGAGCTGAACGGCTGAGCTCTGTCTGGAGCTGCAGGAAATAGCTGAGCTCTCCTCTCAGGTACCTCACATGGGCTCTGCTTCCCAGCTCTGACAGTGCTCTGCCTCCTCATGAGCCAGGTTAGCTCACTAATTTCACAGAAAATCAAATATTTCTGGCATTTGGCACGCAAACAGATTTGACCAGGGCATGTGATGGGGGAGACAGATCAAATGCCAGAAATCTTAGACTGGGAGAGACCTCATCCCATTCCACCCCCTGCCATGGCAGGGACACCTCCCACTGTCCCAGGCTGCTCTCAGCCCTGTCCAGCCTGGCCTTGGGCACTGCCAGGGATCCAGGGGCAGCCACAGCTGCTCTGGGCACCCTGTGCCAGGGCCTGCCCACCCTCCCAGGGAACAATTTCTGCCCAATATTGAACTAAATGTATCCTCCTTCAGTTTAAAGCCATTGTCCTTTGTCCTGGGGCACAACAGAAAGGGGCAAGTTGGCCTTCTTCTTGACAGAGATCTCCTTTGTCATCTGGCAAGGCCCCATTCCCAGGCTGGACAAAGTAAACCAAGGTTCTCTGACATTTTTCTGTTAAATTAAGCTGGTCTTAGAGTGAAGCTGCTGCTCCAAGGGCAGCTGCCTCCTTTCTCCCCCCAGAACCCTGATCTGACTCCCCTCTTTAGCCCAAGCATGGCAACGGGCACACAGAGTCTCTCCAGATAGAAGGGACCCAGAAGGATCATCAAGAATTAAATCCTGTGACTAACCACATACTCCAAATGTTTTTTGGAGCTCTGGCAGCCTTGCTGCCATGACCACTTCCCCAGGGATCTTTTGCCAGTGACCACCACCCTCTCAGTGAGGAATATTTACAAGAATATTTAAAAAGAAAGTATATTCAGGAATATTGAAGAAAATAAAAGCAGATCCATTGGGTCGGACAAAGCTCCTGTTTCATGTTAGAAGTTGATGCCCAGGGGAGAACACAACAGAGCAGGCATGAGACATTTTCCAAAACAGCTTCCCAGCCCCAAACATTTTCAATTCAAGGACATTCTACTGCTGTAGGGTCAACTTTAATGTACATTTGGTAGACATAGGAGGAGCTGGATCTCATTTGTGTAGTGGCACACCATTAGCCCAGCCTTACTGGGGCACCTTTAAGCCGCCTCTGTGGATTAATTGGTGTTCTGGATCAATTAGCCAAGCACAACCTGATTATTGCCCATATTGTTTAAGCAGGATCCCATTACCCATAATCAGGAAGGCATTCCCTTCCCTGGGAGCTGAGAGCACTCACTCTCCCCATGTTATTCCAGAGCACCAGGGTCATCTGCCCAGGTGAGAGGTTGTCTGATCCTGCTGCAGAGCTCAGCTCTAGCTGGAGCACGGCAAAAACAGGAGCAAGATTCATGGTGCCACAAACCCGAATGAACACCAGGAGAGGTGACACAGAGGTTACCCTACAGCTTTCCTTCCCAAAGCACTTTCCAAAGGGAATAACAAAGTTACAGTTAATGCAATAGTCCGTCCATGTGGCTGAAAATAGCTCCTGACCTGGTACACAGGATTTATCCAAGTCTCTGTCTTAGGTTACATAGGGAAGTCCACTCAATCAGCAGAATTTTAGGCTGGCGCTTTTTTGACAGTTGAAACTGCTGAATTCATTTATGGCTAAAAAAAGAATGCCAGGAAGATATTTTGAAAGTGCTGCCTCGAAGGCCTTCATCAGAGGTGAGCTAAACTTAGAGGGCCTGAGGTAGGAAGAGAAGTGTGTGAGTGACACCTCCAAGGCACAGCTCCATCCTTTGGGGACCAGGCTTCTGCCTGCAGTGCCTGGCCTGTCTTTAGGGGAAGGAAAAATGGAATCATTCCAGGCACCAGCTCTCAGTTAGAGGCCTGATGCCCTTAAAAATTTAGAGGTTATAATGACCGAGTAAAGCTTATTTTTAAAAAGTATGCTGTTGAGTGTTTCACATTCATTCTTCTTCCATGGCCAAAATGAAAAAAAAACTTTAAAAAACAGAGTATTCGTGGACAGTCTCTCAAGGAAATTTAAAGTGGTAAGTGCAAACCACCCAACAACAGTTTGGGATGTGTCTCTGCCTTCATCCAACACCAGTTTGGGATGTGTCCCTATGTCTCATCCTTCATCCAACACCAGTCTGGGAAGTGTCCTTGTGTCCTCACCTTCGTCCAACACCAGTCTGGGATGTGTCCCTGTGTCTCGTCCTTCATCCAACAGCAGTCTGGGATGAGTCCCTGTGTCCTCACCTGCCTTGTGACCACTGGGTCTCTTGCTGTTTGTTTTGAGTCTCCTGAGCGCTGCCCTGTCCCCTGAGTCACGCAGAGCCGGGTGGATCCGTTCAGCACTAACGAGGGAGAAGAGGTGTGAAGTGACTCACCGGGATAGGAACGCACTGAACGCCTCTCAGGCTCAAGACCTCACAGTTAATCCTGCAACACCAAAACATTCTGAGCAGAGCCGGGGAGTGCCCAGAGGGAAGGGTTTGCTGTTCAGAACTCTCCTGTGCATCACGTCCTGGCACACCCCATCCCTGATTCTACGGGAGGAAGAGTTATCAGTTACTGCAACAACAGCCTCTTATTTACAGGACTTGGATGGCACCCATCCAAACAGGGCTTCAAGAGCACTGGAAGCAATACAGGCAATGACAGCAATACAACACAATGACTGTTCTACATCGGAATAATCTGAATTTTTGTATTAATATTTTTTTCTTTGGCCATGATGATGCTGAAGTGTCATTTTCACAGAAGTCAAGTGAGATTCAAGCCCCTCTGTACTAACAGTGGGTTCTGAGTACAAACACTGATGGGTAAGCTCTGTGCCTGCAGCTAAACCTTAAACGTCACATTTTTGTGCAATGTTGTGAAAAACAAACAGGCTAAAGGAGTGCCCACCCTCACAGCAGGCTTAAAAATCACAGGGTTCATCTCCTGACTATCAGTGCAGAGTCATCAAACAGAATCACGGAATGTGGAAGGGACCTTAAAGATCCTCTCATTCCACCCCTGCCATGGGCAAGGACACCTTCTACTGTCCCAGGCTGCTCCAAGTCCCAATGTCCAACCTGGCCTTGGGCACTGCCAGGGATCCAGGGGCAGCCACAGCTGCTCTGGGCACCCTGTGCCAGGGCCTGCCCACCCTCCCAGGGTGTTTTCTTAATATCTAATTTAAAGCATTTAAATCTAAGTCTGTTATAGCCTTTCACTGAAGTACAGAAGGATCATATTGTCCCAAGGTTTTGCTTTCCCTCTCAAGCTGAGCTGAGTTGCTGCTCCTCTGTCACTGTATTTATACCTGTGCTACATGGAACAATATTTTTGTTGCAGTGTAAAATGTGACGCGCAGCCATAAACTTGAGCATTGCATGCTCAACATCTTCCATGTTTTACACACGACAGTGAAACAAGACTAGAAAGCTGATTTAAAATGAAGGCTCTGGACCTACAGGATAGAAGGCCAGGATGGCTGCCCCTGGATCCCTGGAAGTGTCCCAGGCCAGGCTGGACGGGGCTTGGAGCAACCTGGGATAGTGGAAGGTGTCTCTGTCCATGGAATAGGTTTTAATGTCCCTTCCTGGGACTCAATGTACCAATCTCCAAACACTGTAATTAAAAACAAACATAGACTCACACCAGGAACCAGGGAGGAGAGCCTGTTGTGTCCAGAAAGCACACAGAGCTGGATGGTCCCAGCCCAGGCTTTGCTGGTGAATGGGGCAGCTTTGGGCCATATCCCTGGATTTGGGCAGCCCCATTCCTGCCTCTGTTCCATCCTACCCCTTCCCCAGGCAGCCCCACACCACCATCTCGCTTGGTTCTCAGTTCATGGACAAAAACACCTCATGCTCTAAAACACAGAAACCAAAATGAGCAGCAGGGGCTCCCAAAGGCTCCAAGAGCTCTGAGCCACCCCCCTGTCCAGGATCCGAGTCTGTAATGGTCACTGTCACAGCAGCTCAACCTGCCACGTGTGAATGCCCCCTCCCCAGTGCCAGCACTGCCACACCTGCCCAGGGACACCCATCAGCTGGGGTTAACAACAGAGCACATGGAAAGGAGCTAAAACCAAAACTTACACATGATCTGTACAGCAGGGATGGAGTTTATTAATCCAGTCCCTGGAACTGGAACAGGGGCTCACACGGGCCTGGCCCAGGTGTACTCAGGGTGTGTTTCTCCCAGCACAGCACAGTTACCTTCACCTGTGCTCACAAGTTTCTGCCCACTCTCAAGGGCAGAAACACTGCCCTTGATAACAGGAAATTCCCATTTTCCATGGAAAAGAGCTGTGCTGTCAATCACTGCTCACAATTTCAAATATCACCTCAATACAGCACCTAATTAATCTGCTTTCTTGCACTCTGAGCTTATTTAATTACCTGGCCAGGTTACCAACAGGGATAAAGTCTCATGGAATTACAGGGTTTAGGCCAGGCATGGGCTCAGTGAGGCAGGGATGGAGAAGCTCACAGCCCTGCGCCCTCACACACCCACAAGGGAAGAGCCAGAACCCAGTGTGGGGGAAAACAGCTGTTATTTCCTGTTGGAAATGATGTAACTTTCCTAACTAATTGTTTTAATTAATTGCAACCAGTGCCCACATTCAGGTAGCGCTAGTTAAGTTTCTTCACAGGCTCTTACAATTACTTTGATCACTAAATAACCAAAACCTCAGATTTGCTACAAGTAACCTTGTCAAGCTTCAATAAACAGAGCCAAAGGGAGTTGGAGATTGGACATCTGGGATCTTAAATTTATGACCCTTCAAGTGTGTTGGAGTAAGCAGAAAATGCAAAGGAGATTAAGGCATGGAAAGCTGGAGATTCCCTGACTGGGAAAAAGATTATAAAAGTAATAAAGTATGTGGACCAGATTAATGTGAAGAGTGAGAAATTAACAACCAAGAGCAGTTAGAAGGCTAAGTAATAAAGAGAATTATGTAACCTAGAGCCAATGAACATTAATTTATTTGCTAAAATTGTACAAATAAGTGAAAAAGTTTTGTATCTGCATCAGTGCAGATGCTGGAGCTTCGTCAGCCACACACACTCTTGGGTGAGGATACAATAATGCCTGACTCGATGACAGTGTCACACAGCCTTAGAAGGAGCCTTATTGATCCCAAGGACTTTGGGGGATCTTGGGAACATTCCCAGAGGCACCAGCTCTGCCCCATGGCTGCCCCAGCGCCCCCTCCCCAGGCTGCCTCTGTGCCTGGCCCTGCTCGCAGCCCGGACAGCCCCTCAGCCCCCAGTGATGGCAGTGTGGCCACCTGAACCTACACCATCACACCTACGGGTGAACCTGTCCCTGCACCATCATCCTGCACCATCCCCTGTACCTGAATCTGTCCCTTCACCTACAGCTGAACCTGTCCCTGCACCATCCCCTGTACCTGAATCTGTCCCTTCACCTACACCTGAACCTGTCCCTGCGCCATCACCCTGC
>QUSF01000027.1:7746169-7769888 GCA_003676055.1 Chloebia gouldiae | reverse complement strand
GCAGTTCCCGCAGCGGCACTGTGAGAACCAGGCCCCCTAAAACTTCGGCACACAAGTCCATGTCTATATAAAAATCCAGAATAATTCCCTGTGGTTAATTTAGCACGTTTGCTCCGGAGCTGTGCGGGTTGCCAAGTGGATCTGGGCCTGGCAGGCATGTCTGGAGCTGGGCAGGCACAGGATGAATTACCTGGAGACAGTGGCCAGACTCCAAATGCCAGAGTCACTTGGTCTCAGCTCCCTGCCTTTGAGGGACACATTCCTACTGCCCTTGGCTTCCAGCTGGGAATGCTGTCACAGCAGAGCTCCTGTGACAGCACCCCAGAGCGGTTCCCAGTTCTTCTGAGCCCTCTGAGTGCCTTAAAAAACTGACACTTCAATTATGGAGTTTAAGCCGTTTTTAGCAGCTGCTGATAAAACTTGGATTTGTTTTTCAGCTTCCTGATGGAGTCAATATTTCCAAAGAAGCCCGGAGCGCGATCTCCCGAGCAGCAAGTGTGTTTGTGCTGTATGCAACATCATGGTAAGGACTTGGTGCAGCAGTCACTGGGGCACTTGATTGATATTTCATCTCTGCTGGCCTGGGGACTCTCCCAGTGTTGGTTTTCTGTATTGCCTGTATATAAATAAACCAGTCTGCCAGGCTGCAGCAGGTGGGTTTGGACTGCCCAGAGCAGCCTTTGGGAAGGTAGCTGGGCTCTGGACACAGCCATGTCACAAAAAGAGGAGTCCCAAATTGCCATTAACCTTAGAACTTGGTTGCACAGCCTTCCTGGCAAAGGCAGGAGTGCTTGACTCATTTTCAGGCACTTCATCACGAAGCTGTGTTAGGGCAATAGCTGCCACAGAGGACACAGTCACGTTTTTGGGGTGGCTTGGCATATTCTCTGCAGGCAGTCACTTCTCTGTGATGGGTGTCAGGTGCTTCTATGGAACGCTAGCCCTTCCAGGGCTCTATGGAACTGTCACAGCCAAGGCTCAGGCTTTCTCCTCCAGCGTGTTGAAAAGGTCTGTGCAGGCAGAAACTAACACTGTGGGAAAGCACAGACAGTGTAAATAAAAATGTCTCAAACCTCCTTTAGTAAATGGTAAAAATCCCTAAATGTTTAGGGGATGGCTTTTTAAAGTTGCTTATGACTTTAATAAACAAGATGAAATTGCCAACAGTCCCCAGTTAGCTCTCTTTTTGGTTCTGCCTAGTGCAAACAACTTTGCCATGAAGGGGAAGAGGAAAACCCTGAATGCTGGGGACGTGCTCTCTGCCATGGAGGAGATGGAGTTCCAGAGATTTGTGGCCCCTCTGAAGGAATCCCTGGAAGGTACTGTGCTCCATGGGTGTCCAGGGACTCTGAGAGGCACCAAGTCCTGTTTTTCTCCAACGCTGGACAAGCAACACTTATTGCCTGTCTTGTTTCTCTTCTCTTTGCCCAGCATCCTACCCTGCAGTTTGCCTGGGGAGTAACTAATGTGCACCTTAACGGGACTGGGATAACATTATTGCACAACTGATGAGGATTGAGAAAGTCTCATCTGCTCTCACTCCCCTATTATGTTTATCTAAGGAAAGCCGTAGGTGCTGCCTGTAAATGTGACCTGCATCCTTTTCAGCATTTTTCTGCTGAAATTTAACCTGATTTCCTATGGAGCTGCTCAGCACAGCTCAGCTTGTAGGGTGAGTTGTGCTCTGAGTTCCCTGCTCCCCTCAAAGCCAGGAGAGCAAGTGGATGTTGGACCTCAGCCACTGACCTGTCCATCCCAGCGCCAAGCCCTCACTGTTCCCTCTCCTCCAGTTTACAGGCGTGAGCAGAAAGGAAAGAAAGAGGCCAGGAAAGATAAAGACAAGAAGGCAGACTCGGAGGAGCAAGATAAGAACCGAGAGGAGGACAATGATGAGGATGATGAAAGGATGGAGGAGGAAGAACAAAACGATGAGGAAGAGGTGGACAACTGAGCTCGCTGGCTCGAGGGCAGGGGCTGGGGTGTGCTCAGAGGGATGTAAACGCTGTAAATCGACCTTGCTGCATCCCTTCGTGTATCCACTAGAGCTTTGTACTGCCCCTCTGTGGCCTGTACTTTGTAAAGGACTCGTGCTGAAGCTTTTCCTGTGGCTCCTCCCTGTGCCTGGGGGGCTTTGGGTAGGCACTTCCTGGGCTTTTGATGCTGGGCTGGCTCTGAAAGAGAGGAAAAAATAACTGGTGGGTCCTCAGTGCAGAAACTGGCCAGAAGAAAGTGAGACTCCTGATTTTGAGGGGCTGAATCCAGAAGATCATTCACAGATCATTTCTGAGGTGTAGAATGTAGGTGGTGACGTCCAGAGGCTTGGAAGCTGCACATTGAAGCTTTTGATCCAAGTGAGTTGTTTTTTTCCCTTTGTTTCCTTGCATCCTGGCTGTGCCTTCTCTCCCTGCTGTACTGTGACAGTGACACTGTGTCCTCCAGCCTCAGCAGCAGCACAGGGTGGCTGTACAGGGACCACGAGTTCACTCACTGACTCACCCAAACTAACCCAAATCCGAAAAACGCACAGTGCTGATGGGGTAAACAGTACACTAAAAGTGTCTTTGAGAGCCCTGAGAGACAAGGAAGAGATTGATTTAAAATCTGAAGCACAAGGAGGGGGTAAAATGGGGAGCAAGGCTGAAAACAGGTGGCTTTGTGCAGTGCTGGGGGTGTGAGAGATCAGTGGTGGCACTGGGGTCTCACCTGTCCCCCTGCAGCAGCAGTTCCTGCAGCAAGCTGAGATGTGGTAGAACTGTGGTGAATTGTGGTGGTTGTCTTTTCCCCTTTTCCCAGTTGGGATGAGCTAATTGCACCCAGGGTCCCTCTGTAGCCTTCACTGGTCATTCCTGGGACATGGATACCTCTGGGAGGGCAGCAGGGGCAGGGTGTGCCTACCCAGGGTGCCCATGTGCTTTCACAAAAGGCTCCTGCAAGAAGGAAGGGTTGAGGGAAGCTGTTGGTATCCCTTGTGCTAGTGTAGGTTTGTACTTTTCCACTTGAACTCTTAGTTCTGATGCCTTTCTCCCCCAGAAAGTTTTAGATACATTTAAAACCCCCAGGTTTTGATGATGTGCAGTTTTAAAATAGCACTTGTGAGGAATCCTGGATCCTTTCCACCAAAAAAATGGTGGCAGCTACCCACAAGAACCACCCTGCCTTCCTCCTCTCCTGGCACGCTGGATTTTCACACGCACATAAGCCCAGCTTCTGAAAAGGACTGAACCAACACAGATTTTCTGCTGTCTAGTTTCTGCTGGCATTCAGTCAGGCTGTGGAAAGCCTGAGCTGATGATGTGTTCCCCACCTTCCAGCTCTTTTCCTCTCTTTTTTTTTTTTTTTTTTTCTTCACATATCTGGGGTGCATATTTTGGAAGGGAATGAGATCTAAATAAAAGTTTTTTTGGTTTTTTTTTTACAGAAATGGGAGTCTCGTATTTCAGCCAGTTATAAAATGAGCAGGTTGTGGTTGCATAAGTGGGATGGGAGCATGAAATGCTCTGGGAAATAGTTTCTGGAGCAGCTGACATGGAGGAAGATGAGGGGAGGATGAAGGCTGCTGCAGCCTGGCCTCCATGTGAGAGGAGGGAGGGACTATGGAAAGAAGGAGGGGATTTCCAGGTCACTGATGTTTGCTGGGGGAAGGAGCTATCAGCTCCCCCTCGCTCCAGGCAGAGGTTCCCGGCTGTGGGGAGGGTCCAGGATCTGGATTCAGGGTTTCTGCACTGGAGCAAGCCACAGAATGATGCTTTGGTGGGTGAGCTGCAGAATGTCCTGCACTACATCTGATCTGGGCATCTCCCCTGCTCTGAGAGACCAGGGCAGAGGTCTGGGCTTCCTTGGGCTGGGCAGGCCCCCAGCACCCCAAAACCCAGCTCCAGGTGCCTCTGCAGCACCCCAGACCCTGCTCCATACCACCACAACCTCTCAGCCATGCTCCTTAAATCAAACACTGCAGCACTCCAAACCCTCACAGCACACCAATGCCCTGTCACAGCCACTCTGGAATCCTGAAACCTGGCTCCAGGTCCTCTCACAGCACCCTGGAACTGGACTGCATAGGCCTCCATCACCCTAAAACCCTGCTCCATGCCTCCCTCAGCACCCCAAAACCTGTCTCTGGGTCCTGCAGCACCCCAGAGCTTTGCTCCAACCTCCATGAACCCCCGAAACTTGCCTTCTGGTCTCCCCAGAACCCCAAAACCTGGCTCTGAGTCCCCCTTCAGCACCCCCAAACCTGGCTCCAGGTGCCCCTACAGCACCCCGGAACTGGAATGCTTGGCCCCAGCACCCAGAGCCTGCCCCCTGCATCCGCAGCACCCCGAGGCCGTGCCTCCCCATATCCCGCCGGGCCCATCCCTGCTGCAGACCCCAAATCCCCGCTCCGCCATCGCCCCCGTCCTCCCGTCCGCCTTTCCCGCGCTCCGCCGCGAGACTTCCCGCCAGCCCCTCCGCGCGGGGCGGGGCTATGCTGATTAGGGGCGGGGCTATGCAAATCGAGGACACTGTCGTACGGCAGGAGCGGACGCAGCGATCGGTGAGTGCCGGGACCGGGACCGGGACCAGGGCCGGGACCAGGACCAGGCACCGGAGTTGGGGCTGGGGTGTCTGCCCCTCCTCCGGTCCGGTCCCCGACCTTGGCCCCTTGCAGGGCTGCCGGGGAATGACTCCTGAGACGGGGCCCGGCCGCGCTTGGGTGCAGGCAGGAAGGGCAGCCCCGGGTAACGCCGCAAGGAAAACCCGGGTTTTGCTCGGTTTTGCTCCGTTTTTGCTCGGTAACCGTGCCAGCGGCGGGGGACGCACCGAGCAGCGTGTGATGCTGCGAGCTGGCGTCGGTCCTGAGCTCTCGCTTGTCCTGGGGTGTAACTCCAAACCCCTGAGCATCCCCGTTCCCGTCCTGGAGCGGGAAACTTGCCCTAACAGCTTGACTTTCCTAGGTAGCTCTTAATCAACCCTGTAATACCTTACAGGGTATAATAGCCTTCGTTAGTGGCTGTTAATTAACCCACAGCTGCGTTGTCTGCCCGGGGAGCTCCACTTTCCTAGAACCCCCGATCCGTCCCCAGCTGGGATTTTGGGAGCTTGCATGTCCCTGAGATTTAGCTAAGCTTACGTCTGAGGCCACGTTTGTTGTGTGTCCTGAAATGCTGGGACGCCTCTTGCTGCCAAGATGAGGCGACATGAGGGAACAAACCCTCCCAGCTCGTGGGGGACTGTCGGGAGCCGGAGCAGCGCCGGGTCTGCCTCCCGCCCACCCCCGAAAATTGTCCCGTCGGTGCCGGTGCCGAGGGCCGGCGTGTGCCGGGTTCTCCCATTGGGGAGTTGTTTCCCGTCCCTCGAGAGCAGCGAGGCACCCGGGCAGTGCTGCGGGCACGGGCTGGGCACAGCTGCGGGTTCGGGTGCTGCGGCTTTGGATCGCTCCCGGTGGAAGGAGCAAAGGTGAAGCCGCTCTGCTGCTGACCTGTCCTCGAATTCCTCCGGTGTGCGCGGAGCAGAAAGAGAGAAAGCATAGAGAAAGACAGGTTTGAGTCTTGGATGTTGGGGAAAGGTTGATTTGTTCTGCCGGGACCTCGGGGGGAGCAGCCCCAGCCCGGGGCGCAGCGGGTGGCGCAAAGTCCCCACGGCACATTCTTGGAGCCTCGCTCCGCGGTCCTGCCCTCCTTCCCCGATGTGTCCGGCTGTGCCACCCCGGTGCCCTCGTCCCGCCGGGTGCCCTGCGTGGGCAGCAGCTTGTCCTGGACGTGGGGCTGGGAAGGAGGACCCGGCCCGGCACCCTGGGACACACCCGTGCCGCTCTTATCTTGGCACTGCAATCCCACCCGGTGCCGTCCCCTCTTCACTCCAGAGCGCGGTTCTGGAGCTGTGGCTTCTATCTGTCCCATCCAGTCAGGTGACTCTGGTCCCACCCGGCCTCCTCCCCTCCCTCTGGTGGGATTAACTGTTCAAAACATTTTTTGGATTCTCGAGGTGGGTTTTGTTCACTGAGTTCTTTGTTTGCCAGTCCTGCCTGGAGCCAGGCACCTGCTGGAGCTGCCAGCTCCGGTTCATCCAAGGGCTGTCCCCTTCCCTGGAGTGAGGCCGGGGGCAGCAGCGTTCCAAGGGCTAAAAATGGCTTGCCAAGGGATGCCATGACGTTGCCAGCATGCCTGTCAACTGCTCTGCATCCCCCACGAGCACCACCTGATGTTTTTATTCAGGGTTTTTATATGTGTAAGCCTCTCACCAAGAGGGGCCTTTCCTTATGCCCAAGCAGAAGCGATTCCTTGGGGTATGAGGCTCAATTCCAGCCCTGGACTGAACACAATTCCTGTTTGTTCCAAGTGTCCTGTGCACTGGGGTGCTCTGACAGAGTTTGGCTCCATATTAGAAGATCTTAAGGGTCTTGAGTGTGTAAAATAGGTGAAACACTTCATATTAAAGGTTTTCCAGAAGAACTGAGCCATCTCCTGGCTCTATTACTGGCTGGTGTCAGGGTGCTGGTGTAAAACTTCATCCTCTGGATTCTGTGCTGAGAGCTGGAGCTCTGCCTCCAAAGTTTGTCTCCTAGGGCACCCGAGCTCCTCTGCACAGGCCGTTCAGGGGATGTGGCCCTGTGTGAGCAAGTCCTTGGAGCTGCTGTGCACAAACAGTCCCTTGTTGGGGTCGTGCAGCTGTTCCTCTGCACTGCAGCCAAACACCTCATCCCAGGAGAGCTCCCTTCCCACGGCCCCTTCCATCACATCCACCGGCAGCATGGTGGTGGGAATTGAGCCCTCATGGAAATGTAATTCTTAATGGGCTGATCACAGAATTATTACGAGATCTGCTAGAGAATAAAACATTGCTACACAAGAAGCTTCAACCATGAGACAGTAATGCTTGATTTATGTGTGAATTTTGTTCTCTGAAATTTGAATTTTGGAATCTGAAATCTGAATCTCTGAAATCAGTTTTGCCCAACTCCACAGTCTTCTTTACCCAGCAGTAAGTGGCCACTGGTGTTGTGTATCTGTGAGAGTTGTGTGAGAGCTTTAGAGCCCCGGATGGTCGCATAACTGTCTCCTCCAGTGCCCCTGGAGGTGCCCCTCTTCTGTAACTGCACCTTCACACTGCAGCCATAAATATGTGTTGCTGCACAGAATCATTGAATGGTTTGGGTTGGAAGGGACCTTAAAGAATCACACAGAGCAGCTCTGTATCCTCTCCAAAAACTGTATCCATACAAAAACTGTGTCACACAATTTCTCAGCACTAAGGAAAAGTAAAGTGAATGAATAATGACCCTCTTGGGGCTCAGGGAAAGAAACCTGCGGAGGGTGACTGTGATTCTGCTGGGGAGGTTGTCAGGGGCTGGAAATGGGGGGTTTCCTACACAGAACTGAGAGGTTTGTGGGGAGGAGTCACTGACGCCCCTGGTAATGGGAAGGGCTGTGCTGTTGACTGCTCATGGGGGTCCTGCAGCGCCCGAGGGTGCCTGGGGTAGGTGGGGTGGAGCTGCCTGGGCTGCAGCTCATGGCCTGGCATGGGACAGGGTCAGTCCTGCTGTGGCTGCCTGGATCCCAGCCCCTCCTCACATGTGCCAAGAGCAGCAGCTCACCAGGGCCCCACTGATTTGTTTTGGTGTTTCAGAGTCTCCTTCCCTGACAGCAGAGCCCACCATGCAGGCAGACTCCGTTCTCCACAGTGGATACTTCCACCCTGTGCTGCGCTCCTGGCAGTGCACGGCCACCACCTTCAATGCCTCCAACCTCATCTACCCCATCTTTGTCACGTGAGTGAGCCCCAGCTCTCGGGTGAGGGATGGACCTGGCTCAAGGTGTCTGGCTGGGCCCATCCCTGCAGCCCCTGAGCTCTTAAATAGGTTCAGAGCTCCTGTGGACAAATCTGGGAGAGAGGCTTCCTTCTCCCACCAAGTACTCACGTCTCTGTCCCATCCACCTCCCACAGTGACAGCCCTGATGCCGTGGAGCAAATTCCCAGCCTTCCTGGACAAGCCAGGTATGAATCCAGCCCACCCACCTGCTGTGCCCTGTGTCTGGGGAGGGTTCATTTATGCCCTGAGCATGAGCTAGGGGGAGGCTTCCAACCCTCTGGCTCATGCTTTGGAGATCTCCAGCATCAGACAAGGCGGGAATGTTCATCCACTAAGGGAGTGAGGGGAATCATGCAGGGAATGCTGGAAAAGTGTCAGTATTGGGAGGGACAGGATCTGGCTTTGTCCCAGAGCACTCCCAGGCTGTGTGGGCTGGGCACACAGGGAGGCTAAAAGTGAACAGGGTTTCCACCAGCAGACAGAAAACCTCTGCAAGGATGTGAGATCTGGTCCTGCACTGGGTCCCACTGGACTGGCAGCTCCCCTCTGCATCTGCTGCACATTAGCAGGGCTTTGGGCAGGGATGCTGTGTTGGGAAAGAGGGCTGGAGCTGCACCAGGGACACCAAGATAAGGGATCCAAGGGCAGGGCATGCCCATCCCTCCAGAGCAGTGTCCATGCGGGCAGATAGTGCTCCTGGAGCCCCAGATAAGGGCTCAGATTGTTCCTCCCAGTGTTCAGGCAACACCTCCCCTGTACCTCCAGCCACTGCCTGGTGATGCTGGATTGCTCACAGGACAGCACCCCAGCCCCAAGGCAGCTCTCCCCACGGAGCAGGTCTGGGTGCCTGGCAATTGCTTCTCTTTGCCCTGCTCAGGTATGGAGTGAACAAGCTGGAGGGGATGCTGCAGCCCCTTGTCGAAGACGGCCTCAAGTGTGTGCTCATCTTTGGGGTGCCCAGCAAGGTCCACAAGGTCAGTGCACGTGTGTGGGGGTGCTGGGATAGCCACAGGATTGTCAGAGCAATCTGGGGGGGTGGTCTCCTGATCAAACAGGAGCAGTTCAGGGTCTCTGGCTGTGATAGGATGGGATATTGCAGAGACACACAGAAAGTCCCTGGAGCTCTGCAGGTGACCCCAAAACCTGTCCTAGCTGCCAGTCACCCTTTTCCGTCAGTGGGATCTGACCATCCAGCCTTACAGGGTCCCACAGTTCAGGAAATGCTTCCTGGGCAGAGCTGCTGCCACAGAGGAGCCGGTGGGAAGTGTCAGCTGCGTATGCTGAGGTGTTTCTGTCCTCACAGGATGAGAGAGGCTCTGCTGCTGATGCCGAGGGCACTCCTGCCATCCAGGCCATCAGGAAGATCAGCTCCACCTTCCCAGAGCTGCTGATTGCCTGTGATGTCTGCCTGTGCCCTTACACCTCGCATGGGCACTGTGGTGAGCACACTGCTGCTCTGAGCATCTCCTCAGCTTGTCCCCAGAGCCACAGTCCCCTGGGACTGAGCTGTCCCTCCCTGTGTAACCCCAGGTTTGTCTCCCAGGCATCCTGCGTGAAGATGGCACCATCCAGAATGAGCTCAGCTGCCAGCGGCTGGCAGAGGTGGCGCTGGCTTATGCCAAAGCAGGTGGGGAGCCCGGGCAGTGACCCCAGTTTGGCTCTCACAGAGCTGCCCCTCTCTGGCTTTGGGCAGACCCAAAAGCAGACTGGGCCTGGCTCCAACTGGTAGTGCTCCCCTGCCCTGTTCAGGCAGCACCTGAGCCTCCAGTGCTTCCCAGCATCCCTGTCCTGTCCGTCCCTGCAGGCTGCCACATCGTGGCCCCCTCAGACATGATGGACGGGCGCATTGCAGCCATAAAGCAGGCGCTGATCTCCAATGATCTGGGCAACAAGGTGAGCCAGGGACCTGTGTGTGCCACAGGCATGAGCCACCTCCATGGGGGGCTGCAGCACTGTGGGACAGGGCAAGTGGCAGGAGGGGCAAGCCCCCCCCTTGGTGCCACGGGCATTGCCCTGCCCTGGCACACACAGGAGGGGAATGTCCTTGGCTGGAGGGGAATGCCCAGATGTGGTGAGGGGCCAGATGTCTGGCAGGGGGAAGGTAAAGCTGTGGGAGGGAATCTCTCCTGTCTCAGCACTGGGATGTGGCCCTGAACTCACAGCCCTCACACAGCCTCTCTCTGCCCTCCAGGTCTCAGTGATGAGCTACAGTGCCAAGTTTGCTTCGTGCTTCTACGGCCCCTTCAGGTGGGTCTGTCCCCTAGCCAGGTGTGCCCAGCTGGGGCCAGGCTGGCTGGGAGTGCATTCCCAAGGAATTACTTGGGACAGGGGCTTGACCAGAGCCTGGGCTGCATGTGGGGCCACACTGGTCACTTTGCAGCACCCTACTCCTACTTCTCCATGCAAAAAGGAGACAAATGTCCAGGAGAGGCTGGCTGGGGGCAAGGTCACTGAAGGGTGATCTTCCATCCCAACCCTTCACCTGCTTGGGTGCTGGTGGCAAGGCAGGCAGTGAGGGAGCTGCCTGCAGCTTCCAGGAGCAGTTAGGAGTCACAGGAGTCAGTGTTGTCCCCCAGGGCGACTTCAGGAACAAGCCTCAGCTTAGTCAGCTGTTAGACCTTGTCCCAAGAACAGCCTGACCCTGGCAGGGTATCCCCAAGGAACCTACCTTGGAAAAGAGCCTGACACAATTTTACCCAGACTCTGGGTGCAAGGAGGGCCGTGGATGTTAAAACAGCTTCCAGGGCCAGCCTGGGCCTGTAGGACCTCCCATAGCAGTCCGTGGGTGCTGAACTGTGTCGGGAGTGCCCCCTTGGCCTGGCTCAGTGGCTCAGCTGCTTGTCCTGGCCTGTCCTCATGTTTCTGGAATTGTACGAGGTGGAAGGCGGGGATTTCTCACCCCCTGCCCTCTGCCCCTGTGCAGGGATGCGGCACTGTCCAAACCTGCCTTTGGGGACCGGCGCTGTTACCAGCTGCCCCCGGGCGCCCGCGGGCTGGCCGTGCGCGCTGTGGTGAGTGTGGGCTGTGGGGTGGGACACCCTCAGTGGGGTGAGTGTGGGCTGTGGGGTGTGACACTCAGTGGGGTGAGTGTGGGCTGTGGGGTGGGACACCCTCAGTGGGGTAAGTGTGGGCTGTGGGGTGTGACACTCAGTGGGGTGAATGTGGGCTGTGGGGTGGGACACCCTCAGTGGGGTGAGTGTGGGCTGTGGGGTGGGACACCTTCACAGTGGGCCTGGGTGATTGCACCCCGCAGGGCTTGGGGCGAGCAAGAAGTTGGGAGGCAAATGGCCAAGGGTGCTCCCCTTCCATGAGGCAAAGAAACACGAGGCCTGGGCAGAGCTGGTCCCAGTGTGTACCCGAGGACTGAGCACTGGGAGAGCGCAGTTGCTGTCCCCATGCCCTGCTGTGGCTTGGGGTGTCGGGTGCAGGGACACGAAGCCATCAGCTCTCCCTAGGCACCACATGTATGGAGAGGGGAGCACCGGCCATGAGGGGTTCACGGCCTCCTGTGACCTCCTGGGGAAAACCACCACGGCTCCAAACTCCTGGGCAAAAACAAGCTGTTCTTGTCCCCGCGCTGCCGTGGCAGGACCGGGACGTGCGGGAGGGCGCGGACATGCTGATGGTGAAGCCGGGGATGCCCTACCTGGACCTCGTGAGGGACGTCAAGGCTCGGGTGAGGCCCCGCCGAGCAGGGAGGGCTCTGGGTGGGGGCTGTGGTTCTGTGCGCCGCACGGGCGCCGGAGCAGCGCGGTGTGCGGGAGGGCTGTCCCCGGCGCTGACCCGCTCCCGCAGCACCCCACGCACCCGCTGGCCGTGTACCACGTCTCGGGGGAGTTCGCCATGCTGTGGCACGGGGCGCAGGCCGGCGCCTTCAGCCTGGAGGCGGCGGTGCAGGAGGCGATCACGGCCTTCAGGCGCGCAGGTGAGGCTGCGACCCCCGTACCCCTCTCTATCCCCCGTGTCCCCCGGGATGGCTCCAGCGTCTCGTCTCTCCGCAGGAGCCGACATCATCATCACCTACTTCACACCGCAGCTGCTGCGCTGGCTGCGGGAGGCGGCGGGCCGGCACTGAGTGCGGCCATTGCAGCCGGGGCGGGTTCTCCGGGAGGGGCGGGAAGGGAATTCCGGGAGGGGCGGGAATTCCGGGAGGGGCGGGAATTCCGGGAGGGGCGGGTTCTCCGGGAGGGGAGGAAATTCCGGGAGGGGCGGGTTCTCCGGGAGGGGCGGGCTCTCCGGGAGGGGAGGGAATTCCGGGCAGCGGCTCCGGTGGGCCCTGGCACCGCGCCCCCCGCAGCCCCGCGCACCGGGAGCTCGGCCCGGGGAGCGCCGGGAGCGTCCCGCACCTCCGGGACGCGCGGGGACACCGCGAGCCTGCACCCACGTTCCGGCGGTGCTGCCGCCCCGCACAGCCCGGCCGTGCCCTTGACCCCCCCCCGGCCAGCCCGGGTGCCCCAGCTCGCGCGGTCTGCGCACCCACGTGGGGAGTGAGAGTCGCTGCCCCGGCCTGGCAGACTTTGCCCCTGGAACTCGGAGCAGGGTTTGCGTCCCTGCCGCGTCTCCATGCTGACCCCAGAGGGGCTCTGAGCCCCGCCGGAGGGACGCTCGCACTGAGGCGGACAAGAGGCCGGGGTGCCCGCAGCCCTCCGATGTGACTGGCAGCGCGGGGCTCGGCGGTGTCCCCGGGCGCTGCTGAGGCCATGCTCAAGCTGCGCCTGCTGACGTGGGATGTGAAGGACACGCTGCTGCGGCTGCGGCAGCCCGTGGGCCAGAGCTACGCGGCCGAGGCCCGGGCCCACGGCCTGCAGGTGCAGCCCGAGGCTCTGGGGCGCTCCTTCCGGGAGGTGTACGGAGCCCAGAGCCGGCGCTTCCCCAACTACGGCCACGGCCAGGGGCTCAGCTCCCGGCAGTGGTGGCTGGATGTTGTCAAACAGAGCTTCAGGCTCTCGGGCGTGCAGGACGAGGCAGCCCTGACGAAGCTGGCAGAAAAGCTCTACTGCGACTACTGCAGCCCCGACAACTGGGAGGTGCTGCCGGGAGCCGCCGAGACCCTGAGCCGATGCTGCCAGCTCGGCTTCGGCATGGGAGTCGTGTCCAACTTCGACAGCCGGCTGGAAGCCATCCTCTCGCAGTGCAACCTGCGGCACCACTTCCAGTTCGTGCTCACCTCCGAGGCCGCGGGCTTCGCCAAGCCGGACGGGAGGATCTTCGAGCAGGCGCTGCGGCTCGGCGGGGCCCGGCCCGAGCAGGCGGCTCACATCGGCGATGACTACAGCCGGGACTACCGGGCAGCCCGGGCCGCCGGCATGCACAGCTTCCTGCTGCGGGCGGCCGGGCACGGCGAGGGGCCGGAGGTGCCCCCCGAGCACGTCCTGCCCACGCTCAGCCACCTCCTGGTTCGCATCGAGAAGGAGTAGCTGCGGTTCGGAGGGGTCCAGTGCTGCTGCCGAGTGCTGAACTGCCCTGACGTGAGATTTCTTGCTGCCAGGTGGGCAGGGAAGAGCAGCAAGTCTGAGCTGCCTATGGAGCAGGAGTTGTGTTCATGTAATAAAACATTTCTGATGCCCAGCAGTGGAGCAGATGTGTTTCATGGCTCTAAAAACACCACAGAAGAGGATCAGCTGTGGTGTCTTCCCCTAAAAGGGCTGGGACTGGGTCACTCCAGAGGCTGATTCTGGCAGGAAATGGAGGCAGATACTGAGGTTTATCCCTTCTCAGTCACCCCAGGGACAGGCCCAAGAATCCCCCAGTGCAAGTGGTGACCCTGCCCACACAGAGCACCCAGGACACCCCTGCCCGGGCCCTGCACCCTCAGTGTACCCCACCTTTGGCACCTCACCAACTTCCCCCCACTTCCCAACAGTGGAAGGCAGGCAGGAGGTGCCTGCAGGTCTCCTGCTATGGACAGGAGCTGGGCAATTTCACTTAATGAACTGCCAATTAACAAACTTTACTGATTTGGGTAGTGAGAAATAAGAATGATCCTTTAAAGATGGTTTTAAACTCCTTTCTCTGGCTCAAGACTCCAGGCCTACACCTCTCCTCCCTGCCTGCTGCCATCAGCTCCCCATGTTTGCACCATGTTACACTCAAACTCCACTCCCTTGGGACACTCAGTTTTGGTCTCCTTCTGCTGGTCATTGTTCCTTTGCCTGGACATGGCCACAGCTCTCAGCAGTGCCCTGTCCCAGCATGGTTCCCCCACAGGGGACAGCCCCCTGCACTGTCCCTGCTCTGCAGTGGGGTAGCTCCTTCCAAAAGCATCTCCAGTTGTGTCCCAATCAGGGAATCACAGAATCATTTAGGTTGGAAAAGAATTTTAGGATTGAGTCCAACTGGTAACAACACTGCCTAGGCCACCATTAAACCATGTCCTCAAGTGCCACATCCACAACACTTTTCAAACCCCTCCAGAGATGGTGACTCCATCATTGCCTTGGGCACTGTGCCAGGGCCTGACTACCCTTCCAGTAAAGAAATTTTCTCCATGATCCAACCTAAACCTATCCTGGCACAACGTGAAACCATTTCCTCTTGTCCTTCCACCGTTGCTTGGGAGCAGAACCTGACCACCCCTGGCTCCACACACCTGTCAAGGAGCTGTAGGGCAGAGTATGTCCCTTTCTACGGGCCTCTTCCCTGCCACTTCTCCATACATATCTGTCACTATTTCTCCTCTTTTTTCCAGCCCACCAGGAGACTGGAAAGCTGCCTTTGGTGGGGCAGAAATCAAACAATTCACTTAGGAGCAGCTGGCCCAGCCAGGCATTCCCAGACCCCTCACCCCAGCAGAGGGTGTAGGCTCCAGGACGAGAGGAAAGCTGCAGAAAACACACAAGGAACAGGTGTAGTGTGAAGGCAGGTGTTGTCTGAAGGACCCTGGGCACAGCCCACAGCCCTGCCTGGCCCTTTCCCCGGGCACTGCAGAGCACACGCAGTCACACACGGCCCAGCGAGATGCTCTGGTGTGCCACGGCAAACACAGGGTACACGGGCTCCAGGAAGGCCTGGCGGTGGGAGAAGAGGATGGCGCAGGAGTCGGGGTCGTAGAAGAGCAGCTCCCCCCCTGCAAAGTCCAGCAGGACCCCGATCTCTGCCGGGGCCTTGATCAGCTCCACGGGCTGCGGCTGCCCCGCATGCAGGAACCGGAATTCTTTGTCATAGCGTGAGAACACCCAGGAGGCAGCATTGAAGCCCAGGCGGCCTTCGTTGGCAGAGCCCTTCCTGGGCACGGAGCTGTAGCAAACCCCCAGCTTGTAGGCACAGCTCTGCTCCACGCTGACCTTCCAGGCACAGACCCCTGAGTGGAAAGGTGAAGTGGCCAAAGCGTTGGGCCAGTGGTCAAACCGCTCGGGGCAGCCCGAGTCCACCTTTGCTTTCTTGGGGCTGAAGGTCAGGGTTCTCTTGTCTTCTGACAGGCTGAGGTGGGGGCTCAGGGTTTTCTCATCAATGTGAATCTCCTGTGAGCCTGCAAGAGAAGCCACGTGATGAGCACTGACTCAGTGGCCACCACCTGAACCACCTGAGGTAGTTATGGCCATGAGAAACACAAGAGCAACCACGCTCTCCTCACACACCACTCCTGGGGCCCCCTCTGCTCCACAGGGTGACAGTGCTGGGGGCTCAGGCTGGGTGCCACAGCTTCTCCTCTCAGCCAGGGCCAGAACAAGGCTCACCAAAGCCCAGACTCACCAGACATCTCTCCACACTAAAGACCCTGCTCATCTTCCTCTGACCCTGGCCTGACCCCCCACAAAACAGAATGCAGCAAGTTTGGTTCACCCCACTTTTGGGAGAGATCCAAACTGAGTTCTTGTCCTTTCCCACCCCCACGGTGGACCTGGCAGGGGAGCCAAGAGCCTGGCAAGAGTGGGAGGGGTGTGCAGAAAACCTGCAAAGCTGGAAAAACAGGACTGGAGAGGGCCAGGCAGGGAAATCTTTCCTGCTACAAAGCCCCAGGTGTTGATCAACCCACCCTGGGGTGCTGGGAGCAGTGCAGGGAGGTGGCACCAGGCTGAGCTGAGCATGGCTGTGACTGGACCTGGCTTAGCAGTGAAAGAAAAGGGTTCCCATCTGCACAAACCCAGCCAGTAGCAGCCCAGGCTGGCCAGAGGACACAGCACCCACTCTGGGTCTGCACCACTTCAAAATCATGGAATCACAGGACTACAGGACTGTCAAGGTTGGAAAAGATCTCTAAGATCATGTTGCCCTGCCCTGGCTGCATGCTTCCCCCTGAGACCCTTCTGTGGGTCTGCAGGCTGTGGAACTGCAAGTGTGTTCCTCAGTCCCTAAATTGTGAAGCAGGGGTGAGGCTGATGCCGAGCGGACTCATCTGCTTCTGGGGGCACCCAGTTCCTGCCAGCAGGTGCCCCTCCTTGTCCTGCCTTCCCCCACCTTCACTTTTTTCATTTTAAGTCTTAAATCACCATGGAAACAGGGCTGGAGGGGTGACTCAGTGGCTCTGCCATCCCTGCCAGCAGCTCTACCCTGTCATGCCAGCACCAGCCATTGCCCAACACCCTCTGCTCAGCATCCAGCACACAGCATGATGAGCCCTTAAAGAACCAAAGGATGACCTCAACAGGGTCATCCCAGAGCCCAGCCTGCTCCAGGATCCGGGTCAGCATCCCTCCAACAGCAAACAGCACCCAGCAGCAGCAGCAGTGCTCCAGGTTTTCCTCAGGCTGCACCTGCCCAGGTGCTCCCTGGCAGATGAACAAGAGGCTGAATCAGTTAATCCCTGTTTATCCCTTTGCAAATCAGTGCCATGCACCTGTGCATGTTAGGTAGGAGTTATTGCAAGCAAGAGTGAGCCAAAAGAGGAGCTGAAGCCAGCACTTCCTTCAGCAGGAGCTGCCAGCCTCATTCATCTGATGATTTATTTCCCCACACAGCAGCCAAACCTGAGCTCTCCACAGGGTTCTGGGGCTGCCCACGCTGCTGGTGTGCAGGGCGGCTTTCCAGGAAGCCAAAGCTGCTCTGAGTTCATAGAAAACAAAGCAGCACCAGACCTCTACTTTATCTTCCTCTGGCAGAAGGAGGGCACTAAACCTCCTGTTGTGCTGCACAAAGCTAACCTAGAGCTGCATCTTGGTGGTCCACATGGGGAAACACCACCCCAGTGACACCCACACTGCTCTGCCATGGAATTGCAGTTCCAGGGGAGCATCTGAGGGAGGGGAAGTGCTGGCAAAATAACAGCAGTAATTCAGACCAGCAAATTTTGCCCCTCACACAAGTGATTTGTCATGATTAAATCTGGATTTTCACATATAATTCTGATGAATAATTCCACTGGGAATTAATCTCGCCCCTAAGTGTATTTTCTCTGTGTCCTGTATCCCTCAGAGTGGCCTTGGGAAATGAGGGATACTGTGACAATAAATTCCCATGGTTAACAGCTCTGGGAAGCACATTTGTGTGAGCTGAAGCACACCTGGCTGCTTTTACAAATCCAAGTTCCCATTAACAGAGATCTGTCCCAAAACAGTGCCAGGGGATTTGAATCATCTCGTGGTGTAAGGAAGAAGCTGACAACCCCAAACAGAAGTGATACAAAAGCCTGGATGCCAAGTGAAGGCATCAAAGGAATCATGTTTATTTTTGAGAGTGAAATAGAGGCCCTTTTGCAGCTGCTTTACAAGTATTTTAGAGGTTATGGAGTGAGCCATCAAGGCTTGGAGTTTTCTGTTTTCAAGCAAATAAACAAGAGGGCCACCCACTCACCTGCCTTTGGGAGAAGGGACCACAGAGTGACACTTCACATTATTGGGTCTTAAGGCAAGACCACTGCTGTTAATATTAAATCTCTAAGGCTTGGTCCAGGGTGGCCTGGGGATTAATGAGATCCACAAGGATACACCAGGCTTTCTCAGCATGCAGTAATGACATGTGAAATGTAACCACACACTCAAAAAAAAACCCCAAACAGAATGAAATTCCTGTGTAATAAGTGCATCAGCACACCCACCACAAGAATCAAATGCCTTGAAGTCATAACATTTCACAAGGATACTGCAGGGAGAGGAATCCTTACAAAAATTCTATCACAGCAAAGGAAATTAGGGAAAAGGCCTCCTGCTTGACTCCACGGCTCTGAACATTGAGAACCTGCTTGACTCATTCTTTCAGGAAGAATTTCTTCACTGAATGGGTTTTCCATACTGGAAAGGACTGCCCAGGAAGGTGGTGGAATGACCATGCCTGGAGATGTCCAAGGCATGGCTGGCCCTGGCAGTCAGTGCTCTGGGCTCAGTGACAAGGTGGTGATCACAGGTTGGACTGGATGGTCTTGGAGGTCTTTTCCAACCAAAACAGTTCTGGGTTTCTGTGTCACTGTCAGTGCACTACTGCAGGGGCTGGTATAGAGTCACAGAGTGACTTGGGTCAGAAGGGACCCTAAAGATCATCTAGTCCCAAACCCCTGCAGGGAAGTAACTTTCCTCAACTGCCAGCATTCACAGATTCCAAAGAGGGAAATTAATCACGAAGGGAGAGCAACACCAGAGTTTGCAGGAGATAAACACATGATGGTAGTACTTGATAGGCGTAGACTCTCAAGTTAATACTTAAAACTATGAGAGCAATAATAGCCTGAATAAAAGCCAGACTTTGGATATGGGCCTGGAAACAGGGAAAAACTGGAAACAGCTCATCAGAATCACAGCAAGATGAGCAAAAATCAGAAGTTTGTACAGCAGCCTTGGAAAAACCATGCTAGGGATTGTTCACAAGGCAAATTATGAAGGATATTGACATCTCTGAGAAACAAAATTGCATTTGAAATTCTCTAACAACAGACTGAAACCAGAGTAAAAGCAAACATTTCACAACCAGCCATTCAAGCACATCACAGCCAGGGGAAAAATGTCATTCCCTGCTTAACTCGGCCAGCACCAACCAGGTAAACCAGTCCCAGAGCCTGTCAGTGGCCCAGCAAATGCCTCCAGTGCAGCCTCAGCTGTACAGCAGGAGCTGAGCCAGAGCACAAATACCTCTAGAACCACTAGCTTGTGCACAGCCATAACCTCATCTTGTGATCAGAACCCTGCTCCATCTACTCACTGCCCCCTGCACTGGGCAGTCTCACAGACATCCCAGAGAAGAAATCACCCTCACAAAGTCCCCAGCAGCCCAGTGCTAAACATTGTGAACAGAGATTTCTGTGACAGAAATTCCCACAGCAGTATCATGGTGACAGCTTCACTGCTGTCACCCAGAGACTCAGGAAACAGCAAAAGAAACCACACAACATTAAAGCCACAGAGCTGATAAAACACACAGTCTTTTCAAACTCCAGTTCTTCCCTGAGCCACAACCTGCTTGGAACCCCCACTGCACCCCTACACCTCCCACAGCTGCTGCTGCCTCCCTGAATGGGCTCCAAGAAACAAGCAGGGGCTGGAGAGCAGAGGGGCAGGACACAGCTTGAGGAAGTTTGGACACAGCATGAAGGTGCTTCTCTGGGCACAACACAAGTGAGGATGCAGGAATCCCTGGAGCATGAAAGATCTGAGCAAGACACTGACCTGTGAGGCAGCAGAGCACAGCACAGGCCCACAGTCGATGCAGCAATGGACTCTGAACACAGGTCTGATTAAAGTTTAACTTCAGGGACTCCTGTGGCTCCAAGATTCCCTCCGCCACCTCTGTCCTAGCAAAGGAAAACAGGAGTTGTTTCAAAATACAATGAGTTATTGTGCTGGGAGGTGTTTAAAAGATCACAAAGAGGTATGGCAGAGGTTAAAGAGGAGCTCTGGCTGCAGAGAGACCACAGCAGGGGAGTCTGGGCCACCTCTCACCCTGAGTGATACTTTCGGTTGGCTCTGCTTACAGTTCCTGGTGAAAGGGCTGCAGTGTTGTAAAATACATCCCAGCAGCCTGAGTCAACAGCTCCTCACTCAGCAGACACAGGGTAAATAAATGTGTCTGAGAGCAGCCATCAGGCTACCAAGGGAGCACAATGAACAGGCAGAGAATCAGATTTCCCTCTGTGGCCAGAGCCCCACAGTCTGGGCACAGAGGTTTCACCCAGCACAGAGCCAGGGGTTTGCTGGCTCCTGTGGCCTGCAGTCTGCACAGAACTCCTGGTTGTGAGGACAGGCTGTGGCACAGGCTGCTGTGGATGTGCTGTGGCACATTCCATACTCTCCACAGGCCCAAAAGCCCCCATAGGCCCTCTGGGCAGCACAGTGCAGCCAGGGCCAGCACCCTCACAGCAGCCACAGAAATAAATTACTTACATAAAGTGAAATAGATTAAATAAAAACACAGCCACCAAGGTGCTTCCTCAGGAAGGGCAGCCCAGTGCCAGTGGTGTCAGTGACAGGGCTGTTGGCGACACTGAGACCTGCACCTGGCTCTCCCTGCCCACGCAGAGCTGGGACATGCTGGGCCAGCCACCCCCTACATGGAGCACAGACCATCCCACCTCCTGCCAACAGCCTGGCACAGGCCTGCTCCATCCCCCAGCAAGCCCCGTGGTTTTCTGCAGAAGGAAAAAAGAAAGCTGCAGAAGTTCTCCCGTAAGCAAAGACTGCTGATCTGGGAAAGCATATGGAGCATCTCTGGGTGCAGCAGAGCACAAGGAGCAGAGACAAGAGGCCATGCTGGCATTGCTGTGCTCTGTCCTTATCCACAACAAAAGCAGCACGAGGGACAGAGGAGGTGTCACCTGAATCATGGCACACAGCACAGGAGTTGTGGGGATGCAGGTGTGGAGCAGAAAAAGCTTGGAGCAGGGTCAGGGAAAGAACCAGGAGCAGCTGGGTACTGACCTCTCAAAGATCTCTTGTTCTGCACGCTGGGGACAAGGAGAGAAAGAGTCATCAGAGTTTAAATCCCCACAGAAGACACCCCAAACACAGCAAACCCAGGACCTGGGGTGCAGTGTTCCCCTTCCTGACCCAGAGAAGCCACCCCTCATCCCAACCCCAGCCCTGGGGAGCAGCAGGAGCATCCAATATCCATTTTCTTTAGCTGCAGCACTTCCCACTTCCCAACTCAAGACAATGAGAGGGAATGGCTGAAGGCAATAGATTGTGGTTGGGACACTGCTGTTCCCTCTCTCTTCCCATCCTACTAGGGCAGGCTGCAGGAACAGCTTGTGCTCCCAGCAAACAGCCCCAGGGCTTTCAGCAAAGGAGGGAGGCTGCAGAGGGACTAAGCCAAGAGTCAGGTGACCTCATGGTCAGTCCCACTTGTTTCTGTATCTGCTGGGCATGAGGCATTCTCAAGGTACAGCAAAATGATAAGGAAATACCTGATCCCTGCTCAAATCTAAGCAGTGCACTTTGCATGCCTTCAGCTTTCCTGTGGCATGGCATGTGTTGAATCCAGATAGGCACAAGTTCCAACTGTGACAGCCCAAGGTGGAAAACACCTGAACTCCTAATTCCCTTCCAAAAGGAGAAACTGAGGGTGTGGCTGTTCTCTGCCACAGGCAGCTGATGGATCCTGGCCTCCAGCCTCTCCTCTTTATGGTGCACCTACAGCCAAGCATACTGAGGTGCTGGGGCAGGATAGGAACTGCCTTTCCCACCAAAGGAGCATCTGCCCTCTTTCCATGGAATTGGGTCTGTTTTTCAAGCCGAACTGCTCTTCCCCTCCTCACAAATTTACACGTGGGAAGCAGAGGCTGAGCATGGTGGTAGAGGCAAGGCAGAGGTTCTGTTCACATATAAAATTCACTGGGTTCACTTGGGTGAACCCAGATGATTCAATAACCAGAGAAGGAACTGAGCAAGGGGAAGCACAGGCTGCTTGGCATGGTAAATATCCCTAACAGAGCTAAGGCAGACAACACAGAGGACTTTCCAGAAGAGCTGCAGGTGTTTCGAAGGGTCAGTTTTGATTAAACTAGACAGTAGAAAACTGGCTGTTATAAGAGCAGCTCACAACCCAGAGCCTAAGGGCAACTACAAGCCCAGAGCTTGGAGACCGGAACCTGGGTGATTCTGGACCTCATTGCAAGCAAGAGCAGGATCAGGCAGAGCAGATGCTCTAGGAACCACCAGAAACCACAGGGGCCTATCAGGATCAGGTTGAAGAGATTCCCTGAGCCAGACCTGCAAATGTCTGAAAATGGCCTGCCCGGGCAGGTAGTGGAGTCACCATCCCTAGATGTGTTTAAACAAAGCCTGGATGTGGCACTCGATGCCATGGCTTAGTTGAGCTGTTGGGGCTGGGTTGGACTCGATCTTTAAGGTTCCTTCCAATCCAGTGATTCTGTGAATCCTGTGAATTCTTTATGTCCTGTCCACCTCTGCCTCCCTGCTGTCAGCACAGCAGCTGCTGAACACTGCATTTAAGTCCCATAACAAAAAGTGCAGGTCAGCTCTTGGCTGCCTGACTCACAGTACTCACCAGCAGGCCCTGGTCATCCAGGTTGGTGATCATGTCCACCAGGTAGGTGCGGAGGGCACCCAGCTTGTGCAGAGCCTCTGTCCAGTGCACCTGCTGGGTGAGGATGCTCTGGTGCGCCCGCTCCTCCTCGGCGTGCACCCTCTCCAGCAGCCGCTGCTCCTCGTTCTCACAGGCCTTCCCCACGAGGAGCAGCCTCTGGACCACCAGCTCCCGCGCCGCGCTGGCCGCGCTCTGCCTCGGCAAGGACACAGCAGGAGCGTCAGCCTGGCTCCAGCCCTGAGGGGAGCACCAGCTGCTTCTGCCCGCGCTCCTGGGGCTCAGCCATCGGCGTTACTCTGCTAACTGAGCCCAGGTCACAGCACCTGGCACCATACCAGTCCCAAACCCACTGCCTCCTCAGCCAGCCCCGCTACCTAAGTGACAACCCGCGAGGGACCAGAGTCCTGTCCCTCAGCAAATCTCCATAGATTCTCTGTGGGTGAGAAACAGAATAGGCTGAGACAGCTGGGGGTGCTCAGCCTGAAGGAAAGACGTCAGTGAGAACTTACAGCCCCTTTCAGTGCCTAAAGAGGCTCCTGGACAGCTGGAGAGGGACTTGGGACAAGAGCCTGGAGAGACAGGACAAGAGGGAATGACTTCCCACTGCTAGAGGGCAGGGTTAGATGGGATATTGGGAAGAAATTTTCCTTGCAAGGGTAGTAAGTCCCTGGCACATGGTGCCTAGAGGAGCTGTGGCTGCCCCTGGATCCCTGGAAGTGTCCAAGGCCAGGCTGGATGAAACTTGGAGCAACCTGGGATAGGGGGAGGTGTCCCTGCCTATGGTAGAGGAATGGAACTGTGCAGTCTTTAAGGTTCTTTCCAAGGCAAACCAGTTTGGAATTCTATGACTCTATCACTGTCCTTTGTTCTCATCCTTAGTGACAGCAAGGAACAAATAAAATAAACCTATGAATTCTAAGGCACTGATCTTAGTAGAATGTTTGATTGTTTTACACTCACGCCATTGTCTGTACGCATTTTCTAGGCAAATGAAGCAGGAATTCCAGGCACACCCTGGCATTCCATTTCCACAGCCTTCTCCCCGCATCGCAGCAGGGGGCAGGCAGGGCCAGCCCCAGGGACTCACCAGGACGCCCTGGTCTTTGGCAGGCAGCACCTCGTCCACGTGCCGGGCGATGGCCGCGCTCTGCAGCTGGATCCGCTCGCAGCGCTCCACGAGCTTGTTCTGGGACACGGAGCAGAGGGGTGATGGATGCGGGCCTGGACAGCCCTGAGCCCGGCAGCCTCCCCACACCCACACCCACACCCACACCTCCCCGCTCCCTGCACCACCCCACAGACAGCCCCCATCCCACGGGGGACCCCTGAACAGCCCCACATCCCACCGGGGCCCCACACCTGCCTGGAGCCCCTCGCAGAGCCCCCGTCCCCATCCTTGGGTGGGCACACACCCGCCTGGGGCTCCTTTAGAGCACCCAGCTCCCCGTAGGAACCACACCCTGCAGGGACCCCCGCGGCCACACACACCCCCAGGACCCCCAGGGACCCCAAACACCCCCAGGG
>QUSF01000027.1:7681577-7741169 GCA_003676055.1 Chloebia gouldiae | reverse complement strand
AGTGCCCCTCACAGGGACAGCCCCATCCCAAGAGACCCAGGATGCTCCCAGTTAACCCCACAGGGTCAACCCCCATCAACGGGACCCGGGATGCTCTCAGCTAACCCCGTAGGGCCACCCCCCTCACAGGGACCCGAAATGCTCTCCTTGACCCTCACAGGGACACTCCCATCCACAGAGACCCGGGATGATCCCATTTAACCCTCACAAGGTTACCCCCATGCATAGAGACTCAGGATGCTCCCATTTAACCCCACAGGGTCACTCCGATCATCGGGAACCGGGATGCTCCCATTTAACCCCACAGGGTCACTCCCATCCACAGAAACCTGCCAGCCCCGCTGTGGGGTCACACCCAGCTCCAGGAACCCGGGATGTCCCCCATTCTCCCCAAAGCCAAACGCCCTCCTCAAAGGGATGTTTATTCCCCCGTGAGGATGGGACAGCCCTGCTGGGGTCCCTGTGCCACTGCTGTGGTTGTTGACGTTCCCTATGCCACGGTACAGGTTTCACTGCAGAGTCTGGACAGGTGGAGGCAGCAGCATGGCTTATTTTTCAAAAGCAATTCAGTAAAAAAGGTGTTTGATTTTTGTCAAGCGATGCATTTAGGGGGAAGGGAGGATAAGGGGATCCTCCAGCATGAAACTCAGGCTGGTGAAGCTTGGTGTGGATCAGTTATTGTAGGATCCCTGAGCTTTTAGAGCTTTGTGGTGGAGCAGCTGATGGATAAATGTGTGGTGGGATACAGACAGCAAAACCTTGGATTAACATCCTGCCTGAGTGCTGTTCTCATCCAGGATGCAGAAAAATCTGCTCTTTCTTGCAGTGAGGAAGAGGCAGAACAGTGAGACACAGGACAAAGCTCCACTTTCCCTGCAGCCTCCCCTGGCCTCAGGCAGCTCCATGAGAGCTGCTGTGCAGGTAGGAATGAATATTAACTAACTGCTGTTTAGAAACAGAAACCATCAGAATTAAAAACTCAGAATTCCTGCCTTAGTTTTTCCTAGAGTCCTGTTTTGCAACTTCCAGAGTTCTCCCACTGTCAGAGAAAAATCACGTTCCTGATGGACTGAAACAATTGGGGCACTTGGTCTGATTGAAAGAATAAATTGCCAAATTATCACAGCTCCTCAGCTGTGCGATTGATCATCTCTCACATCTTTGGAACATGTAAACTCATGGATAGAACAGCAGGAGATTAACTAGGTATTACTAATTGCTAATCACAAGGGCTGTCAGGGTAAAATTAGAAAGGGAATTTTGTAGAAACCTTTTGCTCAGTGCTTCCAGGATTTGGTTTTAATTTTTTTTTTTTTTGTGGGCAGAACCTTCAAGCAGTTTTTTGCTGGAAAAAGCAGTTGGAGTTTTTTTTCTCCTTATTTTGATTAGCAAAATGCTACAGCCATGGAAGATGGGCATGCCAGCAGACTAAATCCACTTAGTGCCTTGACTAAGCAGCAGGCAGTTATTGTCTGTGACAATTCACTGTCACTGAGACTGGTTTCTGCTCTGCCTGTGAGGACATGGGGAGAGGTGCTGCTCCTCACCTGGATGCATCTGCAGGGTCTGGCTGTGCTGACCCCTCTGGGGAGGGACCAGCCTGGCCCCAGCCTGGACAGTAGGTGTTTGCTGAATGCATCTGGATTATCCACATGGTCTTACCTTGCCTGGGACTGGTATATGGACATGGAAACTCTTCCCAAAGTGTTTCTCAGCTCATGGAAAGATCACTTCAAGTATTGTCAGGCTGGCTCAGTTGAGCTGGAGCTGCCTGTGCCTGTACTTGGTCCCACCAGTACAAGCTTCAGTCTGAAGGTGTTTGTCTTCACCAAGTCAAAAACTGGGATCTCCAGGATGTATGGAAGTCCATACCAAATCCAGGAGTAAGAGGAGGTGTAAAAAATGACAGGCAGCAGCTCCATCTCTGTTGTGGCCACACCAAGCTTGGGCATTTTTAAGCTCAGTGTGAGGTGCCAGTGACCTCACCCTGCTGCTGCCTCTGCTGTAAGCTAAAGGTTCCATTCAGGACCTCCAGATGTCCCCTCCTCTGAGGTTTTCTCCTTAATCTGAATGGAGTAGGATGTAGATAACACGCTACCAGCACCTTATCCTGTATGTGTGACAAACAGAAACCCCTCTGGATCCCCACTGGTGCCGTGTCCCTTCACCCACAGGTCGTGTCCCCACAGCAGGTGCCCGAGGTGCTGATGTGAGACCACTGGTTGCCAGGACTATGGGGAAACTGCAGAGTAAAATCAGCTTCCACACCACCAAATACAGGTAAAGCAATGTTGGGAGATCAGGCTTGTTAATAAACCAGGTGTGAGAGTGAAGAGAGCACAAATGAGCAGAAAATTTGGCAAGCACAGGGGTTTAGTTTCATTATTGGATGTTTGAACCAGTAATCGTCACTTATAAAGCCTGCTCAGCTTTTCGGGGGGACTGAAATCCCAAGTGTCACTCACAGGAATGGCCAAGCACATAACCATGGCCAGTGGTTGTGCTCTGTGATGGCTGAGGCAGAGCTCTGAGGGGGAACAGCTTCAGGAGTGGCTCTTTGGCCCAAATACCCAAACTACTTTGTTATGTCCTCAGAGCCTGTCAGCAGCCTTCATGGCCAAGATGAGATAATTCAATCCCTGGCAGCAGGGAGAGTGAACTGTGCCTGGAGGGCAGCACAGGGTGGCAGCTGGGGGCCAGGAGGTGTCACAGCAAAGAGCAGCAGAGCCTGACCCATGTGAATGTGGAGGCTGGTGAGGTCAAAATCTCTTTTCTTCTTTGCACCAGTACAGAGTGAGCAACAAATATTCAGCAGCTCTGGAGCTGGGATAGGTCTGCTCCATCTCACTCGCAGCCTCTCTCTGGCTTTCCAAGACAGATGTTGTCACGTCAGAAGATGCTGGAGGTGGCAGGGAATGGCACCTGACCTCTCCCCCCAGCCCCTGCAGCTCCCACTGCTGTCCCTGTTCCTCTGCAGGGCTGACGGCTCCGTGGGACAGACAGGAGCTGCTGGTGCCTCCCAGGAGCACAGCCCTGCTCACACGGATGCTGTCACCTCTGTGGCTGCTCTCCAACCAGACCTGTGTGTGTCAGGAGGAAGGGATAAGGTGAGGTATCCCCTGGGACAGGAAAATATATCAACAGCTTCAAAAGTAGGGTTGAAATGTGAGCTTTGAACATTTCTGTGGAGGGCAGCTATGCCGGTCCCTGGATGTAGAAAGGAAAAATGAGCTCAGGGTGAGGGCACACCCTGAAGCACAAGGAATCAAATTTTGTAACCTCTCCAGAGCTCATATCACATCAAATGCTCCCACCCAGGCTTGGGATTGCTAGACTGACTCTTACATCACCTGTCTTTAAGGACAGTTGTGCATGCTCTAGGAGCTGAAAACCAGAGAAACCTGTTCCCTGTCCTGTGGACTGTGCACAAGCCTTGGTATGACATATCCTCCCTGCCCTGCTCTCATGCTGACCCCTGTCCCTGTCCCTGTCCCTGCAGAGCGTGGCCGTGTCCCGCTGGAGGTCGGGGGCTGCCCTGCGCCGCTTCACCGGCCACGAGCGCGAGGTCACCAAGGTGAGAGCTGGGGAGCCTGGAAGGATGGAGCACTGCTTTGTCATCCACAAGAAAGGTGGGATCAGGGTATTCCTGGTATCCAGCTGGGGACGTTGGGCTTGATGACCTTAAAGGTACTTTCCAAACTTAACGATTCATGATTCTGTGATCAGAACACAAGGTCCCGACTTTTGGAAGCAGCATGGAGTGTTGCATTCAGATTAAATAGGGCTGCAGGAGGTCTGGATGTCAGCTTGTCGTCCCCTCCAAGAGACTGTATAGCAAAAGCTCAGGATGAATTATGAGGTTAAGCTTTTGATGCAGAGATGCCATTCACTTTTCTTCAGGCTTCATTCTGCTAGACTTGGCATTATTCCAGAAATCAACCATGACTGGCTGATATATTCTGGGAATACCCATGCCACGTGCCATAGCTGGCATATTCTGGGAAAAGCAGGGCTTTATTTCCTTTCTGGGATTGGGATGACAAAGCCAAGCAGGCTTCTGGGAGAGCAGACACGCAGAGGGGCTGTAGCTGTGCGTGGTGTGGCCAGTACACCTCCGCAGGGGACAGCCCCAGTGGGTCCCCTGGGCTGTGGGTACTGCAAAGACAAAGGGGGCTTTGTTCACCTCAGTGCTCAAAACAACTGTGCACTGGGCTCATTTGGGTTTGTGAGAACGTTTTTCCTATAAAAGGAATGGTTTCTAAGAACAAGACCTGAGAGCACCCATCCACCATCCCTGGCTCTCAGGGGACAAGGAACAGAGTTGAGAGGCCAGGCTCTCCCCAGTCATGTTCCTGCATGTGCTGGGCTGTGGCAGGAGAGCAGCAGAGTTGTGCTCTCGCTGTGAACTGGGTGGGAGGATGAGCAGCTTCTCCTTCTGGTCCTTGGCAGGTCACCTCAGCCCTTGACTCCAACAGAGTCTTCAGCGCATCCCGGGACAAGACAGTGATGATGTGGGAGCTTCACGGGACTTCAGGGCCAAGCCAGCAGTTCCCAGGACATGACCTGGTTGTTACTGGACTGGCTGTGAGCCCAGGTGAGGGATGACAAACTCCCAGTCCCCAGGCACTGGCTGACAGTGTTTCCTGCCTTGTTTTGGATGCTAGCTTGTTGTTGCAGATGCCTCCCAGCTGTGCACAGGCTCCAGGGACAACACCGTGTGCAAGTGGGACACCGAGACCGGGGAGTGTCTGGGCAGAGCTGCAATCTCCAGGAATCTGGTAGGATTTGCTGGTTCCTCAAATTCCATCCCATCATCCATCTCCCTGCCTACATGGTTATTTCACATCTGAAGCTGTGCAGAGCGAATTTTCTGGGAGCTTGGTGCCAAAGGGAGCCTTTGGGACACTGTGCACCTGGGCAGGCTCAGCTTGAGGCTGGTTATTCTCCAGATAACAACAAACCCAGGAGCACAAAGGTACCAAAGGACTCATGGCAATTTATCAATGCTCCAACTCAGAGCTGTTTGGAAGCACACAGAGTCATGGAATCACTGAGGTTGGAAAATACCTCTAAGACAGAGTCCAGCCATTCTCCCAACACTGCCACATGTCACTCATGTCCCCAAGTGCCACATCTACATGGCTTTTTAATCCTTCCAGAGGTTGTGACTCCACCACTGCCCTGGGCAGCCTGTGCCTGGGCCTGACCACCCTTTCAGCAAAGAAATTTTCCCCAATATCCAACCTAAACCTCCCTTGGCACAACTTGAGGCAATTTCTTTTCATTGCCTGTTCCCTGGGAGCAGAACCTGACCCCCACCTGGCTGCACCCTCCTGTCAGGGAGTTGTGGAGAGCTGGAAGATCCCCCTGAGTGTCCTTTTCTCCTGGGTGAACAAGCCCTGTGCAGTGGGGTTGCATTCCCTCCTGTACCAGCCCAGAGCTGGTGTGGGTACCACCCCCTGCTGCTGTCCCTGCTCCCATGGCTGTGTCCTGCTGCTGGCACCTCCCAGCCTCACTCACCTCCAGCAACCCCACTGGGACTGGACCTGGCATGGGAGCAGAAAAAGTCTTCATCCAACATTTCCAGCTCCCAGCCCAGGAGTGGGAGGCAGAGGATGGGAGCTCAGTGGTTCCATCCTCAGGCAGACACAGCCTAGGCTGCACACAGAGGTGGCTCCTGCTCATCCTTCCCTTTCAACAGGTCACACACCTGTGCTGGGTTCCTGGGGAGCCTTATGTCATCCAGACCTCAGAGGATAAAACCACCAGGTAAATTCTCCCTGTGGCCAGAGAGCAGGCAGGTACAGCCTGAGGCACGTGGGGCTGTTGTGGGGTTGGTTCTCATGACCCCTGCTGCTGTGGCTAAAAGCCACCTGCCAGCTCACCTGGGCTTGGAGTGTGACCTCCAGCCAGGGACAGGGGCTGGGAGCAGCACTGGGTGGTGACTGCGAGTGAAAAGGAGAACTTGTGAGACAGAAAGCTGGAGAGTGATCCAGCATGGATAACAGCAGGGATGCAGGGAGAGTTTGGGAGCAGCCAGGGCAGAGCTGTGGGCACAGCTGGGGCGTGCCGGAGGGCACAGAGGGAAACGGTGGTGGTGGTGATGCCTCAGGGTCGCCCTGCCCTCTGCTGTTCCCTGCAGGGTGTGGGACAGCCGGCAGCTGCAGGTGGCCCACACGTTCCCAGCCAAGCAGCACGTCCAGACGTGCTGTGACGTGAGCCAGGACGGGCGGTACTGCCTCAGCAGCAGCAGCGGCTCCGCCGGCCACGGCGCCGAGGCCACCGTGAGTGCCGGGCAGCACGGCCTGGGCTCCTGCTCCCTTCCCTCCCACATCCACTGCAGACAGAGAGAGCAGCCTGTCAGTGCTCGAGGGTCTGAGTGCTCCCACTGCCTTGGCCTTGGCCTGGTGTCTTCCTGCCTTTCCCTTTGGCAAGTTTTGCTCGGGGAATATCAGCAGTTACTCTTCCTGAAGAAATCACTGGGATTTGCTCCATCCCTAGAAGTGTCCAAGGCCAGGTTGGATGGGGCTTGAAGCACCCTGATCTAGTGAGTGGCATCTGTGCCCATGGTAAGGAGTTGGAACAAGGTGATCTTTAAGGTTCCTTGTACCCCAAACCAGTCTGGAATTTCATTTCAGTAAAACACAGGGAGAAAACAATATATGCCATTGAAGAACACAAGGTTATTGCAGAAAGCCTGTAAGGGATCCCTTGCTCCAAATGTTTCCAAACCCCTGCAGGTTTGCAGCCCTGTGTGTGAGGATCAAGAGGATGAATCTATCCTATCCTAGGGTGGGCAGGGCTGAGGATGGGAGCAGGCTGGACGTGTCTTATCTGCCTGCACAGTCTTAGCTTGTTGGCTCTAATGGGTGTGGCCATGTGCTCAGTCACCAGTGCTGAAAATCCTTTGAGCTTTGATGTTCTCCAGGGCTGTGAGCATGAGCAGGGACAAGTGCAGTAGCCATGGCACTCTGAGGATTTTTGAGGAGCACTTTTATCCCAGCCCACCTTCCTGTCTCCGTATAACATCTCTGTGCTGGCAGAGCTGGGGCTCTACCACTGCCTGTTTCCTGCAGCTCTGGGACCTGAGGCAGACCAGGGGCCGAGTGTGTGAGTACAAAGGGCATTTCCAGACCACCACCGCGTGTGTCTTCCTGCCCCGGGGCCCCGCGCTCGCCCCCAGCATTGCCACATCCTCCAGCGACAGCACGGTGAAGGTCTGGGACCAGGACACTGCAGGTAGGGGAGGCTCCTGCCCACTCCACATTCCTTTCTCCTGGATACAAACCCACTTCCCTCAGTTCTGTCTCCTCGTGGTGATGGGCAGGGTGACTGCTGCAATCTCTGGAGTTTACTCCAAGCCAGCTGCAGGGCAGGGTGGAGAAATGGCCCAGAGCAAACCCAGGGCTCAACAAACATGAAGGAGCTGCACGTCAGAGATGACAGGGATCTTCCCTCAGCTAAAAGGAACAATTACCAGGCAGCTTTTAAAGATACATCCAAGTTAAGCTATGAAAGGACAAATGATAAAAAGAAAAAAGAACAGGGGAACTCCAGAGATTTCTGCAGGTACAAGTAGACAGTTGGAAGGAATAGAATTTGTACTGGAGGGCAGAGGGATGGTCAGCCAACACCCTTATTCTGGTTGTCCTCTTGAAGGGGCATCGTGGGCATTTTAGGGTTAAACCTGGTGGTGAGGATGAGTCCCTCCCTAAGTTGGACACAAAGGGGTTTGTTTGCCTGCCAAGCCCTGCCATGGCAGCAGGTTCTTAGTAACCCTTGTGCTGCAGGCAGAGACCTCTTGGGAGCTGTTCAGGTTCACAGCATTAGACACTCCCCAGGGCTAAGCCCCTCTCCAAGGGAACTTATTTAAGATGGGATGAAAATAGAAACCTGGGGCTCTCCTGCAGAGAAGGACCTTCTGTTCTCTTACCTGTTCCTTTGCCTGCTGCCTGTGCACCCAGGGTGGCTGTGGGGCTGGCAGCAGCTTTGATCCTCTTGCCTGCTCAGCTGGGTGAGCCATAATCCAGCTGCTCTGGGAAGGGTGCAGGTCACCAGGAGAGGCAGCTGCCTGTGGGTCCAGGCCAAGTGCAGCTCTGTTTGCAGCTCAGCCTGAGGTTGGGGTCTCTGCACAAATTGTCTCAGGGAGTTTAATAACAGACACAAACAGACAGGCTCATGTGGCTCTGGATATTGTAAATCTTATTTCTCTTTCCCGTTTGGAGATTCATCAAAACCGTGGGGTAAGTGTAGCACAGCCCTTAGGAAAACTGTAAGAAATTTGGGAGGAAAAGGTGGGTTGGAAATGGCTCCAGGCTCGCCCTGCAGCTCGGCCCAGTGGGGGCTCTAGGTCCATCCAGCCCTGCTTCCTCTGGGAAGGGGCAGAGCCTGACCCCAGTCTGGAGCCCTCTCAGCCACGGCCTGACTGGGCAATGCACGGGGGTGAATCTCTCTACCAGGGGCACATCCCAAGGTGTTGGATGTGTGGATCCAGGCAGCAGAGGTGGGAGATTGGTGTGGCCCTGCCCCACCTCAGCAAACCCAGCATCCCTCCCTTGTCCCTTCCCTTGCAGCCTGCCTGGCCACGCTGTGCCTCGAGGGCTCGGGCTCGCTGGCCTCGCTGGCCGCCTGCGACAGCTCCACCCTGCTCTGCGCCAGCTCCAACTCCGGCATCCACGTGCTCCGGGTGAGGGGCAGCGCAGAGCTGGCCCTGGAGGAGGTGGCAGCGTTCTGAGCACCGGAACCCCTGTCAGACACTGTCCCAAGAAGAGGTGGCAGCGTTCTGAGCACTGGAACCCCTGTCAGACACTGTCCCAGGAGAAGGCAGTGTTGTGAGCACCAGAACTCCCTGTCACAGATTGTCCCAGGGAGGGGATGTGACCCCCAAGAGCTGCCCTGACGGTGGGCAGCAGGGACTCTGTGCCTGTGGGATATGGCAGCAGGCCTGGGGGACTCGCTGGTTGGTTTGTGTGTGACAGGGAGGCATCAGAGCCGCCCAGGAGAAAAGACAAACCCTGGGAGCCTTCAGGCCAAGCTCTTGCTCCTCACTGAGGATCCTGCATTTTCCTTACGAAGCCTCCCTGCAGCCAAGGCACGGGATGGGCAGAGGGAGGAGATGAGACACCAGGACCAAGAGACAGATACTTGAGCACCAGGCCGGGCACACACAGCTGGACCTGGGCTTGGACCAGAGGAGACTGCAATGAAATAATTCTGTGTTCGTTGCTGGCCTCTCATTCAATCGTATTTTCCCTGGAAGGAACTGCGCTCATGTTCCCAAGGAACAGACAGCTGCTCCCCTGCTGTCACCTCCAGCAAGGTGAATCTGTCATCTCTTTACTCCTGAAGGTTTTCATCCAATCCCAGAATTCCTGAGCTGGAGGGACCCACCAGGATCACCCAGTCCAGCCCCTGGCCCTGCCCAGACCCCCACCAACCTCACCCTGTCCATCCCTGGCAGTGCTGCCCAAAGGCTCCTGGAGCTCTGGCAGCCTCGGGGCCGTGCCCATTCCCTGGGGAGCCTGGGCAGTGCCAGCACCTCTGGGGGAAGAACCTTTCCTGCTCTCCAGCCTGAGCTGCCCTGGCCCAGCTCCAACCATTCCCTGGCCCCTGTCCCTGATCAGGGATCAGAGGTGCCCCTTGGGAGGAGCTGCAGACCCTGAGAAATTTCCCCTCAACCTGCCCTGCTCCAGGCTGAACAAACCAAATGACCTCCCCTTCCTCAGCTGTTTTTTACACCAGCAGAAATCAAATTATGCATTGTGAAATTCCTGTAATTTCTCCATTCCTTGTGAGACCCAGAGCCCAGCATACACATTAAAAACCTGTTTAGATTTTTCAGGGCACATTATTTGCAAAACCTCAATTTAAGCAACAAACAAGTACAAAAGCTCTCCCCAGGGCAGGGCAGAACAAGACAATCCTACACTGAGTGACCTCACACAGCAAACCCTAAACAGGACATGCTGACATGGATTTACAACACCCAGTCCATGAGACAACTCATGGAGTGGGACACAAGGTGGTACCTGGAAAAGAAGAGATTTCCTGGCCTTGGTCATCTACTGTAAGTGAATCCAAGGGGATGCAGATCTCCATCCAGAGACACCCGTGTGGAGGCAGGGGAAAGAGGGCACCACAAGCCTCTCCCTCTCAGCTCTCTCTCTAAAGGCAAATCAAGTTTGAAATTGCACTCCTACCAAAAAGGATGGTGAGAAGGGCAATAACAGAAGTCGAACCACACACCAAATATGAGATGCTCTGTGGTTACTGCAAATGTTTGGAGGACACCTGGGACCTGAACTTGGAAGGGATGGCAGAAGTACATGGATCAAAATTACAGTAGAAAGTGGTACCTGCAGTATAAGAACAGTCCAAAAAGTGGGAAAACCCCCAAAACTTGACAACAACCAAGCCTGGGCCAACAGTGGTGTTTCAAACACACCCAACCTCCAGAGCAGCCATGACTGCAGCTGCTGTAACACACTGGATTCCTGTTCTTTTTTTTCTTTAATATAAAAAAGCAACCAAAAGTCATTAATGTCCCTGTCCCAGTCCATAACCAGCCCCTCTGAGCTACTCGGCTGTCCAGAGCTTGAAGGTTCTGTCGTAGGAGCAGGTGGCAATGAGCTGCCCATCCAGGGAGATGTCCAGGCCCATCACCTTCCCCTCGTGCCCCGCCAGTGTCTTCAGCGGGGACCAGCCAGGGTGGGTCCAGATCTTGGCCGTGTTGTCGTAGGCGCCTGTGAGCAGGAAATTCCCGTGGTTGGCTGCACAGGAGGAGAAAAGGGGAGAAGTGAGGCTTGCAAATGAAAACATGGCATCCCTGCTCACCAGCACAGGCCTTGCTGAGCTGCAGGAGGGGCAGGGATAGGGAGCAGCAGGGACTCACGTTCAAACCTGACGCCGGTGACCAGGTTCTGGTGGGCAGGGATGGTGTAGATGCACTTCCTCTGCCGCAGGTCCCACACCTTGCAGGTGTTGTCCCCACTGCCCGTGGCCACGTGGTACCTGCCAAGGAGGGGAGGCAGAGCAGTGTTTAGGGAGTGGAGTTTACATTCACAGCTCCCACAGCAATGCCAGCTCCCTCCTTACCCGTTTGGGGAGAAGTTGATCCCGTAGATCTCCTTCAGGTGCCCTTCCAGGAACATGATGCAGCGGCCCGTGCGCAGGTCCCACACCCGGCCAAAGGCATCCAGGCCTCTGCAAGCACAGGGTCACACACTGGGCTGAGCTGGGAGGGACCTTACAGATCATCCTGGCCAGGGCAGGGACACCTTCCACTGTCCCAGCTGCTCCCAGCCCTGTCCAGCCTGGCCTTGGGCACTGCCAGGGATCCAGGGGCAGCCCCAGCTACTCTGGGCACCCTGTGCCAGGGCCTGCCCACCCTCCCAGGGAACAATTCCTGCCCAGTATCCCACCCATCCCTGCCCTCTGGCAGTGGGAAGCCATTCCCCCAGCAGAAAGCCCTCGTCACCATGCAGAGCCAAGGGCAGCTCACCCGGTGCCGGCGAGGGAGCCGTCGGTGTGGAAGGCGATGTCGTAGACCCCCTTGCTGTGCCCCTCCTGGTGCAGGATCTCCTCCTGTGCCTCCAGGTCCCACAGGCGCCACGAGTGGTCGTAGCTGCAAGAACACAGCACTCCTTAGATCAGAGTCACTCGGGTTGGAAAAGCCCTCCAGGACCATCAATTCCAAGTGTTAACCCAGCACCACCACATTCACCACTAACCCATCTCCCCAGATGCCACATCTGGGTGTTTTTTGAACACTTCCAGGATGGTGACTCCACCCCTGGGCAGCCTCTTCCAGTGCCTGGCCACCCTTTCTGTGAAGATGCTTTTCCCCACTATCCAACCTAAACCTTCCCCGGTGTAACTTGAGGCTGTTTCCCCTGGTCTCCATGTAACTCCAGGGAGAATAAGAGGATATTTCACCAACTCTGGGAGCATTTTATTCCCACCCGAGACCAACAGTGTCTCACACACGGGAGGGAAAGGAATCCCAATGGCCTGCTGTCACCGCCACTGCAAGAGCCCAGCTGTGGTCACCAATGGCCAAGGTCTGCCCTGTGGACAAGCCCTGGCACCACAGGCCACCAGCTGGGCAGCCCATGGTCGTCCCTGGAAGCCAGTGCCCAGGTGTCCTCACCAGGTGGTGCCCAGGAACCTCCCTGAGGGGTGCCACATCACACGGGCCACTCGCATGCTGTGTCCCTCGATGTCTGCCACCGGCTCGTCACTGAAACACAGAACAAACCATTGGCCACTGGCCACAGGGCTCAGGCCAGGCCTTGGCCCACACACTGTGCTGGCCCCAAAAGCTCTGCTGATGAAATCAAACCAGGCAGGAAGATCAGAGCTGAAGCCAATGATTCTGAATCCTGCCTTTGGGTCACACTCACAAAGCTCTTGAGTGAAACCCTTTCTCCACAGCTCCTGTTGGTTGTAATGCTCTCCTGGGATGATGATGAGGATTAATGAAAATTAACAAGGCCCTTGTCATTAGCACTTTTGGAAGTACAAAAACAAACTACAAACTACCTGAACTGCAGAGAGTTCTGAGAACACAACATCCTGGACTGCAGCAACTCCTGCTGATCTGCAGGATGCAGGCAGACAGGATGGAGGGAATATTTATTCTCCCAGAATGACAGGCAGCAGGTTAGGAGCATTCACACACAATCTGAATAGCACTGAAGTTTCTTTCCAACAGATTTAAGAGACATGGTGACAAGAGCCTAACAGCCCCCCAGTCCCTTTGCTCAGGGCACTTTTGCTGTTAGATACTGTGACTTTCAGCTAAGGATAAACCAGTGTGGCTCCAGGAGCTGCCTGCCCTTCCCAGGAGCCCAGCAGGCTCCACTTCTCCATCAAGTGATGCTGAGGCTCAATACCTGAACCATTCTCCTCTTCCCAGGCCTGAGAGAGGTGCTGCCCATCTGCCAGAGCTCCTCTGTGCAGTGGCAGCCACTTGTTTGCAGGACAGGCAGAACCTTTTGTGCCTGGATGTGTATTTGTTCAATCCCTCTCCAAATCCTGGTGCTTTCCAGCCACCCAAAAATTCATTTATTAATATCCAAGAGGGGCAATTTTCTCCTAAGTGAACTGTTAGAATGAAACAGTCCCCAGATTTTCCATCCATCACCCCCAGCAGTTCACCAATGCCCAGCAGCAATCCTGCCTCAGTCCCTTTCAGACAATCTCCCTCACCTTGGCTCCCTAATCAAGGTGATCTCTCTTCCTGCTGAAGAGGGTGGCACATACTGAGGCCAGGGAGTGCACTGGGGTAACTACAAGAAAAGGTCATATTGGCAGGAGGATGGTGAATGTCTGGAGGAACACGGAATGAACCCCAGCACAGCAATGCTGCAGCTGTGCACATCTGGAACAGTTCTGACCTTTCCAGGTTCCAGAGTTTGACAGAGCCATCAGCTGCACACGAGGCCAGGCTCACATCCTTCTTGTCCAGGGACACCGTGGCCTTGGGGTGGAACACGATTGCCCCCACGTTGGTGCTGTGTCCTGAAGGGCAAGGAAAACAAGATTCAGAATCTGCCACAGTTCTTCAGAACAGCAGCATTTCCTTGGCACTGGTGAGGGAGGTGAACAGTTCCACTGTGTCCCCAGTGCTGGGTGACACTGCCCTGTCACCCCCAGCCAAACTGCACTTCAGAAGCTCCCAAGGCACGGCACCCAGAATGAAAGTTTGGAACCTCAAAGTGAAGACAAAATTCAACATATGAATCAAAGGATTTGTCCTCACATCTGTATTTAGCCCAAGTTGTGACCACTACTCAAAGAACCTCACTGTTGTCAAGTGACCTGCCCAAAACTGCTGCTGTTTGTAACTCAAGTAACTCAGTCCAGGTCTGGAAACGAAACCAAACTGTTCAGAAAGAGAAACAGCAAACTTGGAGCTGAGGTTTGAGCTAAAGGCCAGGTCTCACTTCTCACTTTATGACACATTCCCATGCTCCCAAGCCAAGGCATGCTCACAGTAAGAGAAATCTGCCCAAAGACAACATTTTATACCACAAAGTAATTCAGATGTGGGAGCTCAGCACAGAGAGGAACAAAAGAACCAAAAGCCCCAGTGAGAGTCCCTCACTACCTCGTAAGGTGTGAACCAGGTTGCAGTCAGGCACAGACCAGAGCTTGCACAGCCCACTCCTGTGGAAAACAAGGAATGGAGAAGAAGATCAATGTTCCTTGTTCAACCAGCTCAGATCAATGAATCTCTGCTCAGCTCTAAAATGAGGTGATGAGAGCTCAGAGCAGCCTCTCACGATTCCCAAGCCTCCAAAACCACTCCTGTGCTCTCCCAGCCCCCAGAGCAGTGCTGCCAAGGCAGGCTCACCAGCAGGCTGTGGCCAGCAGTTTGGAGTTGGGGCTGAAGTGGCAGTAGGACAGCGGGCGATCGTCCCCAATCTGACTGCAGAAGTTATTCAAGGACTGTAAGAAATACAAGAAAATCATCAATAAATGACTGAAGTACAACCAGCCCAGAGCTATCCCCAGCCAAAGCTTGAGGTGAGGGAAGCAGATGTGCACAGGAGGAGGCAGAAGCCCTTGGAAAGTCACTTTCAAAGGGAGATGCTGCCTCAGAGCCACTCCAGCTCCAGGCAGGAGGGCCAGGACCCAGCATGGCCTGGGGGCACAGCTCAGCCCCCCCAGGGCCACCCATGGTCCGTGTCCCCCCAAACCTCAGGGTTCTGCACCTGCAGCTCTGACACAGAACTGGCAGGAGTCACAACTCGGCCAAAGAATCCAACGAGACAGACGGGGCAGAGGGGAGAAGTAAATCCTCTGGAGTAAACAGGATTAGGGGGGCAGCACACGCTGTGTCTGAGCCTCTCTGTTTGGTTAAGCTGGGAATCTGGCTTAGCATGCTCAGAAAAGGCATCTCAGAGTCATCCCAACCATGTTCAGTACCCAGAGCTTTTCCCTTGCATTCCCTGGCTCCCCAGCCAGAACCAGGAATACATTCCTTTATCCTCACAGGTAAGTGGCAAGGCAAGACAGGGATGTCTCTGCACCATCTGCCACGCACAGGGACAAACTACATCTCCCTGGAGCACTCTGAAGGAGTCAGAACATCCTTCAGAGACACACGCAAGGAGAGGAAAAGCAAAACTTCCCAAGATTGCAGAGACTGCTGTGCATGTGGACAGCTCCTCAGGCAGCTGAATTCCTGCTGGGCTCTTTGGGGGATCAGCCAAACCTCGTGAGCACAGCAGTGGAGCAGCTGCCAAACCTACCCGCAGGGATTTGTGCAGCTCCTGCCTCTGGGATGTCCTGGTGGCCTCGGGAACCTCCTTGAGCAGCCGGGCCTCCTCCAGCCGCTTCGCTGCCCTGGGGAGAGCAGAGGTGGGGTGACAGCCCCCAGAACTGCCCCTTCCCTGCTGCTGGAAGTGCCTTTTCCCTGCTCTTCTCTGGATCAGTCCCTGAGAGCTCAAGCTCTGGGCTCACTGGACGTCCCTCCCTACTCCCTGGATTTCCCGTGCTGCCCACAGTGGGATCTGCACTTGGATCTGACAATGTTTTCTGTTTTCTCTCACCTGGGGAGTGAGTAGTTGGCCAGCCACAGCCTGGCTGTTTTCAGACTGCGAGGGCCCTCATGGTACCAGGTTTGCTGATACTGTAAAAACAGGAATAAAAGTAATGGAAAAGCCCTGGTGCTGCTGCCCCTACATTCATTCCCCTCAGCTCCTCCCAGCACGTGCCTCCAATCCCTGCTCTGCTCTGGCTTCTTTTTAAGGGCCTTCTACACAACTGAGCCCCAGGGATTTGGAGAGATAAATCAAACTCTCTGCCCTACAGATCCAATCCTGCCATGCTACCACTTCTCTCAATGTTCCAGCTGAACCCTGACTCATCTGCATTTACTGACACGTAACTCCCTCCTTGTTTACACATCACCCACTAAAGAGAAAGCCCAGAGCTGCAGAAATTGTTTCTTACAGTAAAGTTAAAAAATAATAAGGTTAGAGAGACTCAAAAGGGAGACAGAAGCAGAAAGAGCAATCAAAGGCAGAAACAGATGCAACAGAAGGAACATTTTTTTTTCTTCCCAGGTGTGAAGGAAAGTAAGGGACTTGCTGCAGTAGGTAAGAGCCCACACACTGCTCTCCTTTGCACAGTGAGTGCAGCAGAGAGCAGAGCCTGTGAGTAAAAACCACACTTGGTTCTCCTCACTGAGACCAAACATTGCCATGGATTTGCTGAAATGGGCAACATGGAAAAAGCCTAAAGGGATGCCATGAGAATTCCCAGGCTCATGAAAAAGCCAGGAGTCCTGGATATATCAGAGCTGGATATACCATCCCTCCCTCAGGGGAGCTGGATGTTCCATCCCTCCCTCTTGTCAGGGGACAGGAGACACCCTTACCTCTTCTTTGGACTTTTTGGACCTGTCATCATCTTTCCTGGTCTTTTTTAATGCGTCTGTGCCGACCACTGAGAGGATGTTCCTTAACCTGGAAGGAGTCATGAAGCTGGATTTAGCCAGTGGATTCTCAGCTCACCTGAGAAATATCACTGTGACATTCCCTCTGCCTTGGGGTTCTTAGAACAGAAATCCCAGACTGGTTTGGGCTGGGAGGGACCTTAAAGCTCATCCAGTGCCATGGCAGGGACACCTCCCACTGTCCCAGGCTGCTCCAGCCCTGTCCAACCTGGCCTTGGGCACTGCCAGGGATCCAGGGGCAGCCACAGCTGCTCTGGGCACCCTGTGCCAGGGCCTGCCCACCCTCCCAGGGAACAACTCCTAATTCCCAATATCCCATCCATCCCTGCCCTCTGTCAGTGGGAGCCATTCCCTGTGTCCTGTCCCTCCATCCCCTGTCCCCAGTCCCTCTCCAGCTCTTCTGGAGCCCCTTCAGGCCCTGGAAGGGCTTTGGAGCCTCCCCTTCCCCAGGCTGAGCACCCCCAGCTCTGCCAGCTGCCCCGTGGCACGGCAGGGCTCGCTGCAGAGGCAGGAGGGGCTCAGGGATCTGCAGGGTGGCCGTCCCTGCTGCAGACACAGCACCTCTCCCTGCGCTCCGCAGGGCCCTCTCCGAAGAGCGTGATGGGCTCGCCCAGGGCGCGCAGGCAGGCCTTGACCTCGCAGTCGTCCGTGGACACGTTGATCTGCCGGGCGCGCTTGCGGCGCTCGAACTCGGCCAGCACCTCGGCCTGCCGCTCGCTCATGTGGTCCTCCAGGTCAAACACCTCCCCTGGCACACACAGACAGCCTGAGCACACGGCCAGCCGGGGCTGCCAGCGACCTCCGCACATCAGCCACAGCACCGCCCGCCCCGGCAGGGCCGCCCGCAGCAGCGGCTGGCAGGTCCCCAGACAGGGACACTGCACCCCTCCCTCAGCCCCTGGGGAGCTGCACGGAGCCTCCCGGCCCTGACTGCTGCGAGGCGATGCCCAGAGAGGCAGCAGAGGCATCGGAAGTGCCGCATGCGCGGGGAGGGATGACGAGGGGTGTCTGCAGACGCTCACCGCTGCTGATGTTGATGTTGCCAGCCTCCATGGCAGCCTTCATGGCCTCCTTGGCCAGCAGCCCCGCCTCGCCCTTGGCCAGGCGCTCCCGCTCCTTCTCCTCCAGGCTCCCGTAGAAGATGGGCGCCCGCTTGGCCGGGGCAGCCTCGGCCTCCTCGGCAGGCTTGGCCTTGGGGGGCTGCAGGGAGAGCCGGAGCGGGCAGGGGTTGGGACAGGGGACAGCCAAGAGCCCGGCTGTGCCAGGGCCCGGCTGTGCCAGGAGAGCGGGCCGTGCAAACAGCCTCTCAGAGTGCCACGCCGGCTGGGGCTGGAAGGGCGCTGAAGCCCAGCCCATCCCACCCCTGCCGTGGCAGGGACACCTTCACTGTCCCAGGCTGCTCCAGCCCCGTCCAGCCTGGCCTGGGCACTGCCAGGGATGGAGCAGCCGCCGGACGTTCAGGTTTTTGCCCGAAGGCCGAAGAACAAGAGTAAAATGCCACATTGAACTGCTGACATCAGGCAGCGCTGGGTCCCTGTTATTTATTATCTGCAGAGGTATATTTTGAAAAGCTCTGGAACACGGAGCTGTTCGTTCTCCTGCACCAGCACAGGCAGGGGCGCTGCCGCGCCCCAGCCAAAAGCGAGCGGCTCCTTCCCCGGAGAGCCGCCAGGACCGGGTGGGAACGCGGGAGAGCACCGAGCCTTGGGCTCCTCTGAACAGCTCCGGGGTCACCGGAGCACCGCAAACCTCACACAGCAGCAGCAGGCGCGGCCGCGCGGGGTACGGGCCCGGGGCCGCCCCCATCGCCGCACACTCACCTCGGGGGGCCGGGCCGCACCGCGCGCCGCCGGTGCCCGCGCGGTGGCCATGGCGGGAGCGGGAACAAGCCCAGGGACCGAAAAGAGCCCGGAAGGGGAGCGGGAACGGGAACCAGAGAAGGGACCCAGAGAAAAGAACCGGGCGAGACGCGCCGCGGCCGGCCTCCGGCGCCTCACGGCCACTTCCGGGCAGCGCGGGGCACGCCGGGAGGCGCGGCGGCCTCACTTCGGGCGGCGCGGGGCACGCCGGGAGGTGCAGTTCCCGCTGGGGGCGGGCAGCGCGGGGCACGCCGGGATCCGTGGCGGGCGGAGCGCTCGGTGCCGCCGCGGCTGGCGGTGTCCCCGGCCGCGATGCTCCGTCGGAAGCCGACCCGGCTGGAGCTGAAGCTGGACGACATCGAGGAGTTCGAGAGCGTGCGGAAGGAGCTGGAGGTGCGCGCGGGGCCGGGCGCGGGGGGCTGGGCCCGCCCCCGGCCCTGACCGGCCGTTCGCCCGCAGAGCCGCAGGAAGCAGCGGGACGAGGCGGAGGCGGCGGCGGGCGGCGAGGAGGCGGCGGCGATCGGAGCGCTGGGCACGGAGCACAGGAGCCGCGAGCAGCTCATCCATGAGCGCATCGGGTACAAGCCGCAGCCCAAGGCCGGCGGCCGCGCCGCGCACTTCGGCACCTTCGAGTTCTGACGGGGCGGTCCCGGCCCCGCTCCGCCGGCCGGGCCGCGCCGTCCCCCCTCTGAGCTGTTACATTTTTGGGTTTTAAGTTTAGTTAACATGGCCGTGAACGCCCCCTTGCCGAGTGTTTTGTTTTAAATAAACACGTATTTTTTTAAAGAGTAGTAATCCCGCGAGCTGCTGTAAAGGGCTGCAGTGCCCATGTGGGGTGGGAGCAGCTCGAGCACCCCGTTCCTGCTCCTGTGGGCAGGGGGATGAAACTCTGCGGGAGGATCCTCTGGGAAAGTGATCTGCTGATCTAAACCAGACAGTGGAGCGTGGCCACCCCAGCCTCCAGCCCTACCCGCTGGTGTCCCACTGAGGAGAAGGTCCTGGAGGTGTCTGATGAGTGTTTTGGGGTGCCACAGTTGTGGGTGCCAGGCACTGCTCTGTCCATTCCAAGGCAACCAGGAAGGAATCCCCGCTCTGTTCAATCAGCCGGTCCCAAATGCATCCCAGAGCTGCTTCCCCATCTGTGTCACAGCTGGGCCCTCTAGAGGGAGTGGCTGCAGGCCTGGATCGTGGGCTAGGCACGTGGAAGGAGAGTGATATCCCAGATTTTCTGACCGAGCAGCTTTTCCTTTACACGTCCCTGTTCCACCTACAGCCAGCTCTGCTCAGTGTCACCCCAGCTGCCCTGGTTTGTCACCCTTGGAATGGAGCTCAGAGCTGTTTGCTGCTTGGATCAAAGGCCACCAAACAGTTCCTTATGGCTGCTGGTGTTCTGTGAAAAAGCCAAGGGCACATGGATTTCCTCTGGTCCCTGGATTTCCATCAGGTGCCTGGGCAGGGTGAGGTCAGATTTGATTTAGTGAGAGGAAGGTGAGGTTTGGGGCAGAGCCCACTCAGGAGGAGTCTGACAGTGGAGGACACTTGACAGGAGGAGTCACACAGTGGGGTGAGCTGAAGAAAGCAACTTAAAAACCTGAGCAGCTCCTTGGTGCTCAGGAAACTCTGCTCCCTGCAGCCTGGGGAAGGAGCAGGGCAGGCTGCCACAGCAGGGAATACAGGAGCTGGAGGCTCTCCCTGCCTCTGCCCAGGGCTGTGTCTGGCCATCTTCGGCACAATGACCAGGTCTGGTTTTTCAGCATTCCTCCAAAGTGGACTTCAGTCAAATTCAGGCTTCCTGTGTTGTAGGTACATCAAATTTCAAGTCAGGCTGGGAAAATGTATAGAACTTCAAACTTTTCCAACTGGGAAGAGCCCCAGAAAAGAGCCTAGAAAAGAGCTGCTTTTCCTGTCTAACACCACGAACAATGATCAGGGCTTGCTCTGCTGCGCTGGCATTCCCAGGAGGCCCCAGCTGTGAGAGGACAACACCTCAGGAGGTTGTTACAGCTTTCTAAAACTCTTCTCCAAGGCAGGCAGGTCTGGGAGGCACCAATTCCTCTTTCCATCCCTCCCCACACCTGCAAAGCGTGACTGAGCTGGAACAAAGATTTCTCAGTGAATCCCCACGTTCCCATTCCAGCAGCTTCAGGGCTGGGAGCTGGGGAGGCCCAGAGGATGCTGCTCCTCACCCCCCCCCCCAGCACGTGAACAGGAACACTGGGCCCTGTCCTCCCTCTGAGGGCTGCACTGAGGACTGTTCACAAAACACACCCCCACCAGAGTAAAATGCAATCTATTTTATTGGTTAATTATATACAGGAGATTCTTGATATTCACAGTAACATCAGACAAGTTACCGCCACAAAGAGCAAGAGTAAAAACAGAACTGACAGTCCACTGTAAACAAAACTAGAAATCCTGCTGGATTGGGTGGGACTGGCTCCAGACAACTCAAAAGGCACTCAAAGAAAAGCAACAAAAGCCCTCGGAGGGACAGGATGCTCTGAGCTCCCTCCTCGATGAGAATGCGGAGGCTCAGCGTGTGCAAACAGGGCACAGAGCCAGGCACGGGATGTCAGCCCCGAGCGGGACAGCACAGCCCAGCACGCTGCGTGTCTGTCCACACAGGCCCTTCGAGCCCTCCCCCGCCGTGCTTCCAGGACAACTCTAAATTCAGCAGAGGGGCTGGGGCTGCCCCAGAGCTGCCGATCCCGCCCGCAGGGAGCTCAGGCTCTGCTCAGGCTCTGCACGCAGCAGCCCGGCTGAGGGCACACCGTGCTGGCATCTGGTGGCAGCAGCGAGGCTGGGACAGGGACGGTCGATGGCCGCTCTGGATTGTCACACTGGGCCACGGCAGGAGGGGCAGCCTGGACACGCCCTGTCCCCAGCTGTGCCCCAGCAGCTCGGAGCACGGGGGACAGACACAGCCTCGCCCTGCTCCTCTCAGCCGCTTCCCCTCTCACCTTCCCTGGGAGCCCAGGGTGCCCACACACCCCTCGTGCCGGCTGCGGGAGCTGCTGGGGCACCTGACACTCGTGCCCAGGTGAGCCCTGCCAGGGCAGTGTCCCCTCCCTGTGCATGCTGCAGAAGCTGTGTGCTTCCCTCTGGAAGCTCATTCTGGGGGGAAACAGTTCCAGGGGCACAAGTGGTACAAGCAGAACAAGGCAGAAAAGCTTAACAAGAACCAGAGTGACACTGCATGAGCCACAGCCTGATCTCCAAGTCAGCACCAGAGAATTCAAGTCTGGCCACTTGGATACACAGAAAAGTGGCTAAAAGGTGACAGCAAGATCAGGCCAAGCAGCTTCTGTTCCAAAGAAAGACACAGCAAGAGGTATAGGAGGTGACCAGTGTCACCACACAGCCACTCCTCACTCCAGCCTGTGATTGTGATGGCAACAATTCCAGCCCTTTCCAGAAAAACCAATGGCAGCAGTGGCAGTGTCACCCTGAGCTCCTTCAGGGGTCAAGCCCTGCAGTGCCAACCTCCCACATCAACCACCATCTCCAGCTTTAACAGCTCCAGTTCTCTCTGACAAAGAATCAGATTTCCTCTCAGTTCCAGCAGGAGTGAGAAGGGATTGTCCATTTTCTCTGCCCACACGAACATTCCTCCCAGCTCTCCAGGGGTGGGAAGGGTCAGCTGTCCCCTCCCATATTGCCTGCAGGGCACAGCAGTTTTACCTTTGTGACAGGTGCAGAGAGGGCACCAGGAGGTTCTGTCACAGACAAAACTCCCTTCAAAGATCAGACTGGGGAAGGAAGCACTTTTCCTGTCTCTCAGCAGGAGGTGGCGAGAACTTTTCCAGGAAAATAACTTTGCCTCTCTCATCCAGATATGAATTTGCTACAGAAAGCAGCTATATAGGAACCTAAGCCTGCTTTTAACTGAGCTCCTTTTATTCTCTAGTTGCAGTGCCCAGAGAAAACAAGATGTCCAAGTAAACACCTGGCATCAGCCCAGGAGGTGCAATTCAAGCAGCAGTTCTGGATTTCCTTAAAGAGGAATGGGAGGGTGGGTTCTGTGCAGGGACAGCAGCACCAGCACCGTGGAGTAGCCAGGTACACAGGGATGGCTTCCCTCTCTAAGGCTCAGGGCCTAAAAAAAATCTCATTCCAAAGATCAGCTTTCCTCACACAGCTGCTGCCAGAAGTCACCAGCAGCATATTCAGGGAAAAAAAAAACAAACCTTCCTGTGTGTGCCCAGAGGCTTTAGCCCAGGCAGGATTCCCTGTTCTCATGGCATGTCCCAGCCACCAGTCCCAGTCTGGAAGTGGTGCCTGTTCTCAGTGCCTTTCCCAAATTCCCACTGTCTTCTCTTCCAGCCAGTTACAGGCACAAACTGGGCAATCTGGGTAGAGGGAAGACACCAGCTCTGCACCACCACCTCCAGCTCTGCACAACCTTTTTAACATCCAGGTGCTAAACCAGAGCTGCTCCCCAAGCCTGGCCTGGCACCAGACAGGCAGGAGGGTTGTTCTGCCCCCTCACAGCCTGCCGTGCCTGGGCACTGGGCAGAGCCCACTGCACTGAGTTCTTCACTGCACTGAGAACCTCCTCTCCAGCATGGGCACACTGTGATTATCAAGACAAAGAGGAGTCATCTGGGTCAGGAATACTTTCTGATTAGCCATGCTGCTCCAAATTTCACCTGAGAGGACACTGAAGGCTGCTGTAGTCCTGTATTTTCCTCCTCCTCTTCCCCAAATCTCTCCTTTACAGGAACATGTTTGTTTTCCCCCTTCATCTCCAGCCAGGAATACCCTCCAGCCATTTTAACTTTAGTGTCATGAAATCATTATTTAGCTCTTGCCTCATTTACAGAACCAGTTCTAGTAACCCAAAGCTTAGCTCTAGTTCCATCCAGGTGCAGCTCCACATGAAGTACCTGTGGATTCAATGTTTATTTGGAATCTTTTTGCCCTGTAAATACAGAACTATTATCTGTTCCATAATTGGGAAGAGAAAGCAGCCTAACTCAAGTGCTCTCCCTGGAGGCTGAGTAAAGCTGCTGGATACATCAAACAACACTCATCATTTTCTGGTGGGCTTGGAGGGCAGGTTCATCCAGTCCCTGAAGCATACAGCTCACATCCTTGGGTCCAAGTCCTCCCTTGCCAAACACACCTGAGTGTGTCTGATGTGCAGCACCAAATCTTCCTCAGAGGCTGAGTCCTACAGCAAAAGATGTCATTGGCCCCAAAAGCCACAATGCCAGGGCAATCTCCTCCCCTGGCATTATGTACACATTGAAAAAAACTCAAAATTAAAACAGCCATTCACACATAATTGGCAACTGATTTTTCCTACTGTTCATTAAACCCTCACTGATGAGCATTTACAATTTAAAAATAAAATGGTTTTGTTTTCTTTTTAAAATAATTCCTACAGTTCTGTCAGCCAACTAATCTCAATCACAGCATAATCTAAGAAAAAAGCAAATCCTGGCCAAGAATGGCTGCCATGGACTCCCAGGAGTCAAGGGGAGCAGCGTGTCCCAGCTCCTCACATCCCTGCACCCCTCCAGGAACCTGTAGTGAACTTCAGTTGATTTTCTTTATCATGATTCTCTTGGCAGCTTAGGAATGCTCCAGTCCTCAGGTGGCTGTGCTGGCAGGGAGCAGTGGGGTGGAGAGGCCTGTGGCACATCCAGTGCTAATGGCAGTGCTCTGTGATGTCCACCACCACGGCCTTTTTCCAGCTGAAGAAGAAGTATCCGGTGCCCGCTCCCGCGGCCACGGCGATGCACAGGTACCCGTTGTAGGTCATGAAGATCAGCATGAGGAAGTAGCTGACCACCACCTGGATGATGTGCAGCACAGTCTGCAGCAGGTGGGGCAAGCTCAGCATCTGCTGGCTGGGAACACAAACCCAAACAAGTCAGCAAATGGAACAGGTGGGAAATGCACATCCCCAAAGAGAAAGCTGCCAGGACAGCAAGGTGGGCGTGGGATGGCACAGAAGGTGACACCAGCCTGGGCAGGGACTCCCATGTGCGCTGGCACCTGAAGCTGTGGTTTTGTCACAGAGCAAAACAAGCATGGAGCTTGCTGGAAGGACACAACTTTTAGCTGAGAAACAGACCTTGCCAAGCTTCTTTTACCTGCCCATTCAAAAACTGACTGGCTCCTGTTCTGCACAGAGGCCTTAACTACCTGTCAACAAAAGGATCCTGAGTGTTTTCACTTGGGGTCACTGCATGTAACATCCCAACTCTGTTCCTCAGACCTCCCCCAAATGTGTTCATTACAAAAACCCCAAGCCCATCTGGCTCCTTGCTGCTTTCCTCCTTTTGCCCCCATCCTCGAGGATGCCCAGGTGTCCCCCATCCTCCACTGCCATGCAGCATCCCAGTCTGGAGCCAAGGCACTCTCCAGAGATCAAAACTGGCTGCACAAAGTTTCTTCTGTGCCAGTTCCACCTGCAGAGCTTTGCTTTAGAATGAAGTGCAATCCTTACCCCACGGTTTTGTGTGTCTCCATCAGGATGGTGCCATTGGGGCCGGGCACTGGCATGGAGTTATAGCGGATGCTGACTTGGGATTTACGGAGCAGACACTCCCGGGCAATCTTAAGGCCTTCATAAAACATGGCCAGGAAGAAGACAGCCACAAAAGCACCAGCCATTTCTGACAAGAGAGGAAACATTATTGTCTCGAGGCAAGAGAGTTTGTCAGCAGAGTCACTGTGTGGTTGAACCCCACTGTGCTGCACAGGCTATGGCCAGGCTCCATGTGCATGCACAGATAGGTGGGAAATGGGAATTTCATCCAGACTCTCACTGCAATTTCACCCATAAAGCAAAAGCAGCAATCACTTTTGCTAATAAAACCAAATTATTGAGCTCTACTAATATCTCCATTTTTCTTTCACCCCACAGATGCCATTTAAACCAGACTCAACACAGCACCTCCACAGACTTTTAGCACAAGTAACAAAGTAATTCCTGAAACATGGATCTTGAAACCAAACTACAAACCTTTTGTTTGGACTGCACAAGACTGTATTACTAACCTCCAGGAGAATTGATTGTAAGTCCAGAGAACAGCAATGGCACATTCTTACAGCTGAAGTGGAAAGTCATGGCCTGCCCAAAACACAAAGAACACCAAAATGAGCCTGAAGAGCTCATCCCAAGGAGCTCAAGCAAGGTGTAGCAATGGGTTTGTATCAGAACCAGAACTCAGATCTGTTTGTTTGGTCACCACCTCAACCCCAAGAAACTCTCCAGTAGATCTGGTGTACCACACACAGTGAGACAGGGATGAGATGCTCCAGGCTCCAGTTCCCAGCTCCTTCAGGCAGCCCTGGGCAGGAGGCCCTGTCCTTCACAGAACTCCAGGAAAGTGCCTTCTCCTTGCCTTTGGAGCTCCTTTGCCCTCAGCATCAGCAGTCGTCAGGGATTGGGGGTGTCTCCATGCTTGGCTCCCCATCCCCTCAGGAACTGGGCTACAGGGCTTTCCCTTCCCCTTTCCCTTCCCCACTTGAACCTCCTTTGGATGATACAGGTAAGGGTTGCACAGGTGAGTCTTCTGGTCCCCTCCTGCACTGTGCCAGCAGTGTTGTCTCCCTATGGAATTCCCAATATCCTGTGGGAAACAGAGGCCTAAACACAGCTACACAAAGGGGTAAAGCCAGTTCACAGCTGCCCCAGGGTGAAAATAAGGGCTCCTGAGCCTGCACAGTGAATACTGTGGGAAGCTAAACAGCAAAGATCCCCAGGCCAGCTAGAAGTGATCCAAACTTCCCATCTAGGTAAATACAGCTTGGCATGTCTTGGGCACAGCTGCACACGGGGTTTTCACATGGGAAGTCCTGACCAAGCAAGAGGAATTTCTCTTTGAACTTCCCTCGTTGCTTAATTAAGATTATTTGCTGAAGCTCAGAATTATGATTCATTTCAGCATCTATAAGAATCAGCTCATTTTCCCCTGAGCAGAATTTACTGTAAAACACCTTTTAGAGAGTACTTTCATCTCTTCAATAAATTGAACATATTTACATTTAAAACAAAACCCACATAAATCAAAGAACTTCAGCTGAACCTGAGCCTGTTACTTGGTACACTGTTACCAGTGAGGAATGGGAAAACACACATTAAATATGCTCAGTCTGTTATCTAAGATGCTGCACCTATGTACTGCCTTCCCTGACATTTATTTGCAATATGAATTTTAAATCTGGTGCAATTACAGTTTTCAGCTGCAGGGCAAGGCAGTGTCCTGGAACTATCCAGTGAACACTTGACATTTGTAAAGAAATGAGATTTACATGGAAAGTAATGGCCCAGGGATGCCAAGACTGAGCTGAGATGATGGGAAGAGCTTCACAAGGAGAGCAGTAGCAGTGCTGGACTGAGAGCTCCATGTGGGCCATGCCCATCAAGGTTGTTCTGGTGCTCTCCTCTCCTACTGTGACACTGGTTGCAATAGAAATAGAAGCAGAGATTCTTGGTTCTCTCTTCAGGCACACAGCTGGCAAACAAACTCCAATAATGGTTTGCAAAATCCACTCCTGAGAACACTCTCATATGAAATAGAAATGTGCCCTCTCTCCCCTCCTCTTGAAATTTCATCGTAAACTGACATGTTTTAATAATCTGAAACTCACTCCTGAAGTATTTAGGAAAAGGAGAAAAAGCTGAAAAAGTTCCTAGAACTGGCTACACACAAACACTGATCCTCCAGCCATCTCCACAGAAACTCTGGCCAGGATCTCTGCAAAGCCTCAGTGATGCCAGAATGCACAAGCCTGAACCTGCTGGAATCAAAGTCAGCTGGAGCAGCAGGAATCAGGACCAGAGCAGCCTTAATGCCAACATGGCAAAGAGCCCTGGCCCTGCTGCGCTCCCCAACCAAGTGTGCTCTGAGAGTTCAGGAGGGGAGGGCACAGAGGCAGCTCGGCACAGCCCCTCACACTGCTGGGCAATCCTCTCAGGGCTGCCTGCGGCTCTCCCTGCCAGCCTGGAGAACTCCATCTATCCATTTCCTGCAGGAAAACTCTTGCTTTGCATTTCTGTCCTTAGCTGGCTGCAGAGCAGACACCAGGCTGGCTGCTGGAAAGGTATTCTCAAGAAAAAAATTTTGCCAAAGGACCTCCACCGGTGAAATCCACTCCTGCTCTGTATCCCTCATGCCACTCCTTCACTCCAGAAGCCCCACAATGGGATCTGGGTTTAACCTGGATGCATTCCTGCCTTCCAAAGCTCAGCTTCACTTCCAGTTCTTCAGAGCACAGTCTTTAAGATGACAGGTTACTCTGAACCACAGACAAGGAAAAACTCTCTGGTTAGTTCTGACTTCTCCACTTACCATCATCATCATGTCATGGCCGTGTCCCGAGGCTGTGGTGGAGGGGTGCTGATGCTCAGGAGGATGAGAGGTCAGCAGCATGGAGCTGTTCATGTGGTGAGACATCTTGAGGACAGAGAGATTCAGAAAGGCACATAGAAAAGTGGGACCCTGAAAAACAAACAATGAAGCCCTTTTCTAAACAGAATGTGGTTTCTCATGGGAAAATATTCCAAGCCACTGAGAACTGTTGCCTCTGGAAAACTCCTGGAGCTTCCTCATGGTCCTGCTCTGGCTACAGAGAGCACATAGCAGGACACTTTAGAGGAGGTGTGGCCCTCTGCAGCCTAATTTGATTGAGATGGCACCTGGGGCAAGTGCTCAGCATAGAGGAACATTTCTTATCTATATGAGGGAAAAAACAGAGCCCCTTCCCAAGTGCAATCTTGCAAGAGGCAAATGTATCACAAGCACTACTTTAAATTGCATATACTAAAGGATCAGATTATAGGATTTCTCTTAATTGACAGTTATGCATTTTATTGGGAACATGTTTAACACAGAAATTGTGTTAGTTGGTACAAGACCTACTGTCAGGCAAAGGTCTGCAACAGCTGCAGGCAATCCAATTTCATTTCCATGAGCTTTACATTGCCACATCTCCCCTGTAATCACATTACCCACAGTGAGAGAAACACTCAAGAGGCTGACAGTCCCAATCCTTAATCTGGTTACCACAAATCAGGGATGCCTGGATACACTAAAAAAAAATACCCTCTATGGTCACCTGTGGGCATGTCTGCTGCACTCTGGCCCAGCACTGCCTGGGCTGGCAACTGTTGGTGGGAAATGAAAATCATCAGGTTGAAACAGCAACAGGAGAGAAAATACCCTGGGAATACCTAAAAGTCAGTCCTAAAAGCTCAGCATCTGTCCTGCTGGACCCTGCCTGGAATCCTCTGTCCCCTCCCACTCCAGTCCTGCACTGAAGTAAAGCCAAAGGAAATAAAAAGCAAAGTTTGGACACTTTATCAAATTAAAGTTTAAAATGAAATGAGACAGACGTCCTTCCACGTAAATCATCAGGAGAATTTACAAATGTGGTTTTTTCGCTTTTTTAAGCCAAAAGACAGCATGGTGTTTGAACAGGTAGGCATGGCTATATTTAGATTGAAGAGAGGAAATGAGACTCTAGAAGAGCTTTCTGAACTGGAAGTAGCAAATAAAGCCCTGAAAGGCAGCTGGTGGTGAAGCTGGCTCAGCATGTGACAGTGACCCTGTGCAGGGGTCACTGGTGGCCCAGAACAGCAGTGCCAGTGCAGCCCTGTGGAGCATCCATGGCAGGGGATACCAAGGGCTTTGGGGTTAAATTAAAGTGAGCAATGAAAGAAACTGAACATTTGGGGAAGGTAAGGAAACTAAGTCAGCAGTGCTGGGGAGGAACTCAAGAGAAAGACAGAAGTAATACCCTGCAAACAGAGAAATTAAATAATGCAGGGAAGCACCAAGAAGTGACACCAGGTACCCGCAGTTAAGGTATATTCTCCATCTCTGTGCAGAAGACATTTGTAGCCCATCTCTTATGTCATCAGACAACCTCACAATACTCCCCTGGAAGGTAACTTGGAATCATGGAATCCAATGGCATTGGCTAAAGCAGAATGAATTCCTTGTTTCCATATTAGTCCATATTTCTGCTAATATTTTTTAGCTCACTTTGTCCCCGATTTGTGCTTAAATATTGAGACCAGAAAATGTTCACAGAGTGATAAAAAGGAGAGAGAACAATGCAAGCAGTAGCTCAGCTGACAGAGAAAAACTTCACCAAGAGACACATGCAGAATGCCCAGTGTGATTTCCGTATGGCACAGCTTGGGAGATTATCCTGTTCAAGAGCTGAAATGTTCAGGCTCTAGAACTGCAGTCCCAAAACACCTCTGCCAAAACACACAAACTTCAAATTGTCTTTTGCATCAGGGAAGGAAGAAGAAGCCCAAGTGCTTCACCAGCAGGATCAAAGGTAAACGTGCTGGGAGAGGAAAGACGTAACACAAGAACTTCCCCTCTCCTGCAGCCAAAGTCTCCTGGAATCACAGAACCATGGAACATCCTCAGCTGGGAGGGGCCCACCAAGATCACCCAGTGCAGCTCCTGGCCCTGCCCAGACCCCAAACAGCCCCACCCTGGGCATCCCTGGCAGCGCTGCCCAAAGGCTCCTGGAGCTCTGGCAGCCTCGGGGCCGTGCCCATTCCCTGGGCAGTGCCAGCACCTCTGGGGGAAGAACCTTTCCTGCTCTCCAGCCTGAGCTGCCCTGGCCCAGCTCCAGCCGTTCCCTGGCTCCTGTGCCTGTCACAGAGAGCAGAGTTTAGAGCTGTCCCTGTCTCCTCCCTCTTCTCTCAGTTGACTGATCTATTGCTTTTCCTTTGAATACAATATCCTCACCAGCGACTACTGTCCAATGATTATTTATTCCTTTTAGGATTTCACATTCCTGCCAAGCTCAGCAGGTTCCAAAATGCTCCTCAGAAGCCCTGGCTGGTTACCAGGTAAAACTGCCTTCATGGCGGGGCTGTGTCCAGCTTTTCCCTCCTTTCCTTCTCACTAATCATTATTTGTCTGCAGAAAGGGAGAAACCGTGGACATGTTTCAGGATATTTACTTTGTAGGAACAAAGAGCATGGTAGTGTTCAGGAGTTGCTGCCTGTGGCTGGGCAAGCCTTGGTACAGGTTACAAAGGGCAAACTTGGCCCTCACCTGGGTAGCTCCTTCCCACCCTGCTATCCCAGTGCTCCAACACCAAATCCAACCCCTGCTGCAGTCACCCAACTGACTGAAGGCCATTTTATGAGATCCTGAAAGGATGGGGTATTAAGCAGCTTAAGAGGAAATAACCTCATCTGAGCCACTTCAGCTGTGTTTTGTGTCACTGAAGGTAACAAACAGTGGGTAAATTTCTGTTTAAAAATAAATCTGTTCCAGTGGACAATCAGACTCCGATTTACAACTTGGGAGATCTCTACTTAAGTCTCAAGGTAAAAAACAATGCATAGGGCATCAGCAGCAACAAGTTAATGGGTGTGTATTATTTCAAGCTGCAAATCCCTGGTTGATTTGCATAGCTCCTAAGAAACAAGCTGACAGATGTGGAGCTCTGTGTGTCACAAGAAGGTGGTGCTTTAACAAGGCTGACTCCATACCTGAAGGAAAAAAATTCACCCCCCAACAAGCTTTTATTATTGTAAATTCTTTAAATAGGTTTAGCTTTGTACAAAGCCAGCCTTTCAGCAGGTATTTCTGCCTGAATGGGTGATCTCTGGCTGCTTCCTGCTCCATATGTTTGCACTGAGAGGGAGAGGCATTGGAGTGGATTCCTGAGCATGGAGCCCTGGAGAGGGACCTGCCACAGCCCATGGCTGCATCAGGCTCAGGTAGTCTGAACACCTGAAGGGGACAGACCCCAGGGTGTACCTATCACAAGGGACACACACACAGAGTGATTTTTTGTGCTCTGCAGTAACCTACTCCCTAAGAAAACAAACAGGGTAGAACAGGAGGAATGAGGAAATTCTCCTCCAGGGCTTCTTTCTTTCCCTCTCAGTGCTGTTACCTCAGGTGAGAGAAGTCACAGCCTCCATTTCACAACCCCTCAGATTTTTAAGGATAACTGCAAGACTCAGAGCTACTCACAGGACTTCTCTTTCTTTAAGCAGAACCTCAGGCAGGCCCTGCTGAGGTTTCTGAGGTTTCTGTCCCAGCCCTGCACTGCCACCGTGGCAGCTCTGCAAACCAGGCTGGGTCAGGACAGGTGCAGCCAGGAGCAGGATCTGACAGCAGCAAACTGTCAGCACCAGGACTCACTCTCATCCTCTACCAACAGCAAACCAGTGCTGTCTCACCTCACACATACCAGGAGGCCACAGTTTGCAACTCCAGGGTACAGAGAAGGGAAGGACAGGCAGGAGGTGGCAGGGACACACACGAGTGCAGGTAAATGAGCTGGACCTGATGAGATGCCGAAGGCAGAGCAGTCTTTTCAAGCAGGTCCCAGCCAAAGATCACTGCCATTACACATAACCCCCTCCACAGCTTCCCAGTCTATTGCTTCTGCTGTGTTCATCCAGAGTCCTGCAATTCCATAGCAAATCCCAGTTTTTCCTGGCAAACACCAAAGGAAAATACACCTCTCAATGCAGAAACAGGACACACTATGGAAAGCATCTGCCAAGCTCCCAGGAAGTGCTTTACAACCAGCTCAGTGTCAAACAGATCTTCCTTAAAGTCCCAAAGTGAATGAAGCCCTTTTCCAAATCAGAAGTCAAACAGGATTAACACTGGAGCCCTAAATCAATGCCCATTACAGCATCAACTCTTCCCTTCTAAACAGTGCCTCATGTTTCCCAAACCAGTTCAGAAAACCCAAGGAACAAAATTCCACTGGTTCTGCCCAAAAGGACCAGAGCCTCCAAAATCCCCTCTCCAGTCTCCTTTAGAGCAGTTATTTGTCCCACAGAGAGGGTGCTGCTGCAGTGGCCAGCACAGGACTGGCTCCTGCTCGGAACCCTCCTGACTCCTCTCAGAAACCCTGGAATGATTCGTACCCAAAGTCTTTCCACCAACACTTCTGATAGCAAAAACAGGTCAGGAGGTCCCTCTCTTCTCCTGAACAAGCAAGAAAGACTTGGTAATATTTACTAAGAATTAAAATCAAAGTTCCTGAGAGAAAGCCAATGGAAAATTATTAAAAACAGCAAGCTGGAAAAGCAAAGACCTCTTGCTTACATTATCACATATGGCTCAGTGCTGTGTGACACAAAGGAATGCTATAGGAAAAGCACAGAAGGAATGGAAAGGCACCCAGGAGTTCCCAGTGCTCTACTTACAGCAGTGCTGCTGGCAGACCGAGCTCCACTGGCTCCCAGCTTGTGGTCCCAAGCCCAATCCCTTTTTTGTTTAGCAGTGCTGTCAATGGAGTGGGAGGGAAGCAGCAGCCTGCAGACACTGCAGCTCTGTTCACTGGCTCTAGCTGTGGGCTCCACTGAGCTCCTCATCAGGAGACCTAAGCACTGCTTTTAGTTTATTCAATTTCCTGGCAAACTTTTCTACTTTAACTGCTTCCTTTCCAAATGGGTGGACTTGTGATTCTTCCAAGATGCCAGGCAGAGCTCCAGAGCTGCTTAAAGGCACAGCTGAGGGACAGACCAATTCCACCTGTTCATGCTGTGGCAGCACCCAGCAAAGGTGGCCAGGGCCCCTGGGCCAAGCTGCAAAGACACACTTAAAAGACACAGGGAACAAACACCACATTCTTCAGTACTGCAGCAGAACACGTGTTACAGATACACACTGTTGTTTCCCAGTGTGAAAACTCCCCTTGGATCTCTCCCAAGCAGATTCAGCAACCCCAGGCTGGCAATGAGACACAGGGAGGGACTGTGCTGTGCCCAGCACATTTAATTGCACACCTCTGTTTTTCCCTTGCACAATTCCTGAAGAAGGAACTCTTAGAGCTATATTAAGAACTCAAGGAATGTTTGTGAGCTCACAGCAGAACTGTGGCTTGCCCTGGTACTGCCTCACCACCTTAGAGTCTCATCCTAAAGCCTTTCCCAGAAGTTTAAGGCTTCACAAAAGCTCAACACACCAGAAGGGGTTTGGATAAAGGGAAAGAGAAGGGCACAGCTCAGGAGCACTAACACACACTGAGGTTGAGGCTGTACAAATTTGGATTTCCTGGGGCTTGTCCCGATCATGGATTCAAACTGGATCAGCAGAGCCAAGAAGGAACACACAGTGTGACACAGGGCCCATTCTCCCTGTCTATCTGTGAGCAGGCTGAGCTATTCCCATCCATAGGTTTCAGAACTTCTGAAGGATGACAGGCACTCTGAAGAATGTCTAGCTGGAGATGCCAGAGGCTGCAGTGCAGGGCAGAGAATAATGGGCAAAAAAAGAGCTGAGCAGGGCTGCAGACAACATCTTGTGTTCAGGTTCAGAAGGGGACAATGCCTGGGCAGCCTCTATGGAAGGAATGCCAGAATGGAAGCAGTCAGCAGGGACAGGCAGCCAAGCTGGGAGCACCCAGAGCCCAGCTCTCCCAGCACAGGCAAAGAACAGGCTTTTAAAATGATGTGCAGGGCTTTCATGTTTTTTGAGGGAAGAAATCCACAGAGATCTGATCCTCTGCCATCACCTCCACCGAGGATCCCAGCTGGAACCATTACATCACAGTTGTGGAAGCTGAAGATAATGACAAAGTTCTGGCACATCAAACCCACTCTGCTTTCCATGAGCCATGCCCACAACTGATGGGATTTGCCCAGGCTGAGACAGTTCCTTATTAAGGTGATCCTGACAAACCCCACAGGCAGGATGTGGGAGGAGAATGAAACGAAACCACATCACCCACACAGGGAGGTTTTGGGGTGATGCTTTAAGCCAGAGTTGAGCTCAGGTTCTCTGCAGCACAGGCAGATCACAGGGCTGGGGCCACCAATCACACCCTGCACTACCTGCTCCTGCAGACACCCATCCTCCAGGCCTCCTGGTGCCATCATTTGCTTGTTTTATTCTTACCAAATCCAAGTCTTTCTTGTACCAATGTTTGTCCCTCTCTTTACTGTGTTGCTGTGTCCCCAGGGCTCAGGCTGCCCCTTCCATATGGAGCCATCACACAGCACCCACAGACATGGCAAAAACCCCAAAGAGTGCTCCAGTTCCAGACTATGGATTCCAATTGGGATGCTGGCTCACATAAGCTTCCTGAAGTTGCACCACATCATTTGGCAGCTTGATGCAGTTATATGTATTAATTAATGTTTAATTACAATGAAGATTGAAACAAGATGATGAAATATCAGCATATGTTTAATCCTTAAGGTCCTGTCCTCTGCTCTGAATCAAAGCATTCCTCAGCGAAAACAACTAAAAACTAAATTACTACAACTAAAGCAAAGCTGGTCACAGCCACTCAGCACAATCCCCATTACTTGAGGAGGGGCCAGAGCTCTTCCTCCCAGCATGGCTACAATAACGGCCCTTTGATGGAGTTTGTTTTCATAGCAAACCTGTGTGGCCACCCTCTGTTAGAGGCTTCCCTAGAATGGGATGGTCATTCCTAATCTTCCAGCTTCTGCAGACGCCTCAGGAAATCTGTAATCTTTGAACAAGAAGAAAAAATAACCCAGGACAGATTGTTCTTTACAGGACAATATACTGAACTTCATTAAGTGAAGCACTCACCATGTCATTACCCACAGGCCCAGTGGAGTGAAAGGCAGATGAAAACAACCCTGCAGAGCACAAAACCTCAGACACTAAGCCTGGTAACATCACAGGAAAGGCTGAGAAATGCTGGCAAGACTTGTGTAAAGGTAACAAAATAATGGGGAGCAGGCTGAGCCTCCTCTGTGGTCAAGCATTTTCCTCAGCAATACTGAAACTGCAGGAGACACCAAAGCAGTCAAAGGATCCTGGTGAGAAGCGTGGCAAAACTGAGGAGTCCTTGCCAACCCTTTCTTGGCTGTAGACTCATTTCTGCAGAGAAGTCTGACCCAGCCCAGGTGCAAACACCTGGAACACACACAGAGCTTTGCATGGAGATCCAAGAGTGATCCTCCACTGTCTCCATCGAGCTGAGACCAGGCAGTTACACCAGATGATTCTTGAAGGTACCTTCCAACTAAATATTCCTATCCTATTCCTCTTCTATCCTATTCTATCCTACGACACCCCTCTGCTTGTGCTGGCCACCTCTCAACTCTTGCCTTGCTAGCACAGGTAAGATCCCTTCCACAAGGACCACAGGAACCTCTAGCTAGAGGTAACAGAACCAACGCCGTCACACCTCAGTTTGTCCCTCACAAATCCAAGGTCAGCAATGCTCCCCTCATTTACAAAGGAATCCCACACACATTCCCACACATGCCAGTAAACATTACATTTTCCTTTGAAAAAGGCACTGCAATCTCAAACTGATCCATGCCTCCAATTGTTGGGCCAAATCTTGGGGTCCCCATGTGCAGGTGCTCCCCAGGGCACCCAGTCTTGGCAGAACATGGGACAGCACCTTCTCTTCAGCCCAGCAGCACAGCTCCTTGCACTCTGCTGTGGTGACAATGGTTTGGAAGGTGCACACCAAGCTTTGTGACTGGGGACCATTCCCATGCCTTTGGAAATGCAACACACTCCTTGCCCTGCCCAATGCATAACAGTAGGAAGGGCATGACACCAGGGATTCCACTGGGATTGGGTCTGGCAGCTGCTCTGAATGCCATGGGGTGCAGGCTTGCAAAACAGTCTGTTTGGCAGATGTTGCTCAGAGCACATCTGTCACAGAAGCCTGGCTCAAGGGAGGGAGTTCTGGGTGACGGACAGGTGCTGGAGGCTGTCACAAGGCTGAGGACACATACCCACACAAGGGACTCTTATCCATATAAAGGACAACATTCATCTGACTCCTGCACTCTGGAGTGCCTCGTCCTGTTCAAGCCCACTAAGAGCACAATTTCTTCCATTCTGTACATGGACAGTGGTTTTCCACCCCATTTTCATTTCTTCCACCAGCAGCCTTTTGGATCCCTTATTTGCCCCACACTGTTCATTGTTCCCCTTTCTGTCTGGGTGGATGAGGCAGCTGTCCCCCTTCTGGCATACAAGAGCACAGACATTTCTGGAAAGTGGCAGAATTGAGGCACCTCAGGACATGCAAGGGCTGAGGAGTGACTGCCATTCCCATAGCTGCCAAAGCAGAGGAGATGCTGTACCACAGCTGACTCTGATTCTGTCATCTGCAGAGCACAGCACCAGAGATACCAAAATGGCACAGGATGCCACGTTACAATTTCTTTATGAAACATCCAGGATAAAAGGCATGGCAACGCCAAAATTCCTTATAGCCAAGGCCAGCATGAATTCAGAGCTCGAACTGACAAGTTTCCATCAAAGGCAATCCCCAGGAGGCATCTACATAAGCACTTCAGCACTTCCTGTGCACATCACAGCCTTCTCAAGTTATTAGCCCAGATCTGCAGACCAGCAGGCCACACCATCAGAGCTTCACCTCTCTTCCTCACATCAACAAGGGCATGACACAGGAACACAGTAACACAAATCCAGGTCACAAAGTCCTCAGGATTCAGTAGCCAGGGAGGAGAAATCTGGCAGGAAGGGAGGACATTTAGGCAGAGATAAGGCAGAATGGCTCAAAGGCCAGGGGAGTAAGAGTTGTGTCAAGATGGAGGAGCAGGAGGGTGGGTAGTGCTCAGTCAGGAGTCACCAGGAACCTCTTGCTAAAAACTCTCAGCACTCACTCGTCAGCTGAGGACAACCGAGGATGCTGAGCAGTGAGGAGACATGAGACAGCACCAGGAAGTGGAGACACAAAAGTAGGGCCATGTGACCCACATTTTCCAAGATTACATAACTCCTGAATAGACAGATACTCCCTTATCCTCAGTGGTGGTTTCTCCTCAGATGTTACACAACCAAACACAACAATGGTGACCAGGGAGATGTGATCCATATGGCCACAGAGCAGGTACCATCCTGCTGAGAACAAATGGGACAGAGTCCTAAGCCTTGTGATACTCTTCAAAAACTTTTTAATATAAAAATATATTAATATTTGGAACCTCATCTTGCAAGATGTGTATTCTGTAAAATTAGACAACTTCTGCTTCCTTAGAAAAAACAGGCCTAGTGGAGAACTTCACTTCCTATTTCATATGCCCTAATCAAGAGCAGTTTCTAGCTTGTATTCCTCTATCTATAACAGGCACTTTTAAAATGAAGGGAGAAGTTTTCTCTCCAAATGAAAAAAACAAAGACCAAAAAATAAAACAACAACAACAACAAAAAAAAAACAAACCACTATTTGCAAAGAAGGTTCTTTATATGCTCACTAACTCAGCATCCAGATTCCTGCACATTTAACACCTCCTGCACCACTTGTACCTATGGAAAGCAACCCATCTCCCACAAAGATGTGTCTGTCCACAGGTAAGGACACAGATTATTGTTTGTGGCTGTTCAGTGGCCACATGCAGAAGCACTCCATCTCTAAGGAATGACAGATATGTCAGGATGCAAGACAGGGAACTACTTGCAAGTTAATCCTGACAAACCATTGCTCCATGGTTGGTTGGAACGGGAAGGACACACCAGGCTACACAGCATAAACAGCTCTGACCAGATTGATTTTATGGCGCTTTCAAGCATTAAACCCTGTAAAACTGTAAAATAATCTCAGGAGACACACACACAGAAAAAAAAAAAAAAAAATCAGAGTCAAAAAGTGCATTCCCAAGAAAGGAAGCACAAGCTTTCTCAGAGCCAGAAGTGATTCAGTGTGTCCTAGAGGTGCATTAGTGGGCCTATAATACAGGTGAAGGATCACACACAGAAATCACACACAGAACCACTGGGTTCGAAGACACCTTCAAGGTCATTGAGTCCAACCCAGCCCCAACACCTCACCTAAACCCTGGCACCCAGTGCCACATCCAGGCTTGTTTTAAACACACCCAGGGATGGCCACCATCACCCCGGGCAGGCTATTCCAGAACTTTTATCACCCTTTATGTAAAAGACTTTTTTCCTGTTATCCAACCTAAATTTCCCTTGGTGCAGCTTGAGGCTGTGTCCTCTGGTTCTGTCAGTGCTGCCTGGAGAAAGAGCCCAACCCCACCTGGCCACAGCCACCTTTCAGGAGCTGCACAGAGTGACGAGGTCACCCCTGAGTCTCCTTTTCTCCAGGCTGAGCACCCCCAGCTCCCTCAGTGGTTCCTCACAGGGTTTGTGTTCCCAGCCCCCCTCCAGCCTCGCTGTCTCCTCTGGACAGGCTCCAGGTCCTCAACGTCCTCCCCAAACTGAGGAGGCAGAACTGGACACTGCCCTCGAGGTGTGCCCTCACCAGTGCCCAGCACAGGGGCAGAATGACCTCTCTGCTCCTGCTGGCCACACCATTCCTGACCCAGGCCAGGATGCCGCTGGCCTTCCTGGCCACCAGAGCACACTGCTGGCTCATGGTCAGTACCCCTGTTATCTGTTATTACCTCTTTACAGATGTTATCTTCTAACAGCATAAATACCTTTGTCCCATGCAGGTAAAACTAAACTTGAGCATAATAAATGGACGGCACTGGTTTATTAGAGGCCTCATAAAAGGGAGTCCAGCACTGGTGACTCACTGGAGATTCCCAGATCTTACCCCATTTGCCCATTTTTACACAGTTAATTTTTCCTCTCTGGCTGCTTTTCAACATTATAATTGGACTTAGCCCAGAAAATGCAACACTTGTACAAGTTCTGAACTGACTTTCAGATGTTTTGAGAAGCTGAATAAAAAGAAAACCACACTCCAAAACTCCTGGTTAATTTTTAGGAGGCCATTCCACACATATGATATGACACATACTGGTTTAAGCAATCCACACTCATTTTTCCATGTCCAGTACAACCACACACATCCTCCACCACATGGGAAAGCGTCCTTGCAGAGCAATTCCCTTCCACTCCTTTATTTTCATATTTAAGCAGTTGTTTGTCTGTAATTACCCCTCAGCAGCATGTCCATGTGCAGACACAGAGTTTTAAGGTGGCCACTCAACCGTTCCCCTTCCCTGGAGCTGCCACGTTCCAGCCTGTGTCAAATATTGCCTCAACAGCCACATGTTGACGTCAGCTCCTACTGGGATACTCTGGGATTTCCAGCTCCTGTTCTGGTGTGTCAGGGTCAACTTCGAAATGCAGGCTTTGACTAAAGACCTGAGTTCACAAGACTGACTTTTAGAAAAATACCTTTTCTTGCGGAGGAAAAATGGATTGTGTTCATTTCATTTTGCAGCACCATCCATGACTGTCCCTTGACACAAGAACCTGCTCTACCACAGCCAATAATCAAATTCTTTTGTGCCTACAATAGTTGTTTTGAGAAGCCTCAAGCTGTTCATGGGCAAAATGCAAGGTCACAAGCAGCAAAATCCAGTGGGTTTTTAATTAAGCCCAGGAAGTCAACCTCTGTTTTGGCAGATGGTTAAGGCCAAATATTCATCACCAGAGGCATCTTCCTGCTCTTGATCCATGATCTTGGCAAACAGCAAATGGATGGCACAGTGATATATAAACAGCTTCCAGGTAGTAATGCAAATACTTATAAGGGTTCAGAGAATAAATTCATAGCCCCAGTCCATGGAACAGAGCATTCTCCCTTTGAGAAGGCAACTGAACTACTGGAAGTATTATTGAAATTACAGAGTCACTGAAAATACAATCTCAGAAAGGCAGAAGATCTCCAGTATCAAGAAGAGGAAAAGAGCAATCAATTATCTGGAAAGGAACTTATCTTTGGAAGAGCCTTGGCCTCATGACACTCTTCTGACAGGAAGAGCCGTGACTGTAGGTCATGGAAAGCCAGAATAAAAGCCATCAACAATTTTTCAATGAGTGAAAAAACACCACTCTGTGAAAGAGCTTCAATGCTGGCTTTTTCATCATTTTAAAACCCCTGGACAGCCACAAAGCTGCTAATCCAAAGCAGAAATGATTCAGAGCTAAAAAATGCTGAATACTTACTCTTCCAGAGACAGGTTTTCCATCTAACCAACTCCAGCAGAGCCTTTTTATCCAGAGAGGCAACAAGTCTGAGACTGATCAAAGTTTCTCAACCCTACATAATGCTGACAAGCACATTATTATCTCTATCAAAGGCTAATCATTAACTACTGCTCAGATTAGTTTAGGACTAGACCAAGCACTGGGATGCTCACACAGAGATCCACAGAGCATCAAAAGCAGCTCCTGAGTCTCCCTCGTGAGATCTTTGCACAAATGCAAATAGATTTTAGAGCTCTGATTAAGTGCATTGCAGATTACTTTCCAACACATTAACCAAAACACATTTCAATCACTCATGTCTATCAGATAAACCAGTGGCTTGGTTGCTTCTGGATAGTGTAACAAAGTTTAGTTTCTTTTATTGTTTAAGTATTTCAGTGCTCAAACCGAGAGAGAGCAGGTTTAGATAAGGTATTAGGAAGAAATTATTCCCTATGAGGATGGGCAGGCCCTGGCACAGGGTGCCCAGAGCAGCTGTGGCTGCCCCTGAATCCCCTGGAAGTGCTCAAGGCCAGGCTGGATGGGGCTTGGAGCAACTTAGGACAGCAGGAGGTGTCCCTGCCATGGCAGGTGGTGGAATGTGATGAACTTTAGGGTCCCTTCCACCCCAAATCACCCTGTGACTCCATCTGCCCTACAATGAAGAAATATGATGTTTTCAAAGCTATCAGCCAGTTTTTAGGAGCATTGGGAAGTAAGAAAAAAAAATAACAAGGCAAATAAATCATCAGTTGTGGAGAAATTACTCAACACTGTGTACAAGACAAACCTTGTCTGGGTAACTGGCTCTGGGACCCCTCTGCTTGGAAAGCTGGAGCCAACAACTGCTATGAAGAAAAAAAAAAGGGACAAAGCAGAAAAAGTGCAAGAACAGCTGTGCTGTGCCCTGCAACACAACGGCCTCCTGGTGGGGGCTGTGGTTTCAAGCAAGAGTTACACAAAACAGGATCAACTGACAAGCAGTACACATGATCCTGCTGTTATGTCCTGGAGGGTTTTACTTGAGGAATTCAGAAAATTAAGAAAAGTCAGGCTGTTGCCAAGATTTTTTTAAACTAGAAGCAAAATAATCAGAATCAAGTGTATTAGGCTTTACCAACCATACAGACGGATATGCCACAGACATTGCTCTGTGCCTTTTATGAAAAGAGCATAAAAATGGCTTTACAAGTATAACCAAGCCTATAACAGGAACATGAGGGTAGCTGTAAAACTCCCAACTAACCTTGTTTGCAGCTATTCAGGTTTCAGCCTTACAGTATCTAGAACATGCTCCTCCAGCACATTTCAGCCTCACGTGACACCGCCTTAAACACTAAAGTTCAGCACATCCTCTTGAGATAATGTCTTATGCCAAGTTAATTAAGGGCATCAAAGCCAGTGGTAACTGAATTTGTATAAAACTCACCTGGCAGTGAACCCAGAAATTGTGACTCAGTCTCTTGTCAAATCCATTAGTCCAGGAGCTCAGACAAACAAGAGATCCAAGAAAACCAGACTGCACCATTGATTGCGTTTCACTTGCACCGTCTCTTGAGGGAGGGTGTGTTCCTCAGGAGCTTGTGCTCCCACTTCCCTTATCACTTTGATGTACAAGGGTTGATTTACCCATTGGAAATGCCTCCCATGGAGCCACACTGATGGCAGCACTGCGGTGACTTCCTGAGGGCTGCAGGAGAGTGAACTGGGATGGCTCCACTGGGAGCACTGGCTTTGAGTCTGCTCCACATTTGTTAGTGTTTCTCCTTCCCAAGTAAATGATGCAAGCTGGAAAATGCAGTCCAGCTGTGCCAGTGAGCTGTTTGAGCCTCTTTAGAATGCCTTTTGGAGCAGGGAAGGTTAACAGGGGAAGCAGGGATCCCTGGCTCCCAGTCCAGCCTCTGGCAGAGCCCAGCCAGGGTGGCACGAGCTGCTGCCATTGTCCCAGCCAGAGTCCAGTTACAGACATCACAGAAGGAGCAGGCTGGGTCACAGGGATGAGCCTCTCTCCCTGAGGAGGCTGGAGCTGTATCCCTTTCCAGGAGCTGCTTTTCCCAGCTCTCCAGAGCAGGCCAGCCAGTCTGCTCACAGCCTTAGCTCAGGATGAGCACCACACCTCACAGGTGGCCTCAAAGCACTTCTTAATCCTACGGAGCCAAGTCAAATTGCATTCTCTCTAACGTGACACAGGTCTGAAAGTGTATTTGCCAGGCAATCCTTCCCCCAACAGATGCAGTCTTTAGGCAAAAAAAACCCAAAACAGCCAAGACTGTCAGGGTTCCCCTTATCCTGGTTAGTCAGAAGATCAACTAAATATATCACAAAGCTCATAGTCTAAGCTCCTGTATCTTCATCAGAGGAATGAGATCTGGCTACATGATAACTAATGAGTAAGTGTGGGAAAAGAAGCTTTATGGAAGTGAAGTGGCTCTTCCATAGTCTCAGGAGAGCTTGGGGCATTCACTCTGAGTTCCATGCCAGAACACCTCCACTCTGTTCCCAGTTTTCTCCCAACCTCTCAGGATTCATAACAGGACATGCTGAGCAAGCAGTGAGAACAGAAGAGCCTCAACCACTTACAGCATTTGGCTGGTGCTCTAGAGCTACCATGAAGTGCTCTAGTCATTTAGATAAAGTGAAAAGATTACATGCTTGTACAACTTTTTTAGCAGATGATAAATGCTGTTTACATCTGTGATACAGCAAATGTGTGATTTTTCTAAGATCATATCTACAGAGAGGAAAAGAGGAGGAAGCAAAGCCATTGTTCTGGTTGCAGTCACAGTTGCTGAAGTGCCACTGGAAATCAGCTGGAGACCCTTGAAGAAAGGAACTGATAGCACAGGGAAGAAAAGACAATGGGAAATTATATTAAAAACTGTAGAAATAAAAAAGCAAAACTAAAAAGGAGCTATTTCATCACAACCTCCCACTTCTAGATTGGCTTCTAAACCAGGAAAGTCTAATTCCAGGACCAACAAATGAAAGGCTTTAGAAAGTACAGCAGAATAGGAGTTTAATTTGTTTACCGTAACTAGTCCCATTATTCTCTGCATTAGCAGATTCCAGCTTTCAGATGAAAAAAAAAGGTTAATGAAAGAAATCACTGGCATCGTGTTCTCCAGGACCTGATTGGGAACATTTCCAGAAAATTAGACTGAAACAAAAGGCAATGGAGTAGATTAACTAAGATTGAATTTCCCAGAGAAAAACAGCATAAACTAGATTGAGTCTTTTTCCCTAAGAAAAAAATTGCCAAGACTCCCAGTGATTTCCTGGCAGACTTGTGGAGAAGTTCATGCTGGCAATGTGCTTCAGCTCAACTTCCCAAAATTCTGCTGCAGGCTCCTGCTAACTTTCAGGTGACCTTCAGGCCAGAGCAGGGAAGGCAGCTCTGCAGAGCCATGGCAGCTTTCTGTTGGGTAGAGGAGTCTTCACGGCAAAAAGAGAAACCAAGGAGGAAAGGAGAAAATAGCTCATTTTAGTTCAAAGAACAAAAAGTTCTGTCTTCTCTTGGACATAATGTTTGACTGGAAAACAAGCCAGCTGAAAGGAAACTCCTCAGAGCCCTGCTCAAAATTCACCCTGTGAACATGGTAGATTTTGTCATTTACTTGTAATGTAAAACTGGCAAAGATTATACTCAATGCCCTCCTATCTCAGGCATTAAGCTTTTGTTCAAGGATACAGGTCTCACTAATCCAAATCTTGAAGTTAGTTTGTGAAGGGAAAAGTGAAAAATCCCCCCAGATCTCTTTCCAAAACAAAAAACAAACAACCCCCCACACACACAAACCTTGTGCTTGTACCACTGCAAGTCAGAGTCAGTGGCAGAGATGATACCTTTAAAATAAAAAAGTGCAAAAGTGACTTGGAAAGGTAATTTAATTCCTCCTCTCTACTGGCAGAAATTATCCTAATTCTCAGCTTAGTTAACAGCCTGGCCTAGATGAGAAATCTGATATGAAATGAAAAGCAGCCAAATCTCAGCAGGATATGGTTGTACAAAATTCCTCCATTCTCAACACAAAGATGTGTGGGAGCCCGTAACTCCTGCCAGTTCTTATATTTTCAGTACCTTGTTTTGGGGGTGGGGGGGTGGGGGGGTGGGGGGTGAGGAGAACAAAATAAGCAAAACCCTGCTTATTGCAACAATTTTTGTCTTTGTAGCAAAAAGCATAATTTTGTATTGTACAGCAGAGGAGTCACATCTTCACCAACAAATCCTTAGTACAAAATCAATCTTCATTTAAACAGCAACATTCACACATTATTCCCAGTGGCTCCTTTTTAATGAAGGATGGGAAAAAAATAATGCAGAGGCCAAAGCCTGATGAATGTCTCAAGAAACAACATAATAAATTACAGGATTTGGGATTATTAACTTAAGGGCTAACTGACCCTATCAGATCCCATATTGTTACTCATGAAAAATCCTGCAAAAGCTTTACTGACCTCAGGCTCAAGCAGAGGCAAATGAAGATCAAACAGACTAAAAATCACCTTAATGAACACTTGTGAGGAGCATTTCATCCACCTGGGCAAAAAAAAGCAGGACTAAGCACTCTGGAGCTTGGAATTCAGGCACAAACAGGACGAATTGGCCTCTACCTGGGAACTGTGTGCAACCACAAGGCCACTGCACACTCAAATACAGATGAGGACTATGAACAAAGTTTAAATTAAAAAAGGATCAGTGGCTAAGATGTGATGCTTGCTGAATGCTGCAAGATGTGCTGTTACAGCCTCTTCCCAACCACACTGGCATTAAAACTGGCCAGTGCTGAATCCCAGGAAAAAAAATAGAGAATATACACAGGTATAACACTGGGATAGGAAGGTGGTGAAGGGTCTGAAAGGGCATCAAAAGGAGCAGCTGAGGGCACTAGGATTGTTCATCCTGAAGGGGAAACTGAGCTCAGAACTCACCGGGGTTTGCAGCTCCTCCTGAGGGGCAGCCCCAAGCTCTGCTCCGTCCTGAGGGAATGGCATCAGATTAACCCAGCTCAGGCTGGAGAGCAGGAAAGGTTCTTCCCCCAGAGGTGCTGGCACTGCCCAGGCTCCCCAGGGAATGGGCACAGCCCCGAGGCTGCCAGAGCTCCAGGAGCCTTTGGGCAGCGCTGCCAGGGATGCCCAGGGTGGGGTTGTTGGGGGGTCTGGGCAGGGACAGGGGCTGGGCTGGATGATCCTGGTGGGTCCTCTCCAGCTCAGGATATTCTGTGATACCTAAAAAACCTAAATTGAAGTGCCACACCAGGATTTAGCCACATGGGTCTTCACCACTTAAAACTACCTTAACAACCAACCGGATAGAAATGCAGGAGCCAAAGCAACAAATTCTCTTCATCCAAGGGACCACATTTCCCATTGGAAGGAAGTTCATGCCCACCTGCCTTACCAAGGTCAGGACAATCTCATGCCACTGGGAATTTACACCAAATTATTGTGGGTTTGGTTTTGTTTGGTTTTAACAGAAATAAGATTCTGACCTTATCCAGGTTTCATTCTAAATTCATCACACATTCTGCAATATAAAAGCTGTTTAACACTCCCTTTTATCTTCTCCCTTTAGAAGTGGAATCACTGATATCTCAATCATTGCAATAAACTCATGAATTACTGCAAACTCAGCTCCAAAACAGACCAGGCAACTTCCTGCTCAGACTCAAATATCCAGGCAGTAACCGACAGTACAAACTTCCAACCAGTGCCAGCAAATACCCAACGCCAGGAAATAGCAACCCTTATTGCCATTCTGACCTCCTGCACATTGCTCTTCTGCATTTCAACATCATTTGGATCTCAGGCGAAATTAAAGCCAGTCGGTCTCACAAAGCACATAGAGATACCGGCTTTCCAAGAGAGGGAAAACACAGGAAAACCACAACACACCACAAAAAACTCATTAAACACACCAACAAAAAGGTGTATATCTCAAGGCACGAGGTGAACGTGGGAAACTGCTTCAGAGGGGCGGCTCAGACGTTTATCCACGCAATAAACGATTCCGATGCTAAGAACACAGCGCGTGGCTGGTGCCCTTGGGTATCCCAGAGACAGCGAAGCTGGAGCGCAGCAGCGCCCGGGGGCCCCCAGCCCCTCCGCCCGAGCCCCACGGACCCACAGGGCCCTCAGCGGAGCCACGCGGGCCCTGCGGCTGGGCCCGGAGCCCCGGCGGGTCACGGCTCCCTCACGGCAAGGGCAGCGCGGCGGCCGCGGGGCCCGCCTGTCACCTTGGGAACCGCAGGGCCGGGCTGGGCGCTTCTCCCGCGGAGCGCAGCCCGCACCCACGCCGAGCCCGCCCCGCACCTCCACCTTCACGTCCCAGCGCTGCCCATCCCCTCGGGCCCCTCGGCGGCCCCGGCCCGAGGTGCCACAGCCCGCCCCGAGGGGACGGGGGGCGGCCATGGCCCCTGAGGCGGGACGGGGGGGGCGCGGGGGCACCAGACCTCCCCCCGAGCCCACCCGTCACTCACCGCGCCAGCGCCACGAGCCGCGGCCGTGCTCCGCCCCCGCCGCCTTACTCCGCCCCCGCCGCCTTGCTCCGCCCCCGCCGCCTTGCTCCGCCCCGCCGCCTTGCTCCGCCCCCGCCGCCCGGCCCCGCCCCTACCAGCGCCCCCGTTCTCGCCCTCCGCCGTGCCCCATAAGCCCCGCCCCTTTTGACGTGTCCATGGAGGCTCTGTCCGTGACGCCTCTTGAGGCCCCGCCCCTCAGTGCCGCCAAGCCACGCCTCCACCCGCTCGCCCTGCTGCGCCCTGAAGCCCCGCCCCCCGTGACGTTCCGCCCAAGCCCCGCCCCCCCGTGCCGGTGCCGCCGGGCCGTAAAGCGCCGCCGCCGCCGCCTGCCCGTCCCCGCCCCGGCGGCCGCCGGCCATGTTCGCGGCGGCGGAGGAGGACGACGCCGATTTCCTGTCCCCCGCCAGCGGGTGAGCGCCGAGGGCGCGCCGGGACCCCCTCCCCCCGCCGGGTGGGCGCGGCGGCCCGGGCAGGCCGCGGGGCCGCGGTCCCGGTGAGGGCCCACGGCCGTGAGGGGCGGGCAGGCCGCCCCCTGCGCAGCCGGGGCTGCCCTCGTGCGGCCGGGGCCGCGCCCCGCTCTGTCCCGCCGCTGGAGCGCCGTACGCGCAGCCCGGGAAGGGTCCGGCTGCCGGCGCGGCTCGCAGCGGGCCCGGTGTGCCTGGGGCCGCGGGTTCGAGACCCGGCGTGCGGGCTCCGCTCTGCTCCGGACCCGTCCCGCTGGGGTCGCCAGGGCGGAGAGCTCGGTGTTTGCGCTCGAATAAGGAGTGCGGAAGCCCTTAAGAACGGCTTGGGGCCGCTCGCCCGCCGCTGGCTCCTCCCGGGCTGCCCGCCGCGGTTCCGCCGGGATCCAGGTTTCTGTATCGCTGACTTGCTGCCGCTCCAAGAGCTGCAGTTCCACTCCCCACCCCCTTCCAGGAGCTTCTCTTATACACTGATCGTCTCTCTTTGTAGAAAGTTCAGTTCTGTTTCAAAGGAGATTTACTGGCAGTGGTGTCATCCTTTGAATTATTCCCTTGTCCCGTGATATCAGGAATAGGTTGAGCATAACTGGGCTTGAAGCAGTGACATTGCAAACAACGTATCCTGAAGGACTAACCTCCAGCATTAAACCTTCTGCCCTTAGCTGGGAGAGTGTCTCCCATTTTAAAAGTTACTGAGAGAATGTGTTTCCTGGACATTTAGAGACAAAAGACTCCACAACCTGAATGGTGGTTTCTCTGTCAAATATTATTTTGGGTATTTTAAGAATTAGCTATTTCATATCAAGCTAATTCTAGTCATTGCTTCAAAGTAACTTCTTTTTTTTGTGTAGTTTCAGTTCTTACACCTCCAGTCGATTTTTGAGGAAATGAAACACAATTGTACCACTTTCCCAACCTCTTCATCTACAAGTTCTGCCTATTCAAAATTAAATTGTTAATTAGCATAAAGCAACTTAACCTGCAGCCCTTTGTTTACTTCCAAAGTGATGGTAAACACTTTGTTTTTGATATAACTTCTAGTTAAGGGTACTCATTATATATAATGCCCCTGTTAAATAAGGCTAAATGGTTCTATTTCCCTTTCTAGAGCCAGATTAGCCTCTCTCTTTGGCCTAGATCAAACAGTCTCAAGCCAGGGAAATGAATTCTTCCAGTTCACTGCACCAAAGCAGCCCAAGAAGGGTCAGACAGCAGCTGGTGAGTAACTGGGCTTGAGTATGGGGAACACACTCAGCAGCACATGTGTGTGGGGAGAACAGGGGTCCTGGTGAAGAGCAGAAGAGCAAATAATTTCCTGAGTTTTCCTCAGGGATCTTTTCCTCCAGTGCCCTCCTATACCTGGATTTTCAGCTGGCCTTGGTTGACTTTGGAACACAAATCTTTGTTCCTTTGTAATTTCCTACTGGAGTTATTTTTCCCTGGGGGAAGGAAGGTGTTGTGGTGGTGCCACCAGCCAGTCCTGTGCCTCTGACAGCTGTCCCTGTCTCTGTCCCCACAGGCCAGCCCCAGAAGGCGCCGGTGGCCCCGGCAGCCTCAGGAGCCCCCTCGGTGCTGGTGGCCACCGCGGTGCTCGCGTATCGATAGTGAGTGACTTCTGCTGCAGTCTGTGTCCCTCATCCCACAGGGGAGATATTCCTGCATAAATGGGAAGAGACAGTTGTTTTCAGACATATCTGCATGATGGGAATGCTGCAAGGCAATGGGAGTTTCTGCTCAAGAAAATTTTAGTCGTTGAGCTGCAGCTCTGGGTGAGGAGGTTCTGAGATAAAGAGCAAGCTGTGGGTTTGGCTGTGGCTCAGAGCTGTGTCCTGGCTGCTGGGCTGAGATGTGCACTGCTTCAGGAGGCTCTGTCAGATCCTTGTGGTTCATGCCCTTGAGAATTGAGGCACGAGCAGAGTGAGAGAGAGCACTATAACTGTTCAGTGCTGCCATGATGGAAAAACACTTCTGCCCTGGGTCAGTGAGAGCGGTTTTCAACTCACTGCGCAATGTGTGCTCTTGCCTGTGGGCAAGCAGGATTGTCTAAGCTAAGCAAGACTGCCTGACATTTTATACTTGAGGAAAGGGATCTGAACTCTAAAGAATTCTGAGTTAGGGATAGTTGTGCAGCTGAATGTCTCCCTTATCTTGCAGTACAAATGGGCAGTACTTGAAGCAAGGCAAGTATGGAGCAGCTGTAGTGGGGAACCATGCCACCAAAGAGGTGAGAGACACTTCCTTCCCTAACTCTGCCATGCTGAGGGCTCACTGCTATGAGATGGTCATTCTGTGAGCTCTCCAGGTGTTTGCTTTTGATGGTGTTCTGCTGCCTTTCTGCCTCCTGGGTTTTCTTGGGGCTCAGCCACCCCCCTTGGTGACATCTCTCTTTCCTGCAGTCTGTGGGTTTGTAAGATCCCTTACAACTTGTGCCTAAAATAGTTTGCAGTGTTTCTGGAAGTCATTTTGGTATTTATTCCAAATGTCTTCAACAACTGGATCATGTATTTGTGCATGTGGAAATGGATATAAAGGAAAATTCTGTCCAGCAGTACAGAGATGCTTTGATTAAGTTTTATTCTTTTGGTATAAAAAACATCTTTCCTTCCCAAGTGTTTTGAAGGACAAAGAACTGAGGTGCCCAGTAAATTGGTGTGTTGAAAGTTGCATTGAAAACTCTCACCTATGCCTGATGTTGGTATTTGTGATATTTCATATCCCCCAAGTCCTCATTCATGTCTCACTAAGTTGCTTCTGCTTTGGCAAGAACAAAATAAATCTTAGTTTGGTAACTAAATTCCTGAGTCAGTGATCTGGGAAGTGTTGAGCTCTGTTGTTCTGGGGCAGCTGGGGAGGACAGGCAGTGCAGGAGGAAGCTGAACCAGCTTTCTTCAGGCTGCCTGTGTGATATCACATCTGGCTGGGGGCAGTCAGTGGGTCACTCCCAGTTCACCACTGAGCTGTGTCCAGTGCAGCACAAAGGTAAACACATTTCCATAATAGATGATGTTTAGTAGAGTGAAATATGTCAATAAATCTCATATCTGTGCTGTTTAGTACTTGGAAAACTCCCTCCAACTCAGTGTGTTGTGTCAGTAAGTTGATGCAAAGATAAAAGATTACACATACAAACCTCTTTGGGAAAATGTCTTTCCCAAAAGGGTGATGAGGGCCTGGCACAGCTGCCCAGGGCAGTGGTGCAGTCCCCATTGCTGGAGGGTTTAAAAGCCATGTGGATGTGGCACTTGGGGACATGGGTCAATGACCTTGGCAGTGCTGGGGGAGTGATCTTGGATGTCTCTGCTAACCTAAATGCTTCTGTGATGGTTTGATGCCATGTGTGGTGACTTCTGTATCTGGAAGGGTTAGTGCACCATCTTTTTCCACTGTAACTGTGAAAATGTGGAATTAATTAAAGCATGTTGTTTATTATAAAACAATGAGTTTCAATTGCTTGGTTGCTGCAGCTAAATAAAACCCTTGAGAATAAACTAGTTTTAATAAGCGTCATGAAACTGTGTTAAGTATTTTTGCTGTGGTGTATTTGACAAATAAATACTGAGCCTTAGGCTCTGCATGTGACAAAGCACCTTACAGTTGAAGACATTTTGAGTTCCTGTTTTTGTTCTTTTTCCTTGTCTAATTGCTTGTGGAATCCAGTACAGGGTTCTCCTTTACATCAGCCAGCAGCAACAGATCACCTCTGCAAGGATCCACCCAGGCTTTGTGCTCACGGTGAGATTCTGGCTTGGAAAAGCCTTTTTTGATCACAGCAAACACAAGGTTGGCTCGAAAATTCTTCCTTAAGCCTTGGTTTATAACCTTTGAGATCAAACATCTGAGTGACACAGCTGGAGGTGTCCCAGTGTGACTGTTCTCCTCCTCATGTGTTGCACAAGGGGCTGTGACAGCTCCCTTTGGCAGGGCATCTCCTCAGGAGATTTCCAAACCAAGGCTCCTGTAGCAGGTAAATTATTACCTGTGCTCACAGAAGTGTGTGGGGTTTTCAGCCCTGTAATGGATAAAAACAAGCAAAATTCCTTTTGCTGAGAATTTCTACTTAAGTGTCTGAGAGAATATAACTGAGTAAGCAGAAGGAAATGACAGCAAGGAAATATTTTCTCTCAGAAAATTTACACTCAGCATTTTCCTGCTGTTGAGAACAATCTGGAGCATTGTGAACTCTAAAATGGAATCTCTCAGGAAGTTAGTTTCTGCCAGTTTTACAGAAAATTGACGTGTTGGTTTACTGTTCTTAGCTTGTCATCAGATGGCATCAAATTTCTTGGTATGAGAGATAGAAATTTCACTCCAAAACAATGAAATTTCTGTCCCAGCTTAGGTCTTGTTCTCTAGTTTTTCATAAGCACATTCTTGAAAAATTAATGGGTTTTATAGTCACTTCTGATGACATGGGCTTAGAAGTGAGGCAGAAGTGATTTCTCCAACTGATTCTGGAAACCTAAATACAATAAACTATGAAATGTAAATTACTTTCACATAAAAATTCTCAGTATATGTTAAAGAACCAGGCTTCAAGGCAGTTTCTGAAAGGTTTCACCTTCCTGTGTGAACTGCAGCATGTAGGAAGAACTTAATATTTGCTCACGTATTTGAGTTATAATTATTCTTCCATGATAATGAGCACCTAAATAAAAGCTAATTGTGAACTTGGGCAGTTGAACAGCAGGGTTCTTCCTGGTTAATTTTAGTAGTTCTTATTTTAAGCTTCTTCTGGATGTGAGTTTTTAGTTCCTTTAATGTCTAAGATAGAACTGATTTCCTCTCCCACAGGTTCAGCCCAACAATTACAGCACCTTCTATGATGATCAGAGGCAAAACTGGTCCATCATGTTTGAGTCAGAAAAGGCAGCAGTGGATTTCAGTAAGCAGGTAACTGCTCCCCTCTGGGCCAGGCAGATGGCTGGTTTACAGCAGGGGCAAGTCAAGTGTTATTTTCACTGGAGTTCAGCTTTGAGTGGCTGCATAACTGTGATGGAGACACATCTGGGAGGAGCCTGCCCTGAGTTGTGTTCACTAAAACAAATATCTTTGGGGCAGGGAGCCTGTTGCTTCTCAAAGATTCCCAAGTACTGCATATCAATGGTTCTGTAGAGCAGAGGGTGTTTAATCAGCAGCATTCAGCACAAGGAGATGTGGAATGCCCTGGGAGTGCATTTCTAGTGGGCTTGATCAGTACAGCAAGGAATGCATCAGATTCATGAGTGGGACTTATCCATGAAAGGCCAGAGACACTGCCAGGCTTTCCCTCTGCAGGTGTGCATTGCCAAATGCAACAGCTCTCCAGCACTGGACTCAGTCCTCTGCCAGGATCTCCTCCTGGGAGAAGGGCAGGGGGTGGAAGGAGGAGACTCCCTGGAGGTTGCCTATACGGGATGGCTGTTCCAGAACAACGGGCTTGGACAGGTAAAGACACCTCTGCCACCTCATGCTGGGAAGGACAGTCCCTGGCAGGAACCTGCATATCCAGTGTAGTACTGGTGTTGATTTAAAGGTGTACTTTGGGCATTTGTGGCACTATAACTGGGGTCGTGTATTGCCTATAGAATATCAAGGGATTCTGACATATTAGAAAAAGAATTCCCCATTGAAAGGATTGTTGAGCATTGGTACAGGCTGCCCAGGGCAGCAGTGGAGTCACATCCCTGAAAGTGTTCAAAAACCATCCAGATGTGGTGCTTGAGACGTGGTTTGGTGATGAGCAGGGCACTGCTGGGGGAATAGTTGGACGTGGTAATCTTAGAGGGCTTTTCCAACTTTAATGTTTCTATTATGTTCAGGGGGAGGTGATTGAAATGCTTTGAAACTTATTTGGGCACTTGCACACATGAATATTTAATGTTGTGTTTGACTTGACTCAGCCCTGTCCTAAAGCAGGTCTGAAGTCTTGAGTCTTCAGTTATTCACTTCATAAAATTGTACTTCAGGAAATGGACTAAAGCTCTGTCTAATGGCTCAAAATTAATTTTGGTAGTAGTGGGATGGGAAATAGCACTTAACCAGAGGTTCTAGGAGTTTATGGAACATGTAAAGCAGCATCCAGAATCTTGAAGCAGTTGAGAAATCAATGTATTTTGTATTCTTGTTCAACTCTCCAGGTGTTTGACTCTAATGTTAACAAAGACAAGCTGCTGCGGCTGAAGCTGGGGTCTGGAAAGGTCATCAAGGTACAACTCCTGGCACTTTCATTACAATAATTCAAGTCTCAGAGCTTTGAATTGCTGCAGATCTTGTTCAGGAATCATACATGCTATTTCTGTTTCATTTATTAGCAAGCACTCTGTGACAGTGACTCACTCAGGCTTTGCACAGCAGAGCCCATCTCCTCAACCCCAGTGTTAGGCAGGAGATGTCCTCCTTGGTAACAAAGGAAACTTCCTGTTTTCAGGAGCTGGGGTTTTACTGTCTTTGTTTCTCTGGAAGTCACTTCATGCATTCCCTTGGTCTTGAGGAACCCTATTTCTAAAGGAAACAATTTTTAATCCAGGTGTTGTGATACTCCCTTAAGTTATCCCATAAAATCTGGGATTTTAATTTGAGTCAGAGATACTTTTGTTCAGGTCACTTCCATGACCTGAGTAATTCATGTATGACCTGTATAATTCATATATGACCTGTTACAAGTTGTCTTTTATTGAAGATGTGCTATTTGTCTACTTTGTTTTATCCTGTATCTTGTTAATTTTGCCTGGCTGTTAGAGCCCTGTTGTTCAGTGCTGGCATCCCTTAGGCAGCTTGCATTGCTCTGACTTCATGTCCCTCATTACAACGATATTCTTTGGTTGCTTTGTAAATCTAACCAGAGCAATTCGGATCTCTCTGGAGTCCAGTTCTTCCCCAGAATGCTGAGTGAGCTTGCTACTGTGTGGGGGAGCTGCATCTTTATTCTGAAGTTAACACTAGAATTTACAACTGGCTGTCAGGATTTGTGGCAAGACAAAGGTTTAGTGCTACACATTGAAAATAAAGAGATTTTGCAAGAATCTCTTTTTATGTGTTGTGGAACCTTTGCCTGAAGTTGTCTTAATTCGGGTAAATAATGTCACTGATCCAAATGTTACTTTCTCTTCTGTTGCCTGTGCAAACCAAAGGGCTGGGAAGAAGGAATGCTGGGCATGAAGAAAGGAGGGCGAAGGTTCCTCATCATTCCTCCAGCCTGGGCCTACGGGGCTCAGGGCGTGGCTGCTCGTGTCCCTCCAGACTCCACGCTGGCCTTTGAGGTGGAAGTCAGGCGGGTGAGTGTCTCCTGCCAAATGCTTGGTTTCCATCTGTTTTGTGACTGCAAGGGGGGGACCTGCTGTTCATGTGAGAATTCCAGATCAGAAACTGTTAGAAACCTCAGCAAGATGTGCATCTTTAATTCAAACAAACAAACCCAAAACAAAACCCTAAACCCAGAAAATCCCTCAGGGCTATTTGTCTATTGTAACTGTCTTGGGATCTTTTAGCTGTCTTATTTGTGAGTCACTTGGGAAAACAATACTGTGGGAAGAATGAAAGGATGTAAAGACTCAGCTTCTCCAGCTCATAATCAATTGGCTGCTTTTCCTTGAAGTGCTGGAGCTCCATGGGCAGTGGCATCACAAATAAATTGATGAAAAATTTTATAGGAACCCAGAAAAACCTCTCTTTTTTTGCTTCATGCTTTTTAAGGTGAAACTGGTGAAGGAGTGCTCTGGTTCAGATGGGCTGAGTGTCAGTTCAAGGGATTCCCCTGCACCTTCTCCAGTTCCCAGCTCAGATGGCTTCTCCTCAGACTCGGGTTTAGTGCCTCCCTCCACCATCCCTCCAAAGCCTGGGTAAGAGGCAGCATGGCCTGAGCAGCTTTCTCTGTTAATGTTGGTGATGCCCATCAGTGCTGCACTAACAGCTCATTTGGCAAATACAGGGCCTCTGTGCCAGCTCAGTGCCCTCCATGTGGCAGAGCAGTGCTTGCTAACAGGACTTGCTGGAATTTTCTGTTTGTGTGCTGACTTCCTGATTAAAGCAGCTGGAATGGGCTCCAGTGAAGGAAGTCATTCCAGCATTCCTGAGATCCAGTGGCACTGAGCTGTGTGGGTGCTGCTCTAACAGCTGTCTCATCTCAGCTGGCATCACTGTCATCAGTTTGGACCTTCTCAGTCTCCACAACGCCCTGAGAAGAGGGTGTAGCCAGGTGGGGTTGGGTTCTTTTCCCAGACTGGGGAGAGGAAATCACCTCTTAAACTACTCCAGTAGAGGTTTATGCTGGATATTAGGAAAACCCTCACTGATAGAATGGGCACAGGCTGCCCAGGGTGGAGTTACCATCCCTAGAGGTGTTCAAAGAATGCAAATGTGGCACTTGGGGATGGGGTTTAGTGCTGAACATGCTGGGGCTGGGTTAGTGGTTGGTGACTCAACCTTAGATGTGTTTTCCAACCTTAACAATTCTATGTTCTGTTCCTTAAATGTGTGTCACCCTTTTTAGGGAGTCCAAGTAAGTGTTGCTCTTGTTGCCATAAGTAATTTATTGGTCTTGGTCAAAATTATTTATACCAGAATGTGGTTGCTAAAGCAATCAACAAAATTATCTTTCCATAATCAGCAGTTCCAATAGGCTGCAGTGGTGTCCTGAAGACATCTACAGATAACGCTGCAAAGAATGTTCAGAAGTGTAGGCTAAAAGAAATGCTCCTGATGTGAGAAAACAGCTTTCCTAGGGAGAGGTGTATTTAACAGTATTTGTAACTGCAGGATGGTGGCTCCTGAACTGCTCCTGGCTAATCTCCACTCCTGTTTGGCTTTGCAGGGAGCCAGCTGTTCGGGCCAAGTCCAGCTCCATCAGTGAGCAGCTCACAGTAAGTGCTGCCTTTTTCAAATTTGAAGCCTGAGTAGAGAAGTTTGTTTTCACTTTAAGCATTGGGTACTGCTAAAGATAAAGTGAGCATCATGCAAGACACTGGAATGTTCACCTTACAGCAGCTTAGGGCCTTGGTTTTGAAGGAATTAGTGGTTGGGCTTGATAATTAATGGTTGGACTCCATGGCCTTAAAGGTCTTCTCCAGCCTTAATGATTCTGTGATTACCAGGACCTGAGGAACCCGAGCCCCAGTTCCTGCTCTTAAAAGCAAAGTGACTTTGACCATGTGGATGTTTACAAGGCTGGTTGTCTATTGAGATAAATGGACAAATTTAAAATAGGTAACAAAGGAATTGGGACATTCAGGATAAGTTTATAGAGCTGCATAAGAAGACTTTGTGCCTCCAGACAGAAAAAGCTGCTAAGCAGCTTCCTGAACTCACAAGTTTTCTTGTTGGTGTTTTGTGCAGGGATAGATTTTCCTCTGTAGTGACAACACTGTCATCCCAGAAAAAGGATATATAAAACAAACCAGATTAACAATCCTGGTGCTACCTTGTGTGCTTGAAGAGCAGATTTTCACACAGTCATTGAAAAATTGAGTCAAAATTCAGTCTGAGATTTAGAAATGTTAGTAATACCCCAAAAGCCTGGGCTGAGACAAAGGGAGAGTAATGAAATGTTTCTTTTAGAACCCAGATGTAGCAAAGGCAAAGCTGATTTCTCGGATGGCCAAAATGGGACAGCCCATGCTGCCTTTCCTTGCTGGGACAGCAGGGAGCCAGCTGGACTCCAGTGACTCAGAAATAGAGGTACCAGTCACAGCAGGGTGACTCTCTCACTGCTTTTCCTACACTGGGGGTTGCTTGAAATGGGATCCCTGGCAGTGGCTCTGCCCTTGTCCAGGGAAATCTGCTCTGGTTCTGTGACAGAAAGGTTCCACTTGGGTTCCCGGGGCAACACCTTGTCTCAAGTGACCTTGGGCTCAGGCTGTTTCTTGTTCTTTGGTGTTTCTTGTAACATGCAGAAATGTTTTTAGGATCCCAATACTCTGAGGGGGACAACACAGCCAGTGGCTTTGACCAGACCCTCCCAGCCAGCCCAGGCAGTGCTGCCCACAGTGTCCACACAAGGTAATGTGCTGGGGAGCTGCTGCACTCCCATTCCACTCCAGGAGGGCTATGGGAACAGAGCATTCCTTCCAGGAGCTGAAATAGGAGCTGAAAGCTTCTGATAAGGCTTGCTGATCCATGAGCTACTTCTCCATGGGGCACAGGACAGTCCTTGGAGTGTTTCTTCATTGTGGTCTTGTGCTTGAGGAAGAGCAGCCACCATGCCTGAGCTGTCCTGTCACTGGGCACTGAGATTTGTAGACCATGGGATTTGTAAATGGAATGTTACAAATCCTTTCCAGTGAACAGTACTTTCAGGAATGATGGAAATCCAAGTGAAGGGCAGCATGGGGCTGACAACTCTGCAGAGCTGGATGTGACTTCCCATGATGGAATGGTCACATCAGCTGCTGGTCAGAGCAGCCTTCAGAGTCAATCTGAGTCACACCTTGTGTCAGTGAATTTCAGAGCTATCTCTGTTTGAATGAAAGGTTGTTTAAATGGAGCTACAAGTGGGATTTCTCTGAAAGGTTACTCTTTTCTTGACCTATTATCACTTGCTTGACTGGATTTAATTTTCACAAGGTTGCAGACAGGCTTTTGTTGAACTTTTGTCTGTTTAGTGGTTTGGTTGTTGGTGTTTTGGTTTTTTTTTTTTTTGCCATTTAACGCTAGGTGAATTAAATTCTTTTGAGCTGCTTTATAGCATGCTGACTTTGTTTCTTCCTTTTCAGTACCTCAAGCATCTGGTGCTGCACCTTCAGTATCTTCTGCTTTAATTCCTGCAACAATCCAGCCCCATTCAGCTCTGCCTGGAGGAGCACAGGGCTTTCAGGTACCAAATTGAAATCAAGGAGAATATTGGCACTTCTGTCCTTTCTCCTGAGTCTTCTCCATTGCTGGGAGCAAGGACTTTAAGGGTGAGAATTCCAGACTGTTTACTGTGACTCTTTGGCATTCTCAGGTTTTCTCAGGTTTTATGCCTCTTTTGAGAAAGAGGCATAATTTATAATTATATATTATATATATATATATATATATAATATCATTATGTAATTTATAATTTATTGAGAAAGGGCTGATTTTCTGTTTATGATGGGTTCTTAAACTAAGGATGAACCATGCTTTGTTAATACCTGGTTTTGTAGTGGATACAACAAAAGCTTCCAAGTTTCTCATCAAAGAGCAGTAAAGTTGCAATCAAGTTGTGTTGTGCTTTCTGAGCCCTTTTTAGGAAATAAGCTTGTGTTCAAATTAACATAACTTCAGAGGGAGCTGTTCACATGCTGAGCTTTGACTCTCACAAATGTAGGGTGACACAGTTTTGTTGCAATTTCAGTGAAGGTGGGAACTAACCCTCAAAAGAAAAGTATTGCTTCCCTTTCACAATGAGTGTTGTGTATTTTGACTCTCCAGCTCCTTAATTCTTGGATTTTTTTTTCTTTGAAACATTATCCTTGCTCTTGGGTTTCAAAAACTATGAAACTGTGAGGACATGGGGAAATAACAAAACACATTCTAACCTACTGAACTTGTCCTGCAAGGCATATCCAGGAGTGGCATTTGCTTACCCCCAAACTGCTGCATCTGCTTCTCAACTCCAGCCTGTGAGTCAGATGTATCCTGCTCCTTACCAAGGTATGTTTTAAAAGGTACCTGCTTCTCAGAAGGCTGCAACACATGCAGTAAACAGTTGGTGATGGTGATTTATAGCTGTGCTGTTTCACAGATGCTTATTTTTTAATACCAAATAGGGGCAAACACTTCCCAATAAATACCCATCTCTTTCTTACCTTGAAGAGCTTTGTGCAGTGTGAAAGGGGCTGGAATTTCTATGTCTTTCTAAGACTGGGTATTACTAAAGGAATTTGGTAGGTGGTGCTTCCAGTTTTAATTAAACTACCAGCCAGGGAAAGAATTGAACAGTAAAAGGCAAAACCTAGGAAGGACCAAATACATTTAAAGAACTATTAAGTCATCCCAGTTGGTGAAGTCTTGAGTGTAGCTGAGCCTTTTTTGGAGCCTGTTTTTTCAGTGCAGTTTCAGAAGCTGACCTTCACTGTGGCTTGATTGTGCCTGTGCTTTGATTGTCCCTCTGGTGTGTCTGGGGGATTTGCTCTTGTTGAGCTGTCATATGGCTCAAGAACTTCCTGTACTCAAACCTGCCTGTTGAGGTTATTTGGGAAATACCTACATTATTCACTTTCCAAATACCATGTCCTTTTCACTTCTGGGCAGAGAGTGGCTTTGCTGGTGGCAGGCATCATGCTACCCAGCTTTTGCTGTGTCTCTGTGCAGGTGTTTCCCCTTGTCACTATAAATCTCTCTCCTTTCCCTTCAAGCCCCTGGAGATGTCACTTCCTTTTTGATGACAGAGGCTCGGCAGCACAACACTGAAATCCGACTGGCTGTGAGCAAAGTCGTGGATAAAATGGATCACCTGGCTGCCAAGGTATGGATAGA
>QUSF01000027.1:7664587-7681567 GCA_003676055.1 Chloebia gouldiae | reverse complement strand
GCTGCCAGGGTATGGATAGAATGGATCACCTGGCTGCCAGGGTATGGCCTGCTCGGGACACTTCTCTCTCCACGTGTGCTGAGAGCAGTTGGCTCTATTTAAATGCCTGCATTAAGTGATACAGTAAATGAGTTAAATTCCAATATTATCACACCTTCAAGTGGCAGCAGTTCAGCTGCTGTGTAAAAACAAAGCTTAGGCTTGGGGAAAGGTGCTGTTTTACTGTCTTGAATATCATGTGATGCATTGTTTGGAGGATTCCCTGCCCTCTGGGAGGTGTCACTTGATTCAGTGCCTATTCACTGTAGCTGACCAGAAAGAACAGTGAAATGCCTCTTTGCATGTGTCTGACTCTTACCTGCACCCATAAATTCATTTCAAATGGCTTAAGAATGGTTTCTCCCTGCAGGTGGAGGAGCTGAAGAAGCAAAGCACTGCTAACAGCTCCCTGCTGCCTGGCATCTCCTCTGTCACTATGGAAGCCTCCATGATCATGAGCAACATCCAGCGCATCATCCAGGTGAGCATGACCAGCCTGGTCTCACTTCCATCAGGAGCTGGGGGCTCCCAGTGTTACCCTCAATGAGAGCAAATGTCCAGTCACCCGTGGCTTCTGGTTTTGTGTGGTCAGAATGAGGATGAGACTTACAATGATTTCCATCCCTCTTTCCCCCTCCTAAAAGCTCTTCTCAGCATTTTGGGGTTTGGGTATTTTCTGAGTCAGAGTTGTGGGTATTTAATGGGCTTTGACAAAAGGTTCATGTGGGAGAAGTTCAGTTTCTCAAACCATTATGGATTTAAGCCCCAGTCACCAGCAGAACAATTTCACAGCTGAAGTATCACATTGTAGAAACCACCTGCTTCTGCTATTCACCATTTAATTGTATACTTTGAAGCCTTTCTGAGCAGCAGCCTTAAAAACTTGGGGTTTGTGGGTAAAAAAGTCAACTAGACAGAATATTTTCTAGAATGTGATTTGGCAGCCGCTGTCCTTTGCCAGGATTCTGCCAAATGTGGCAGGTGCCCTCCTGAGCTGCTCCCACAGAAAGGATGAGCCTCACCACAGTCCTGCCCCTAATAAACCCAAAGGTTTAGGAGCTGCTGCAAGGAAATCTGAGTTAGCTGAATATTCATGCTGAGCTGTGCTTTAGGAGAACGAGAGACTGAAGCAGGAGATATTTGAGAAGAGCAGTCGGATCGAGGAGCAGAATGAGAAGATCAGTGAGTTGATTGAACGCAACCAGAGGTAAGGGGTGGGAGCCTCACTGCATTTCCAGACTCTCCAGCTTACACTTGGGTGTAACTGAGGGGTGTTTGTTAGGAGACAGCCTTATTCTGATATTTTGATTTTTTTTCTAAGGTACTTAAAGTGTAGGATTCCTCCCACCCTTTCTCTGAAGGGCTTATCCCCAAAACTCTGATTTACAGTAAACATGAATGTGTAAAAGGGGAACAAAATCCCTTATGCTGTCTTTGAGCACATTTATCCTGCTTCTGGGAGTTTCTTTATTTGTGCTGCCTTTTTAGTGAGGTGAAGAAATTGTAGAGAACTGGTCCCCTTTGTGAAGTTCAGCTGCTACCAAGTTACCAAAACTCTTGGAGCATGAGGCATTTTCAGAAAGGCGAAGCACTTACCCCAGCTGATAAAATCTCTGCTGTGCCAGGCACAGCCCTCCCACCCCTCTGAGATCAGCCTCTTAGCACAGCACATGCTGTGAAATTGTCTGGGGCTTGTCATGAGTCCAACAGAGAGCTCCTGTGCTTTGGGATATCCCCTTTTCTGTCTGAGCCCCTGCCTCCAAAGCCCTGTTTCCAGGAATGCCCACGGAGTCTCCCTGTTCACAGGTATGTGGAGCAGAGCAACCTGCTGATGGAGCAGAGGAACCATTCCCTGCAGACAACAAATGAGAACACACAGGCAAGAGTGTTGCATGCAGAGCAGGAGAAGGTAACAGTGGCAAGAACAAAGCCAGGGTTGTTGCATTGAAACAAACTGAAGCCTTCTTAGTCAAGGCAGTTTTCTTAGAAGGCAACTGCGGTTCTGAACTTTGTTTTGAGGAACAAAAATGATGTTTTGATGGCTTTCCTGTCCAAAGCATCACAGAGAATATAACCATTTCATGCTGTCATAACTTTAATATTGTTACCTTGTAGAAAGTGTCTGATTTATTAACTGTGTCGGCATGTGACCAATGTATTGAGGAATTGTGTATCACAGGGCTTTTGAGTTGGAAATACTTCAGTTATTTAGTTGCACTGATAGTTCCAGAAGAGTTTTATTCCTTTTATAAAACTGATATAGAGTGAATATAGATACAAGAAAAAATATTTCCTGCTGGAGTTTCTTCATTGCACTTTTGTGCTTTTTTAATGCTAATCAGAAGCTGTGTGTTTCTCCCAGTAACACATTGTGCTTTTATGACAGGAACTGTTGGGGAATAGCTTTTAAACCAGTGAAATGCATTTATGCATGGCTGTATATCCTGAACCAATCCTGTAGGCCAGCCTAGCCCAGGAGTGCTGCTCTGGCTCTGCCACTGCATGGTGCCTGCTCTGCCTTCTCAAGCACTGGCTTCTTAAACTACACCAAGTCCAGTCTTGCTCTGTGCTGCCCTGCTGAGCTTCTCTCTCCAGTTCAAATGTGACAAATGCTTCCTCTGTGTGAGAACCACAGCTTGGTGCACCTAAAGCTGACCAGAACTGCAGCTTTCCAAAGTGTGGTAAAGAGCAGAGAGGGAAGGGCTGATGGTGCTGAGAGCAGACAGGGAAGGGGGCTGCTTTTCCACCCCTAGCCCAGACTGCACACCCACAATGTGAGAGATTCTAACCAGGAATAAGTCAGACTGAAATAATGAATTAAATTCCTTTCTCAGCGAGGGCAGCATCCTGATGGTACAATAAAACTTGGAGAGGAATCATCTTTTAGAAGTGTAAGATCCTCAGGAGTCTTTTGTGCCTCATCTTCAGCAGGACCCCACTGGCTAAGGGATGTCACTGCCCAGGGATGATGTTACATGAACAGGCTTCAGGCCAGACCAGGAAAGCCCTGCCTTGCACTGGGAGACTTCCCCTGCTTCTGTGGGAGTATTGACTGTAAATATGAAGGCTGGTGTTCCTTCCTCTTCCCTTTATCTAACCCAGCTTGCCCTGGGACTGCAGTCACTGAATCCCCAGGGAAGAGGATTGATTGGAAGCTGTTTTATCCATTGTTTACTCACAGATTTGCTCACCATTTATTTGGTTGTACCCAATATCACTGAGGTGTTGGTTACTCACTGCTTTTGGGCTGTGGATCTTTGGCCCTGGCACAGCAAGTCACAGTTTTAGGTGAAGGCTTAGTAATCCCCCACCTCCCCAGCCAGGACTGCTCCCAGCTCTGGTGTGTGACATACCCTAAGGATACCTTTAGTATCTTTCCTTTTACATCAGGCTTCAATCCCTTTTTCTGTCTAAGCTTTTACAGTCCTTGGAGTAATTTAAAGGCTTCTCTGGCATGCCTTAGGCTCCTGTTATGAAGCATTTTGCTTTTCTGCTGATGAATGCCTCTGCCTTTTAAGTTGTGTTCTTAACCCTTCCTGTTTCCTGTCACTGCTTTCTCTTCCCAGCACATGCTGCCAGTGGATCGGGGCTGGGACCAGGTGAGGCAGTGTCTGCTGACTGTGTAGGTGGTAGATGGTTGTGCCCTAGGAAGTGCCAGCCCAGCTTCCTCTTGAACTAGAGATGGATTGGCATGAAAAGAATTGTCTGAGAGCTTGAATGAGCGCACATCCCTCCCTGGAAAAGGGCTTTAGAACTGGCAGTGTCTTCCCACTGGCCCCTCCTCTTTCTTGGGGAGCCCTTTCCAAGAATTCTCTCACATTTCTGCTTGTTCCACTCCCCATGGGAGAAAAGGATCACTGGCAGAGCAGGTACAGGTCACACAGGATTCCTGGTGCCTGAAAGCTGGAGGCTGGAGCTGATCTGTGGACGTGAAGCATCTTCTGTAGAAACTTCTGTCTAGTGACACTTCCTGCCATAGGATCTCCTATTTTTGTTTTCTTTATTTGCCATTAAAGACAGAGGCCAGGGTTAAAATAACCTTTAGTTGTCTTTAGCTGTGCCATGGGGTTTTGTTTTAGCATGCCAGGAGTCAGTGTAGCAGTGGAACGTTTATGGAAGCACGAGAGGAAAGCAGATCTGGTTTTGGCCACTCCCTGAAATGCTGCCTCCTCTTTAAAATGAGTGGTGTGGTATCCCAGCCCTCCAGGTCAGCACATCCTCATCATCACTATAGTTGGAACAATTTTGTTCACAGCTCTTCTGTGCCAGAGGGTGTTGGTCCTCGTGTGGAGAGAATTCTCTTAGGGGGATAAAGGAGAGAGAAAATCCAGTTCTCCTGACCTTACCTTTTTCAAGAATGTGAAAAATCTGTTGGGAGTCTTGAAATAGGCAGAGGTGTGGAAGCTGTTTAGGGATTTTGTGTGCAAATTCTGTCTTGCAGAGCATCCTCTGAAGTTTGTGTCACTCAACAAGATGGGGAACAGGACTTTGTGTCTGTCTTGATGCCTTGAGCCCCTGCTAATGTTGTTTATGAGTTGTCTAACAAGCTGTGCTAGTGTCTGGTTTTAGGTGAACCACTGATTCTCAGCAATCCTAAATTTAAACAGGTCCCCAAATGACTGAGAGCTGTGCTGGGAAATGCCAGCCTTGCCCAAGGGCAGCCAAGGTGACCTCGTGCTGTGTGCTCTGGGGACAAGGTGCTCTCCTGGCTGGGCCCAGCCTGTGTTTAAGTGGCTCTTCAGTGATTTGTAAGCTTATGGAAGACAATTAGATGTTGGTGCCCAGGCTTTTTACTCAAATAGATGTTTTCATAGCCTTAAAACTGAGCAGAGCCACCAAGCACTGGTACCAGGCTTAAACATATTTAACCTTTTCAGGAATACTCACTGGGTTGAACTGATGATGAAGCTGTTGGTGGCCTCGTGCAGCTTTCTAGTCAGTCTGGACAAAATGACATGGCAAAAAAGTCACTGTTGCCTCCTCAATCTGGAGCCCTGATAAGGCATCCAGCCCTTTACCAGCTCTTCCTGAGAGAACAGTTCTGCTGCTTCCTCACACATCCCTTTTTCTCCCCCTTCCCTTTTCCTGCTGCATTTGTGCTCCAGGCCAAAGTTGCAGAGGAGCTGGCAGCTGCCACTGCCCAGGTTTCCCAGCTGCAGCTGGAGCTCACTGCCCACCAGAAGAAGGAGATGGACCTGAGGAAGCAGCTCTCCTGTGCTGTGCAGGATGCAGAGAGACAGGAGGCACAGCTCAACAAGCTGCAGGCACAGGTGGCAGGTGAGAGCTCTTTTGTGGCTCTTTTCTTTGATAAGTTGTAGTTTTTTCCTGTCTTCTGGGGTATCTTTCTGCTTTTTCCCTAGGGCCAGTCACAGGGGATGGAGGAAGGATATGGGTGCACTGAAATATCTGAGGGATGTGCATCCTTTCATCACTGAAGGCAAAGTGGGATGACTCAACAAACAAAGTCATCATGTTACAGGGATGCCTTTTGTAGAACAATCTCTTGGCTTTTCTGTCCACCCTCGTGTAGAGCAATCAGAGATGTTCCAGTGAGAGTTGAGATAAACCTGAGGTGTTTGTTCATTCCTCTGTGCTGGGCACTGCTGTGGCCCCATCCTGAATCCTGGGGTCACTTCTGGACCCACATGACAAGAAGGACATTGAGGGTCTGGAGCCCCAGGAGAGGCTGAGGGAGCTGGGAAGGGGCTCAGCCTGGAGAAAAGGGGGATCAGGGGGGACCTTGTGGCTCTGCACAGCTCCTGACAGGAGGGGACAGACGGGGGGGTCGGGCTCTGCTCCAGGGAACAGGGACAGGAGGAGAGGGAACAGCCTCAGGCTGGGCCAGGGGGAATTTAGGTTGGATATTAGGAAGAATGTCTTCACAGCAATGATTGCAAAGCACTGGAACAGGCTGCTCTTGATGAATTCTAGTCCCCACTGCAGGCACAAGCAGAGTTGTTGACTGCACTGTGCAGGAGATTCTGTTCCTCCCCATCAACCCCCAAAATGTGCTGCCCTGCAATGGCAGTTGCACCCAAACTCACAGGGAGGTGTGGGGGTTTGTTTGCAGAGCTCCAAGAAGCCTCTCAGGACACTCAGAGCAGGTTCAAGGCTGAGAAGCAGAGCCGCAAACAGCTGGATATGAGGATTGCAGCGCTGGAGGAAGAGCTGACAGACCTGAGAGTGGAAAAGGAGACTCTGGAAAGGGTATGTCCAGTGCCAGCACCACAGTTTCAGTTGTTTACTGAAGGTTAACCCAAAAAGGAAAGGTTCTTGCTTTTGAATATGTAGGTTAAGTAAATCTTGTCTGCAGGCTGGTGGATCCTTTGTACTTACGTTAATTTTTTAAAAATTGTTTCTTTATTATTCATTATTGTTTGTTTAATTAATTTTTATTTATTTATTTATTTATTTAATGTCTTACCCAGTAATGTGTCAACCTTCCTTACCTCTGAGATAACCTCAGCCTGATTTTAAGTGATGAAGTTCCTTGCCCAAAGAACCTCTTTCTGCCTGAGGGAGAAAAGCTGCTTTGGTGCAGTCTGGCCTATTCTGTCATGTTCTGTACTGCAGAATCTTGCAGAGAGGAAGAAGAAATCCCTGTCAGAGAGAGCTCAGGCAGAGGAAGAGATGGAGGAGATTCGCAGGTCGTACCAGCAGGAGCTGGACAAGCTCCGGCAGCTCCTGAAGAAGGCCCGGACCTCGACTGACCAGGCAGCAGCAGAGCAGGTGGGGACACAGGAGCTGCTGCTCCTTGTCTGGAGGGCTTGTGGGAGCCCACAGGTAGGACATAATGTGAAAATGCTCAGGTAGGGCACAAATGAAAGCATTACCTGCTTGAATTCATGGGTTAGTGTCAAACTGAGCAAAGGAGGGGCACCAAATTGAGATTCTGGTAGAGAGAAGAATATGGGATTTTTGAGGAGTGAAAGGTGGTTCAGAAATATGCCAGGAGATGTGAAATCTGAGCCAGGTATCTGGCCAGCCTGGGGGTTTGTGGCTGGAGCTGAAGTGAGAGGTGTGGGTATGAGCTGTGGCTGCACTGTCTGTGGGTGTCCAGCCCTGGGCTTTGAGCTGCTGTGCAGGCACAGATGGGGTGTGTGTCCCTGATGGTGTCTCTTGTGCCATGGGCAGCTCTCAGTGATCCAGGCAGAGCTGGAGTCCCAGTGTGAAGCCAAGTGTGAGCGTGCCCTGGCCTCAGCCAGGGAGCAGCACGCCCGGCAGTGCCAGGAGCTGTGTGAGCAGAGGGACTCCCTGCAGCACCAGGTGGCCCAGCTGGAAGAGAAGGTAAAGATCTGTTCTTTATTGCTGAAATGGGCACTAAACACCAGCAGGTGTAACCAACAGTTTTCTCCCACCTAACTGAGGCTTGACTTTCTGACTGCCTGCCTGTTTTGGAGCTTGATCTCAGCCATCTGCAGGTGCAGGTGTTCTGTTGGGTTGGGTTTATTGTGGAGGAGGGAGAGCCAAGGTGCTGATAGTGCTGAGCTGCAGCAACAGCTACAACTTCCACTTAGCTGCACTGTCCTGAGTGGCTGTTGGTGAGCAGAGCTGTTTGGAGTGGGTGACACTGCCAGGGGCTGTACCTGCTCTGCTTCTTGTGTTTCAGCTCACGGCTCTCAAACACTCAAAAAAAGCAGAGGAGCAAAAGTTGTCTGAGGCTCAGCAGCGTTTGGAGGAGCTGGAGCCCATCCAAGAGAAGGTAAAGGAATAACACAGCAGCTGGATGGGAACTGGAGTGCAGGGAAAACCAGCCTCAGGCTAGTCCAGAATAATGAGGATGGGAGTTCCAGAATATGGTAGGGAAGGGATCATTTCATGTGGTTTCCAGCAAACCAGAACAAACCCAGCCTTCATCTCACTGAGATGGTGCTGCACCCATCTATTCTTGGTGGCACTTGACGAGCTGATGACACAATTGTGACTCTCCAAGGCTGGCTTGGGTGTCCTTATTTTGGTGCTGTTGCTTTCAGCCAAGTCTTTTGTGACATGCTTAAGACTCCACTCAGAGTTAGTGCCTCACTAAAACCCTTGGCAAGTCACCCTGGAGGTGGCTGTGGTGTGAGGAGCAGCTCTGAGGGTGGCTTTCCCTTGGCAGTACTCAGCCCTGCAGGCAGACATGGGGGTGCTGAGGGCTCGCTACGAGGAGCAGATCCGAGAGCTGCAGAAGGATCAGGATGGATCTTCCCCTGCAGACTACACTGAGCAAGTGAGCTTGACTCTCCAGTACTTCTCCTTCCTAAGCAAATGGATTTACCTTGAATTATTTCTCTTTGAACTGACATAAGAAGGAAAAATATAATTTTCTCCACAGAGCACTATGTTTGTAATAACAGTCCACAGAGGAAGAAGGGATGGGATTTTATCCTGGAGTCATGGTCACACAGAATGGTTTGGGTTGGAAGAGACCTTAATGCTCATCAATTCCATCCCTTCCCATAGGCAGGGACACCTTCCACTGTCCCAGGCTGCTCCAGCCTGGCCTTGGGCACTGCCAGGGATCCAGGGGCAGCCACAGCTGCTCTGGGCACGCTGTGCCAGGGCCTGCCCACCCTCACAGGGAACAATTCCCAATTCCCAATAACCCATCCATCCCTGCCCTCTGGCACTGGGAAGCCACTCCCTCTTTGTCTTGTCATTCCTTGTAAACAGCCTCACTCCATCTTCCTGCTGCCCACTTTGTTGTCTGACTGTTATTTCTTGTTAAAGCTCTACATTTGAGGCTTAAAAACTAACATAAGTAAGAAGTGCAAGTCTGCCTTGGCTTTGTGCAGCCTGTCTCAGTTTGGAGAATAGGTTTGGGTCACATAGAGTAGTCCTGAGTTAAGGTGGCTTGATGTGGTTAGAATTTCTGTTTTGGAAAGTGGAAAAACCACCTCTGTGTTTGGATTTATTGTTCCTTCCGTTGGAGAAGTGCCTGATGTTCAGTGCAGTGCTTCACATGCTAATGAATTGTATCTGTTTCCTTTCATGCTGTTTTGCAGGTAAAGAAGATCATGAATGGTGTATTTCAGTCTCTCCGGGGTGAATTTGAGCTGGATGAGATGTACAGTGGCAGGACAGTGCTGGGGGTTGTCATGAACACTATCAAGGTATGGCAGTGGTGAGAAAAAGAGAGAGCCTTGGGCTAAAACCTCAGATCTGTAGTGTGAGACTGGAATAACTGAAGGAGAATTTGTTGTGGGTGGCAAAGCAGCCTGGTAGGAGGAGGTGATGCAGGGATGTGTGATGGGTTGTATTTAGGGTGTGTGTTCTCTCTACTCCCTTTTCCAGACTGTGACACTGCAGCTGCTCAACAGGCAGCAGGAGAAACCAGAGCATGGCAGTGAAAATGAGGAATCTGGCACAGGAGCAGCAAGACAGGAGGGATCACCTGGAGCAAAGACTGAGCACAGAGAGCCCCTGCAGCACAGCCCAGCACAGAGCACTGCACCCCCAGCTGATCCTGGGGAAGAAACCAGAGGCTGCCTGCAGCCTGAGCAGCAAAGCCAGGCTGCTCCTCACCCTGCTGGGCCCAGAGCTCCTGAGGAGGAGCAGGAGACACAGAGCACTGGGGTGGCAGAAGAAGAGAAGGTTCAGGAGGAGCATCTCCCTCCTGCAGCTGATTGCAGCCTGGATGCTGAGAAGGGGCCTGAGCTTGCAGGACAGCCTGTTCCTGGGCTGGAGCAGAGGCTGCAGGGTGTTCCCATCGGGCAGGCTGACCCAGAACAGGATCCCTCTGCAGTGTCTTGGCAGGCAGCAGCTGCAGAGCCTTCTGTTCCAGGAGCCAAGGCAGGAGAGGTGGATGAGGCAGCGCCTCCAGCACAGCCGGCTGTGGAGCAGAAGGCAGAGGAGGCTGGGGGAGGTTTAGAGCCTCCTCCCTTAAATGGGGAGGAGGGGAGTGGCACAGAGCCCTGGGATGGAGCTGGCTCCGAGCAGGAACGTGCCTCAGTGTCCAGCAGAGCAGAGCCAGGCTCAGCTGTGCTGGGAGAAGCTCCAGGATCACAGGAACTGGGCTCCAGCCCCAGGCACACAGATTCCAGGTGAGGGGTGGTGCTGGGGCTGGGACAGCAGCTGGTCCAGGTGTGCCACTGCTGCAGGACAGCACAGGCTGGGGCTGCAGCCCCCTCATGGTGCTGGCACTGGGTGGCCCCAGCCAGGAGCTGGCACACACCAGGCTGCCCAGGGCACCTTCCACTGGGAGCAGCCCCAGAGCAGCATTGTGTCTGCTGGAGGCAGTGGAGACCATTCCCAGGGGAGTGTGCAGTTCCTGTGCAGTGATCCTGGTGCCTGCCCGGTCCCAGAATTGCCCTGCAGTGCTGAACAGTACCTGCCACAAAGGTTTCCCTTGGTGAAAAAGCTTTGCCATCTCTCAGAACTTTTAAAAGCAAATCCCGTCCTTTGAGAGCCAGCTGCTCATTCTTTATCTTTTTGCAGCCTCTTTGAGGATGACAACTTCTTTGAAACAGCATCTCCTAAACAACTGAAGCCTCAAGTTCCCTCTGAAGAGGAGGATGAGGAGGAAGTGGTATGTATTTGGGTGTTTGCTCTGATTGAGGCATGGTCTGTAGCCTGTCTGTAACATCCTCCCTGTGTCAGGGGGGAGCTGGCTGAGCTCAGAGCTCCCCATCCATTCCCTGTGTAAATCAGGAGTGTTTGAGGTCAGTGACTGAGCTGGGAGGGGCTGGCTTCGATGAGGGAGTGGCGACAGACTCCTGCTGGCATGAAATCAGTGGGACTTGCCAGGTTAATTGAAGGGTTTTAGTGTTTGGCCCCTCTCCAAACCCTTTTAAGCTGTAAGCAGCTCCTGGAATCACAGAACCACAGAATCCTTAGGGTTGCAAAAGACCTTTAAAATCATAAAGTCCAGCCACCCATGTAGCATCATTCACCATTGAACCATGTCCTCAAGTACCACATCCATCCACTTTTTGAATACTCCAGGGATGGTGACTCCATACTGCCCTGAGCAGCCTATGCCAATGCTTTACATTCCTTTCCATCAAGAATTTTTTTCCTGCTATCTAATCTAAACCTAATCTAAACAGCAAACCTCCACATGAGAAATAAAAACTTGGGTAGTGAGGCTCCCAGTTCCTCAAAGCTGGCAGAGATTTCAGAGCAGTTTGTTCAGGGGTTATGAAATGCCAGGAAGCTGCTGGGGCTGACCAGTTTCCCTCTGGTGTGACTTGCAGAGCATGAAGGGGCGTCCCCCTCCCGCGCCGCTCTTCGGTGACGATGATGACGATGACTTGGACTGGCTGGGATGAAGATGTGGCTGCTGAGCCCTCTCCTCTGGGCATGGCCTCTTCCAGTGCTCTGAGCCCTTGGCAAGCTGCCCACGTGGGACCTTGGGAATGACCAGGGACTTCCCAGCTCCTGTCCTGGAGCTGGATGGGGGCTGGCAGCAGGGGGCCCTTCCTGCACTCATGGGTGCTCAGCGCTGTCACTCTGAGCTGCCAAACACTCTGGGGTTGGGCTGAGTGCAGGAGGCACCCACTGTCCCCCACCCCTGAGCCCCGGATTCATTAATCTCAAACTTTTTGCAAATAGGAACTTGGTGAAGAGCTTCAGCAGAGCAAGTCTGGCAGGACCCTGCAGTGGCAACACCCTGTTAAAAAATCAGACTAAAATCTCCTTCCCCAGTGATGAACTCCTTGGAATATTTCTCTTGGTGCCCAGGTGGCTCCCAGGGACCCTGCAGCCTCTCCTCACTGTGTCTGAGCCATGTGCCACTGGAGGTTCCCCCAAGAGTCCCAGTCAGGTGTTTCTTGTGAAGCCCTGGCTCTGCACAAGCAGCCTGGGGAGCCCTGGGGGTGGTTCAGGTGGGCACTGACTCAGCTGTGGCACAGATGCTGCTGGGCCTTGGAGCTGTGGTAAATCTGAGCAGCTGTGCTGGGTGCAAGGAGCCCAGTCCCTGCTGTGTGTTAGACACTCACAGGCAGCTCAGCTGAGGTGGTTTTGCTGGCCTGTGTTTCCCTGTGGGAGCAGCAGCCCAGCTCTGGGTTGTGCTGTGTGTTTGGGAAGTCCTTCCCCACAGCCCAGCTCCTCTCCCGTGCCTTTGGCTCTGCTGCTGTTAAAGTGTGACCATCCCAGCACCAGTTAAATGGTACAGAGGGGTGGGACACAAGGCCCAGGCTGGGCTGCAGTCTGGGGTGTCACCCTGCAGTCTGAGGGGACCAGGAGGGGAAAGGAGTGAGGACAGAGCTGGGCAAACAGCCTGGGCTCACAGCACTTTTACTCATGGGCACTAACGCAACTTCACCCAGAAGTATTTAAAACAAATAAACCCATTTGTAAAATGAAAGGACTTAAACTAATTCTACTAATTCTGTGGTTTAGTTTCTAAACCTGCCTTTACAGTCTCTGATTGGAGTTAGATCTGTCCCCCCGGAGGTGATTTGTTAGGAGGAAAACAGCCAGAAGAGCACTGGGTGTTGGTGTTTGGGGGTGTGGCAGGTCCCTGTGCCCCACCCATGCCACAAATTGCCAAATGCAGCTGAAATTGAGGCAGACCAAAGCCTGTGGCAGCGACCCTGCTGCCATGCAGGGTGACCTGACCTGGGCCTTCCAGGGCATCACTCAGTGCTCAATATGTGGGTATTTGAAACTGGATTTTTGGGGGTGTTTGTGCTGCTCTGAGTGTCAGTGTCCTGGTGTCCCAGGGGCAATCATTGCTCATACTAACAAGTTCCACTTCTTGTTCCCTGTTATAGATGGACACCCTGAGGGATTTGCATTTCACTTCTTGGAAAATAAAGTGCAATTAAATCTATATGTCTTGCTTGCAATGGCTTTACTTTAGTCTGGCTTCATCTGTCACCTGAAAACTGACTTTGCTCTGACTTAAATTGGGAATAATTTGATCTAGAAGCTGTTCTTGTCTGGTGTTGTTGAAGCCCTCTCCTGGGAAAGGAGAGTAGGTCTGTTTGTGCTGTGGCTCCTTGGGCTCTCACACTGGCCTGGGTTGGGGTGAGAAACTGGAGCACAAAGAACTGTAATGGTTATAGAGGTTATTTGCGTGGTTCCTCTCAGATTTTAGGGGAGGGGATCTTGGTCGCCTGCAGGGGTTTGCAGAGTCCAGGCCCTCCTGCACTGCTCTGGGGCTGCAGAAAGGTTCAGCTCTGCTGTGCCTGGGAGCCCTGAGCAGGGATTGGGGTGCAAGAGTTGGCATTGGAACATTCAGGCCCAGCAGGTACCACCACCCCTTCCCCACCCGGCCTGGCCTCAGGGTTCTGAATAAACCTGTCTGTGCCCTGCCTGGGCTGCAGGGAGGTGAAGGGGGCAGCCCGGGAGGGAGGGACGTGCCAGGGCCCGGGGTCCGATGCTGCCGCAGGGGCTGTGCTGGGCTAATCCCGATCCCGGGGCTGAGTTCTGGCCAGAGCGAGGTGAACCGCGGAGAACTCTGCTGGGATGTGGCCAGGGCGGCTGGGAAGGAGAGGAGCCCCTGCTCCATCCTGGCCCTGGGCTCAGCCCCTGCCCTGCCCGCCGAGGCTCGTGGACTCAGGAAAACCCCGGACGCGGTGCTGGACCCATGGCTGGCTTTAATGTCTCGTGTCCCCGAGGGGCCGAGCCCGGCCCCGGCTGCCTCCTCCCTCTGCGGGCCCCGCTCCGGGCTCTCTCGTCCCGGGAAAGGGCCTGGAGCTGCCTTGGAACAGCCTCGCCCCCGGGGCAGCCCTGCGGGGCCGCTCCCGGCCCGCCCGGGCTGCTCCGGGGCCGTTCGGGGCGCAGCGTGAGCGCGGCGGGGCCCCGGCGGGGCAGCGCTGCTGCGAGTTCATTTTTCAAAAGTCTGCTGGCCGGGGGCTCTGGTGCGGGGCAGCCGGGAAGGCGCTGACCCATCACCGGCTCCATCCACCGGGCTGCAATGGGATGGGAGCCCGGCTCCGCCGTGCGGACCTACTTGAGGAAGACGAGCAGGAAGAAGGTGGAGACGATGAGCACGAGGATGGCGGCGGCGAAGCCCAGGCGCAGGTTCTCCATGGAGGCCAGCGGGGGCTGCGTGTCCAGCAGCAGCCCCCGGCCCAGCAGCCCCAGCACGAAGGCGTGGGGCGCCTCGGAGCCGCGGCGGGGGCCGCAGGGGGACACCGAGCTGCTCACGGCGAACACGGGGGCGTGGGGCGAGCCCGGGCCGGGGTCCGGGGGGGCACCGCCGCCGTGCTCCTGCTGCTGCTCCCCCGGCGGGGTGCCCGGCCCCGCTGTCACCGCCGGGGCCGGCTCGGGCAGCAGCGTCACCATCCTGCAGAAGGGGCAGCAGACGAAGGCCACGGTGGCGGCGCGGCACACGAGCCTGCGCAGGCAGCGCCGGCACAGCGAGTGGCGGCAGGGCAGCTGCTGCGGGCCGCCCCCGGCACCCCAGTACGCCTCGTAGCAGATGCCGCACTCCGGGCCGGGCTCGGGCCCCGCCGCCATCGCGCTCCGCGGGCACGGCCCGGCCCCGCCGCTTTTGAAGGCGGGGGGCGGCGATGGCCGAGCCCGGGGAGGGCTGAGGGGGCCGGGGCAGCCGCCCCCCCTGAACTTCAGCCCCAGGGTGCTCGGCGGGCGCTGGAGCGGCACGCGGAACGCTCCACCTCCGCCGCGGAGCTGCTGCCCCTAAAACACCTGCTGCTCTTTCCCTTTTCCTCTTCCAAATCCATCAGATGCTTCCCAAGCACGGTGTCTATCCCTGTTAATGAACCCTAGCACCAGCCGAGCGCTGGGGACAGCAGCCCCGTCGCGCACCCATGTGCCACCAGCCCTGGCTCTGTTTGCCACCCGGTGCGGGAGGTGGCCCTGACCACCGGCACCGTCACCTCGGGGTGCCAGGGATGGACGGGGGTGCAGCCTCCGACTGCCCGGCACTGCTGGGACCGAAGGGTGCTTTTTTTATAATATTATTACACTTTTTCCCGCAATCTCAGAATGTGCCCAGAGTCCCGGGTGATGCTCCAGCTGTTTTGTCTGACCCGTGGCTGAGCGGGTTTGTCCCTGCAGCTCCTGGGGCCGTGCTGGCCCTGGCGATGAAGGGCAGCCCGGCACTGCCGACGCTCCGGGAAGCGCTGGCCCCTCTTTACGGGCATTGTCCCCGAGCGGACCTTGCCCTGAGCTCCTGTCACCCATCACCACCCCCGGCACGGCCCGGCGGTCACCGGAGGGGATGGAGCGGGCGATGGGAACGGAAGGGGAGGTGGGATGGGGGGTAGAGGGGATGGAGGGGATGTTGCAGCATCGCTACTGCCGGCCGGGTGTCGGGGCAGCCCCCAGGACTCTCTTCCCTCTCCGGTCGGACGCGTGGGGTCCCAGCGTGGTCCCTGACTGCCCCGGGGGAGGGGCGCAGGGGGAGCTCCTTGGGGAGCGGGATCCCCTCTCCCTGCTCCTTGCCGCCTCAGGCCAGGGCTTGTCACACCCTCCTTCTCCCCGACCTCAGGGAATGCCGAGGGGGAACAGGGAGGAGTGAGGGTGCTCCAGGACCCTTCCTGCCTTCCTTCCCTCAGCCTCCGCAGGGCTCCCCTCCTCCATCCCCAGCACCAGCTGCTCCTGGCGCAGCCCCTTGCCCCTCCCAAGTCAAGACCTGCCTGCTTTGATGGGCAGCAGCAGCAAAACATGAAAACAGAGGCTGGAAAAACATCCCCAGGGTGTTCCCAAGGCACCGGCTCTGGTGCTGTGGCACGTCCCCAGGACACTGGTGGCACTGGGCATGGGCCACCTCCACGGGGCCACACACGTGTCCCACCGGGATGTTCTGCATGGGGCAGCCATGTGAAGCAACCCAAGCGCAGGGTCCAAGGTCTCCCCTGCCTCGACATCCCTGGGGCAGCTCGACAATGAGCAACACCCTGGGAGAAGGGCCAGAGCCTCAAATTCTTCTCTGTATGACAGGAAGGTCTGTCTGACAAGAAGGTGACACTGGGACAGCCGGGCACGTGGTGGCCCCGTCCCTGCTCCACACCCCAGCTCTCAGCCATGGCCCCGCAGAAGGAAAGAGGCAGAAACACCCCCAGCAGAAACCAGCTGCAGTTTAATGGCTGCTCCTGGGGAAGGCTGTGGTGGACCGGGCTCAAAGCAGCATTTTTATATTTCAGGGTCAAGAGCCGAGGCACAGACAGGAATTGTTACTAACCAGTGACAATGGAGCAGTCCCCACAGCCCAGTGCAGAGACACTGTGGTCCTGAGCTGGGCACAGCCCCAGCCCTGCCTCTGTGCTGTCCAGTGGCAGCAGCACTTTCTGCTCCCTGATTTGTGGATGGGGGCCCCACTGGGCTCCTCTGGCCAGGGCAGGTCCCTCCAGTCCCGGCAGCGTTGCTCTCTCCCCTCCCACATGAACAGGAACTGGGGGCTGGGGAGCTCCTGGCCCTGCCCTGCCTGAGGCTGCAGAGCCAGACACGCTCCTGTGGGGCTCCAGAGCAGAAGCCCCAGACCTTTGGCATGACAGATGTGCAAGGCAGTGTCAGCACACGAAGAACAGCACGTCCTGACCGAATGCTCCCATGGGAAATTCCCTCACATTCGGGCAGCACTGCTGGAAGCACTCCCCCTGTCCCTGTGAGCCCCCAGAGGCTTTTCTGGGGACGCCGGGCGGGCGGGCAGCAGGAGGGGATTCATTGAAGGAGCCCCAGCTGGGGGCTGAGAAGGCCCCGGGGAGCTGGGGGGATGCTGAGGCTCCCGGGCACAGCCGGCGCGGGGCTGGGCACGGGGAGGGCAGTGCCGGTCGTGCTGCCGAGGGGCCGTTCTCAGGGGCGTGAGCAGCAATGGGAACAGCCCGGGAGCGGGGCCGCGCCTCCTGGGCCGGCCTAGGCGCTGTGGAAGATGCGGATGCGCTGGGCGATGTCCTGGCGGCACAGGGGACACGAGTGCAGCCGCTCGCAGCAGCCCTGGCAGCAGCAGACGTGGCCACAGGGCAGGAAAATCATCTGGGGCTGGGGGAGAGACAAAGAGGGGACACGGAGAGTGCCGCTGTCCCTGAACACCGCTCCCAGCACGGGGGG
>QUSF01000027.1:7643761-7664187 GCA_003676055.1 Chloebia gouldiae | reverse complement strand
ACACGGGGGTGGGACACGGGGGTGGGACACGGGGGTGGGACACGGGGTAGGACATGATGGGACACAGGGATGGGACACGGGGATGGGACACGGGGTAGGACATGATGGGACACGGGGATGGGACACGGGGATGGGATACGGGGATGGGACACGGGGATGGGACACGGGGATGGGACATGGGGCAGGACGTGATGGGACACGGGGATGGGACATGGGGATGGGACATGGGGCAGGATGTGATGGGACACAGGGCAGGACACGATGGGACACGGAGATGGGACACGGGGATGGGACACGGGGATGGGACACAGGGCAGGACACGATGGGACACGGGGATGGGACACGGGGCAGGACACGGGGATGGGACACGGGGATGGGACACGGGGATGGGACACGGGGGGCCGAGCTGAGCTGAGCAGCCCCGTGAGCGCTTCCCAGCTCAGCGAGGTCCGGCCCAAGCCCTGTCCGTCCCTGCCCTGCCCTTCTCTCCCTCCATCCCCGCTGATGCCCAGCCCGGCTGTGCCCGGGAGCTGGCGGGACGAGCACCCGGGCACTGCCAGGGTCGGGCTGGGGACACAGAGCTGGGGCTGCGCTGGATCCCGCCCTCCCTCCGCCCCCTGCTCCAGCCCCGGGCTGTGCCGGCTCTCACCTCCTGCTCCATGCACACAACGCATTCCGACTTCTTCTCGTCCCACGGTGGGGCCGTGGGGGCCGCGGGGCCCGGGGGCTCCTCCAGGGGAGCGCTGGGCTCTGGGGCCGCAGGGACCCCGGTGTTCTCTGCCCTCTGCAGCTCTGCAACCACAGCCAGCTGTGAGTCCCCTGGGTGCTGCCATCGCCCCTCTGCCTCCCCTCCTCACACACCCACAGGAGGTGTCTGACCCACAGAGCTCCCTGCTCCAGGCTCAGGTACCTGCTGAGTGTGTAAAATGTGGCAGAAAAGAACTGAGGGTACCTGGGATGGTCGTGGCCACAGCCAGGATCTCCTGAGCCCGCCTGAGGATGGCACGCTGCAGACCAGCCTCCATCACACCAAGCTGCAGGGCAAGAGGAGGGTGTTGGTCCCAGAGGCACAGCAGGCTGATGGCCCCAGGGGGACAGTGAAAATTCCTGGGCATTGCTGGCAAGACGTGGCCATGCCCAGGAAAGCTCCTCTGCCAGGCACTAGGAATTCCCCGGTGCTATTTCTACTACAGAGAGCATCTGGAGGATGTTGGAAGATGGAGCCAGGCTGCGGCCCACCCTGCAGGTCTCTGGAAGAGCCACTGCCCACAGGGACAGGCAGAGCAGCACAGGCACTGTCCTGGGGAGATGACACAGCCAGACCCACCAGGCACAGCTGGATTCTGAGCAAGGACAGGGCCAATCCCTGCTGCTGCTGTCCCACACTGTGGCTCTGCTGTCTCGTACCTTCTCCAGGTCACTGGTGCTCATGGTGCCGAGCGTTTCCAGGGATATTCGATGGTGAGCGAAGATTGGCACGTACTGCTCAGCAGAGAGCTCCAGCAGCAGGGTCACCAGCTGCTGCTCCAAACCCTTCTCCTGCAAAACACGGAATGAGCTCCCAGACTGTGCCCCTAAGGTCAGGCAGCACCAGGGCTGGGGCTGTGCTCATCCCTGGCCTGTCCTGCTCCAGCTGTGCTGCATCCCAAACACACCAAAGCCTGGAAGCCCAACAGCTGGAGGACTCTGGCCCCAGGTGTTTTATGGGCATAGTTCAAAATGTTGAGGTCTGGGAATCATTGAATACCCCAAGCTGGACAGGTCCCACCAGGATCAGCCAGTGCAGCCCTGCCCCTGCCCAGACCCCCAAACAGCTCCACCCTGGGCATCCCTGGCAGCGCTGCCCAAAGGCTCCTGGAGCTCTGGCAGCCTCGGGGCCGTGCCCATTCCCTGGGGAGCCTGGGCAGTGCCAGCACCTCTGGGGGAAGAACCTTTCCTGCTCTCCAGCCTGAGCTGCCCTGGCCCAGCTCCAGCCGTTCCCTGGCTCCTGTCCCTGTCCCAGAGCAGAGCTGGAGCTGCCCCTCGGGAGGAGCTGCAGCCCCGGGGAGCTCCCCTCACACATGAAACAATGCCTTTGGCAATCCATGTCTGCAGCAGCTCCTGCTTTGCCAGCTCAAGCCAATCTGCAGCACAGGCAGAGCTCAGATCCGTCTCCTTGTGCCCACCCTTTATGCCCAGCATGAAGTCCTGGCTCAGACCATCAGGGGCAGGAATGGGCAGGAGTTGCTGCACTCAGTCATGTTTGAATGGGAATCTGGGGAGCCAAGCAGAGTCCTTTGGGTGCTCAGCTGCAACAAGAAGCCCTGGCTGGAAGGTACTCCAGTTTTCTGTTCCTGACCAGCAGTCTGGGGCTGGGACAGCAGCTCCTGCTGAGAACAGCTGAGGTGTTGGCTTCACAGGGACCTGGGCAGCTCCATCCCCTCCACAGGCAGGAATGAGGGAGCTCAGAGCACCATGGGCAGCACTGGATCTGTGTGAGGGGCCTGTGACTTGCTCCCAGCCTTAGCTCAGGGGGCTGTCCTCGCTCCCCCCAGAGCAAAGCAGAGCCCCAGTGGGAGCAGGAACAGCAGCAGCACCTGGAGTTTCAGGGAGAGGGGCTTCTGGTTCAGCAAGCGCTGGTACTGGATCAGCCAGTAGTTCTCCTGCTTGGTTTCACTCTTTGCCTCCATTTCCAGCTGAAAAACAAACTCATTCATTCAGCAGCCTGAGGGAAAACGGCCAGGGGGGGTTCAGGGATGGGTGTGCAGGAACCCCCAGCCTGGGCAGAGCAGGGCCCAGCCAGAGCACTGTGATGGGGGTCAAACAGGATTTCTGGCTCCTGCAGGTTGGCCCCACTTTGACCCCACTCACACCCAGTCCAGGGCTGTACATCTCCCTGCTCCCTTTGCCCCAGGCCCTGTGGTCTGGTCTCCTGAGGCTCAGGAAGGTCTGCAGATCTTCAGGATTGCAAGACCACAACTCCCATCCCTTGTGCCCATCCTGCTGACCACTCCCTTCCCTGCAGGGTCACTGGGGGAGATGAGGGTACCCATGCTGCACCAGGGAGTGCTGCTGTGCGCCCCAGGTTCACCTTACAACTTCCTGGGGCTAAATTGGCTTCTGGATCTGGACACAGCCGTGCTCTGCTCCCTTCACTCCCACACTGAGCCATGGACTCTCCCTGCAGCCAACCCAAATGCTTCCTCATGCAAAGTACTTCATGAGGGGCTTCATTACCAGGATTTGTTGCAGTTCTTCTTCCCTTTGTTTCTTCTCCTTGAGCAGCTGCTGCAGGAGGCAGCCGAGCGCCCGGCGCTGCTCCGTGACCGCCTCCTGCAACAGGAGAGCTCTGGCAGCCACAGCCCCACACTGCTGCCCCCCTGTCCCCTTCCCAGCAAAGCCCCACCAGACCCACACCAGTCCCTGTGGCTGTGCAACCCCTGTGCCCCAAGCTCAGATCCTCTCCTAGCAGCTGGCAGGGCAGAACCAGCTGAACCTGCTCCCTCAGCCTGCACTGCCACTCTGAGCAGCCCCAGCCCACCCTGGCTGCAGCAGCTCCTCCTCATTCCATCAGTTCAGGCAAAAGTATTCATGGTACCCCTCCTTAGAATCATGGAATCTAAGACTGGGTTGGGTTGGAAGGGACCTTAAAGCTCATCTGGTTCCATCCCCTGCCATGGGCAGGGACACCTTCCACTGTCCCAGGTTGCTCCAAGCCCCGTCCAACTGAGAAAAGACCATCTTAAAGTAGGTCTGGAATCCTGCAGGTAAACAGGACAGATGAGGTCCCCATGTCTTTGGGGACCTGTCTTTCCTTTCCCTGGGGTCTCACCCCAAGCACACCAGGCCAAAGCCAGGCATCCCTGCAGCCACTCCTTGGCAGTGCAGAGTTAAGTGGCTCAGAAATGTCCCATCATGTGGCATCTCTGCAGTTCAGTCCCAGCTCATCCATATCTGAGCAGAGGCCAATGGTCACCAGCCACAAGGACTTCAGACACCCATGGACAGAGGGACAAGGATTCTGTTACACCCTGAAGTTTGGGGAAACCTTCACTGATCACAGAATCCCAGACTAGTTTGGTTGGAAGGGACCTTAAAACCCATCATGTTCTACCCCCTACCATGGGCAGGGACACCTTCCACTGTCCAAGGGGCCTGCAAAGCCTGTCCAGCCTGGGATCACCACCTGCCCCTGGTTAGCAGAGGAACAGCTGCCCCTCCCAGGCCAGCCCCACCTCCAGGTGACCAGAGCTGCCTTGCCCTGACAGAGGCAGGAAACATCAGCACCTCCTCGAAGGCAGAGGGACAACTGATGACAGGAGGAGCTGGTCCAGCCCTAGCAGGGGCCCTTTGGGGTGCACAGCACCAAGGGCAGGGGGATCCAGACAGATCCAGGTGTCCAGGCCTTGTTCCTTGGCTCCTGGTGCTGAAGCTGCAGCTGGGTACCTAAGCAGAGCCCTGCAGCTCCTGTGCTCACCAGGTCACTCCTGGTCTGCCCTACATGAACTCTGGTGGTCCCCACCCTCTGCCCTCCAACAGCACAGAGGGACACAGAGCAGCTGTGTGAGTCCAGGTAGCACAACCCAAACCTCACAGCTGAAGGATCCAGGACAGGGCTGGGAGGCACTGCTGCCTGAAGCCAGCACTTACCACTGCTCTGTGACTGCCCTGGCTGGTTTTGGGCTGACTAAACAATGACCTGCCACTGATTTTGGGCTGACTAAACAGGTGACCTGACCTGGCACATGGCACACAGAAGAAAACAACTGATGCAAATCATCACAAAACAAAACTTAAGGCCAAGCTGCTGAAGCTAATCCTGGTACTCCTCAATGTATGACTGCTGATGATATCAAAACCAAAACACAACACAATGTAAGAGGACATGCAATGCACAGCAGGCAGGTGTTTCTGGGACAGCCAACAACTGGATTGCAAAATCCTTCCCCACCCAGCACACCTGGAACTGCCCATCCCTATCAGGGCTCCTCTGTGTCTCTGCTGAGAATGCCTGGGGATGTTTAGGAGCAGCAGCCATGTCCCACATTCCCAGGACACAGAGGGGTTGGTGTGTCCTGTGCAGAAGGAACTTCTGACTGAGCATAAAACCATGTGGAAACTGCCAGGAGCAAGGGAAGCAAGTAGAGCAATCCCAGAGCAGGGAGGGTGGGGGCAGCCCCAGAGCCCCACGTACCTGCAGCATCTCTGTGTCCAGTTCTTGCCTCTTTAATTCCAGCTGTGTCAGCTGCAATAACTCTGTTTCTATTAATTTAATCTAAACAGAAAATGAAACATTTTTTACTGACATTTAAAATTACTTTAATTTTGCTCTTTTAAAATGAGGTCTGATTGGCAAGGGCAGCACTGCAGAGCACCCAGAGGTTGGGGGGAACTGCCCTTTGGTGATGTGTGTGCTGAGGGTCCCTCTTCTTTTACCTGAGGAGCTGTGTTCCCAGACTCCACCTGTCTCTCTACTCTGAGCACTTTCTGTCAAGTCTGGAACCTCATTCTGCAATCCGTTTGTGTACCCAAACCTTTTGCAGCCACTCTGGAATGCAGAGCCAAGGTCCCCCCAGCAGCATGGCTCAAACCTCAGACTCCTGGGACAATGCCCTGGTTTCCAGGTGCTCCAGCAATCCCAGAACAAAACCTGCACTTTCAGGTGGGGCAACTGAGACACAGAGAGGTGAAATGAGTTGCCCAAGGTCCCACAGCAAAGCCAAGATGAGAGCCCAGCTCAACCCTCTGCCAGGCCACCAACTGTTCCCAGGCCACACTGCTCCTGATGACCCCGGGGCTCTGCCCCTGCAGCACGGGCTGGGAGGGATCCCAAGGGTGAAAGGTCCAGCCCTGGCATCAAGGAACAAATTCCCTTTGTTCACAGAGCAAGAGGGAGCAAAATGCAGGCCCCTTATGGTGAAGTCAGGCAATGATGGGGAGCTGCCAGACAGGTCACAGGCTTCCAGCAGATTGGTCACTGGGCACTCAAAATATCCAAGTCCTCAAGTTTATCCACCAAATCCTGTACCGAGACTTTTCTTCTGTGTCAGATAAGGAGAGGGAAGATTCTGGAGCACTGTGCCAGAAACCAGCAACCCTCCTTCCTGAATCCACCACTGCTGCCTTCCCACCTTCCTGCATCATCCCCTGCCACTTTGCCATCATCCTGCATCATCCCCTGCTACTTTCTCCACCAGCTCTTGCTCTTCCCCCCAAGTACATCACTGCACCTTCTGCGGGATGGAGCTCAGAAAGGCAGGCTGAGAATGGGAAAGAAAAGGTGAACTTATGGCTCAAGGCGCAGCTCTGATGTGCTGGATGGAGATGCAGTGGGCTCATGTGGAAGCAGCAGCCCTGCCAAGTACTCAGCCTGAAGGAAATCAGAGGTGCAACTGCAGACCACCCCCAGAGCCAGGGCAGGCCTGTCCTCCAGTGCTGAGGTGACTGAAGGAGTGGCAATGCCACAACCTCCAGGAATCTGAAACTTGCTTTGACACTGCCTCCCTCAGAGCTGGGAGACTGGAATGTAACCAACACTGTCCAACTCTCTTTTCCAGAGTTCTCAGCAGCACCAGAGCTCTCCATGTCCTCAGACCCTGCTCTGTGCTCACAGCACTTTGTTCTTCCTCCCAGGGTCTCATCAAACAGCAGGATGAGCTGAGGAGCTGGTTGCTCTTTCCTCTGTTGCTGGCTTACCTGGTTCCTGATCTGCCTGTGCATAAGATCCTTCTTCACCTGGAGAGCTTCAAAGGCAGTTTTCTGCATCTCAATCTGAGGGACAGACAAAATCCTGCTTAGTGAGGTGGTTGGTACAGTTGCTGATGGGCTCAGAAGCTGCTGCCTTGCAGGGACCCAAGCACCCTAAGTGCTGCTTGCTCTGAGCAACAATGTCCTGAAACAGCTGAGAGCCCAACAGCTAAAGCCCACCCTGGAGACACACAGAGAAATATTAATGTTATTCAAACATTCATGTGGAATGCTCTGTGTGACCTCACCTCTCCTTTTCAGCAGCACTGAGTAGCCAGGTTGTGCTGCAGGGCACAGCTGCCCCACACTTCTGAGAACAATCTTTGAAAATGCTTCTCCCAAGTACCCCAGGAAGCCTGCCAAAAGACAGGACCTCTGTCTCAAAATCCCCTCTTAATCATTGTGTCAGTTTTGCTTCCCGTGGTCCATGCTTCAGTCTTTTCTGGAAATTTGCTGCCTAGATAAAATAATTTTTTTCAACCACCCAAGTTAGTTGGTCCGAATAGCAGATACTTTCAAAGTTTAGCATGTAGTGTTAAATAAAATCACTTCTGCATGCAGCCCAGGCCAGCCACTGCTGCTGCTGTGACCCGCTCTGGATCCTGCTCTCCCTGAATCCCCCATGACCAGTTTGCTCCTTTGCCTACCTGCTGCAAGATCTGACTGACAGCTTTGTTCTGATCCAGCTGCTGCCAAGCCAGGATTTGCTGGAACTTCTGATCCATCTCAGCTAGGCTGCAAGGAGATGGATGTGCCACGGAATTAATGCTGGGCCTGGGACTCAGAGGAAAAGCAGGTAATGGGGAAGGCAGGAGGAGGAATTTCTTAGTGAATGGGGAAGAGCAGTGGCACTGCACAGCTGAAGGCCACAAATTTAACACCTCCTTCCCTACACCCAAAACAAACGTGCACCACAGGCTCCTGTGGCCCTGATGAGCAGGTCACAGGTTCACAAGGCTGGTTTTGGTCAGTGACAGATGTTGCCAGATTAAAATTTCTCATCTTGTTGTAAACAGTGAGCCAGGATGATCTCGGTTTGTGCAGCAACACTCGTGTACTACTTATGCACACACAGCACCCTTGAGGCAGCCTGGGAGGTGAGGGGAGCAGCTCTGGGCAACATTTTGGCACTGAAGTGCCTCAAAACACAGGAATACTACTGGTCTAACTCCATCCTTCATATTAGCAGAATGTATAAGGCAAAGTAAATGGTACAAAAAAGTGACAGTTCCCCCAAAGTGTGATTAACATGCAAATTGTAGTCAGAAGGTGGTTCATTTAAGGGAGTCTGACAGTTTAATTTGCACTGTCCTGTGCTGTTACAGCTGCATTCCACCAGCTCCAGGGGTTCCTGGAGTGTACTTATGGGAAGTACACTGCTGAAAGAAAGGGATTTCACACCAGCACCACCAGCCCCAGACACCCCCTGCACCTGGAGCAGGCCTGGCTGACGAGGTCCTCCCGACGAGACTCGGAGGTCGTTTGGAGGAGCTTGTTCTTGTAGGTCTCAGCCAGCATCTGCTGCATGGCAGCTGGGAACAGAGGGGACAGAGGGGCTGTCAGTGCCTGCCTGGCCTGGGTGTGCAGAGCAGGACTCACCCACCACTGCTGCTGCAGTCACTGCAACCAACAAGGGCTCCTCTCTCATTGCTCTTGCTCTTTCCATTTCACTGATTCCACAGCATGCCCACCCCCCTGAGAACTGTGGCTCTTCATTGGGAAAAGAGCTGAGCAAACTCCACTCTGCCTGTGGCTGCTCCTCTTCAGTGCCAAGAGAAGCCCAGTCCCTGCTTACCAACCCTAAGATCACAGAATCTCCTGGGAAGTAGGAAGGGACCCACCAGGATCACCCAGCCCAGCCCCTGTCCCTGCCCAGACCCCCAACAATCCCACCCTGGGCATCCCTGGCAGCGCTGCCCAAAGTCTCCTGGAGCTCTGGCAGCCTCAGGGCCGTGCCCATTCCCTGGGGAGCCTGGGCAGTGCCAGCACCTCTGGGGGAAGAACCTTTCCTGCTCTCCAGCCTGAGCTGCCCTGGCCCAGCTCCAGCCGTTCCCTGGCTCCTGTCCCTGTTCCAGAGCAGAGAGGAGTTGGGCTCTGCCAGTGTTGGGGGAACCTGAGGCTGTTTCCTCTTCTGTTGTCCCTTGTTCCCTGGGAGCAGAGCCTGACCCCCATTTGGATACACCCTTGTTTCAGGGAGTTGTAGAGAGTGAGGATGTCCCCCCAGAGCCTCTTCTTCTCTAGGCTGATCCCCCTCAGCTGCTCCTGGAGCTCCAGACCCTTCACCTCATCTCCCCAAAGACGTGTCTGGACTTACAGGCCACTTCCCTCCTGCGCAGCTGCTCCGTCTCCTCCTGGGTTATTGCCATCAGCTGTTCCATCCTGATTCTGCCAACAAACAATTCAGCCACTCCTTCAAAAGATCCCTTTTTCACCACCCACCCAGCTCAGAGTCTCAAGGCTGGGCAGGTTCACCCTGCTCAGGAAAGCTGGGCTTATCAGAGACACCAAAGCTTGGTGATTTTTTGGTGAAGAACCTCTAAGTTTTATCGGAGACAATGTTTGCTCAAAACCACAGAGACAGAGGCTTTAGACAAGGAAATTGATTTTTCTGAGACACAGAACATCAACACAACATGCACACACTCTCCCCAAACAGTGCCAGACCATTCCCTGGCTTTCCTTTCTGCAGAGGCTGGATGAGCCCTGCACAGCTGGCCCAAGTGAGCAGTGCCACTGCAGGCAGCAGCCTGGCCTCCCTCCCCACCCCCCTGTCCTTGTTCCAGCACATTCCCCCCACCAATTACCAGGTCAGGAGCTGGTGTGGCTGGGAACAGTCTGACAAACAACTGGATGCTGTTCAACCAGTTTACTGGGCCACAGCACAGTTGGCTGATGGGAGGGGGCAGCTCACAGGCAGGGCAGAGCTGGGGACAGTGACTTTTGGTGGCAGAGTTAGCTCTGAGTGTTGGCTGAATTGCAGATTTGCTTTCCACCTACTCCTCCCAGCCTGAATATGTTGCTGGAACATCTTCATAACTGCCTTGCTTGCCAGCAGATGGAGGATCTCTGTTGGTCCTTGATATTGGAATACAGAGTTTTGTTCCCAAACTCATTATTTAGGACTATTCAGAGATGAAAAAGAGGTAAAATCACCCTGTCACTGGGTGTGCCAGACTGGGTAGGACCAGGCACACTGAGTCCAGTGTCTTGCTTCCAACAGTGACCACAGCCAGCTGCAGGTATGAGATGAACCTCACCTGGCTTAGGGTGGATTCAGACTGGTGACTCTGAAAGGAAGCTCCCAGCCCTCTTCCCAGCTTCTTATCCCTTTTCCAGACAAGTGTATTTCAGAGACTCACCTCTCATTCTCCAAGGACTTCAAAATGTCTGAACTTCGTTTTTGCCTAAAAAAAAAAGATAAAACAAAAGGTTTTCATCAAGCTGAGTAGAATATCCTGGTCCCCCAGAGGGCAGAATCACAGAGTCACAGAATATCCTGACTTGGAAAGGTCCGAAAAGGATCATCCAGCTCCAAGCCCTGCACAGGACAACCCCAACAATCCCCCCATGTGCCTGAGATAAAACAACTTTACTGTCAGGCACAGCAGAGCAGCTTTCAGCAGGCTGGGCCCTCCCATCAGCACCAGCTCACATGGAGACCCAGCATACACAAGCAGGGGCACCTTAAGACCTCAAATTTACACGTTCCATGAGGAATTTGAATTTCTTCCATAGCACTGCAAAATCCCAACATTACACATCCGTGAACCAGTTTTTTTAAGATGCAAATTCCATGGGTTTTAAATGTGTTTTTGGCAGACTAGGAGCTAAGTTCCTCCAGACATCAATCCTGACCAGGTCCAAAACACTCAGGGGTGAAATGAACTGTTCAAAACAACATGACAAAAAAAAAAATCAGAGCCAGACCTCCTGGGACCTCACCTCTGGTTGTCCTCCAGTATCTTCTGGATCCGGCTGGCAATGCCCTGCTCTGTGTCCTTCAGCTGCTGCAGCAGCTTCAGCCTCTCCTCCTCCAAACAGCGCTGGTGCTTCGACAGATCCTGCTGCAGCCTCTGCTGCTCCTGCCCAGAGCAGGGGAAACCAGAAGGTGGTGGGTTTGGGGAAGGCAGTGGGTGCCCTGGAAGGGCCCTGCCCAGCACACCCACCTCTTTCACCGTCTGCAGGATCTCATCCTTGTGGCTGCTGAGCTGCTGCACCAGCAGGGCCTGTTCTCGCTGCCCCATGTTCAGGCGCCGCTCAAATTCCAGCTTCTCCTGCATTTTTCTTTCCTGAGAGGAATCAGAAGAAAGATGAATGACAGGAATGTCCTTCCCCAGCAAGAACATATTCTGGCAAAAAGGTAAAGCAAGGGACAGGAGTCTCTTGCAGAGAAGAAGGGAAGCTAAATGGCTTGTCTCAGGGAGGGGAATGTTCTCTCCTTAGGAACCCAAAACCTGGGAAGGAGAAGCTGCTGCTTCCTTTGTAACAGTCTCCAGAGTCTTTTATGTCATGGAGCTGAATTCCTTGGGCATCTACTGACACCAAACCAGCCAATATAAACATGTGGAGGGAAGCTCAAAATGCAGGTTGGGTTCAGCTCCACATGGCACAGGACTCCTTTGTCTGAAGGAAGCAGCCAGCTCTGAGCAGCTCGAGCCAAAGGCACCAGGGAACTGCAAGGCAGGAGCTGCTGGCTATTTCAAAGTCAGCCTTGCACAGGGGAGGAGACAGAGACCAGGAAAATAAAAAGAGCAAACTAAAAGTGCAGCCAGGTGAGGGGAATGAGAAACAAAATAAAAATATGGAAAACACAAACCAGAAGCAGACCCAAGCTGCAGACAAAGCAGTTGCAGGAGTTGATCCTTACCTTCCTCTTCTCATAATCCAAAAATTTGTTCTGAAACATAAGCAATATCAGCAATTATTCTCAGAAGTACTTTTGTGTAGATATTATCAGTCCACAGTACAACCTCCCCTTATTGAATGAAGATGTCAACAAAAGGCACAGGAAGGCAGGCCCAAACTCCTGTCACTCAGGGGAAAGGCATTGACTCTGCACTTGCCAAAGAGCACAGGAATTAGCACAATTACTGGCCCAGCCTCCCCTTTCCCAGGTGGGGCTGAACATGTCTAGCACTTGGCTGGGAAGCACAAGGTTTTTCTACAGTTTTCTGTCCCTCCAAAAACACACTGCACACTCCATGTCCCTCTGTCACCCCTGTCCCTTGGCTCCCTCACTGCTTTCAAAGATGGAGACAATTCTTTGGGATGTATCTTCCAGGATTAAGCATGGTGACACCAGCCCCAGCTCAGGAAGATGAGCCACCCTTGCACACACTGTGCCTGGCTGCTCCCTCAGTCATAAAAGACACAACTCATGGAGGGGAAGGTGATGAGGGATGATGTGCCAAGTGCTGTGAGATGCTTTGGTGGAGCACAGAGACAAATCCCAAACCCTCTGGTGCAGGGGAGCCTCACCTGCCACTCACTCTCCTCCTGCAGGTACTTCTGCACTGTCCTGTCCACCTCATCCACTGAAGTTCCTTCTCCATCGCTCTCCAGCGTGGGGAGCAGGTACTGTGAGGGAGGGTAGTATGCAATTCCACACTCTGGAAGGCACCAGACACAAAATAAGAACATTTGAGGCTCAAAGACCACCTTGGAACCGTGACTGTCAGCTGGCTGGTGTGTGAGACTGCTTCCAGCTGTGCTCCCTCTGCCCACACACCAAGGAATGCCTGGCAAGGCTCCTCCAGCTGAGGCAGGATGGACAAGGAGCTCTGGGAGCAGGTGGGGCCACTCCATCCCCACCAGGACAAGGATCTGCTCAGACAGAAACACATCCTGCACACAGGTGCAGGCTTGGTGACTTCTGCATGGTTGCAGATGTTACTACCCAGATCAAAATAAGTTCTGACTGTCCTGTTTTTTCAGGGAATATCCCAATGTATAGCAAGGCACTTTCCCTGCATAAAACCTCCACCAAAATTCTCTGTCTGTATTAAACACAATGTCTACAAACTCCCAATATATTATCTGTGAGTTTGAGTTTTCCACCTGTTTTCACCATTCCCCAAACAATCTGCAGGGGCCAGATCCTTCCCCAGAGAAAATGAGGGCAGCAGGGACCTTGAGTGACTCCTGAGTCTCTCTCCTTGTCCCAAAGCAGTGACAGCTGGACAATGCCTAATCCTCCCACAGAGAAAATCCAAATAACCACAGGAGATGCACTGACCTCTTATGGCCACTGAGACAGCTCGACCCAGCCACTCTGATTTTTAACAAACCACTCTACATTCCAGTGTGGCAGGGCTCAGGGAAGGACTCGTGTTGTGCTGTTTGCCAACAAAGACTGGTAATCAGGTGTGCAGGGCATCAGCAACCACCCCAAGCAGAGCCCAACAATGTCTGCTATTCAGAAATGCCATCTCTGGGCACAGCCCAGGTGCTCCTGGCTTACCCTTGCAGAGGAACTGCTGGATGGCCTCTGTACCCGCACTGCAGATGTCAGGGGGTGGGTAGGTCATGGCAGACGCATCCAGGGTCAGCGTCTCCAAAACAGAACACACAGAGCTCCAGGTTATTCTGAGTCCACCTGCAGTTCTCCTTGCAGCTCCCCAAAATCTTACTTAATGTTACCCGAAATCCTAACATAAATGTGAAGCTGTATTGAATCCCTGCTGGGTGTCTGACACCTTTCAGAGGTGACTGTCTCTTATTTGGAAGTTTCTGAGCTGGCCATTCCCCTTATGGGGGCACTGGCACTTCATATTTAGGTACCAGAGGTCAGAGCATTCCTCAGCTACAGACATTCCCTACTCTGTCAGGAGTTCCCTTCAGCATGGAAGCAGGGGTGATATCAGGGCATAGAGAGGAGGAAGAGCCACTTGTTTTGTCCTAGTGTGGCCACCAAAGGACCTAATGCTGCATTTTTAGGGAAGGGCATAGCAGGAAGGCCTAGAAAGAAACCACTTTACCAAGCACAGGGGGCAAAGCTGCACAGATGCCTCAGCTCAGGCTGTCCTCATGAGAAGTGAAGTAAAATGTTGTATGTGAGACAGAGAGAATTTATTCACACCTTCGGGCTGGGGTCTGAGCCAGCCCTGTTGCCTCACACTGCATCATTTAGTACTGACAGGTTTGGCAGCCAGAAGGCAACACTTCCATAAAAATCTTGCTCCTTTTCCCATTCTGAATGTGCACTTCAGAGAGCCATAAACACATGAAAGCTGACAACAAGTTGGAGATCTGCCAGGGTGACAGAAGCACGATTTGTGCTCGTAAAGACAGCCCTGGCAGGTAAAATCCAGAGGTTCACTCTCTAGGGATCACTTTTGTCATGATTAAATGACAAAATGATCAGAATTAAATGGCAAAATTATTAGATTAAATGGTAAAAATTATCAGAAAAGACCAGAGCAGAGACAGAAAGCCATTTTGGACAGCGTGAACAGCCCTGTTACAATCCCCTGCAGTGCATTCTGCCCAGAGCCTAAACATTCCCCTGGTGGGCTGGATTCATGCCCAGCTGAGGGAAGCAGGCTGGGAAGGGCGGGCCAGGGCTGGTACCTGCAGGGTGCGGGCGTGGGCCAGCAGCCGGGGCAGCTCCTGCAGCTCGTTCCCGCTGACGTCCAGAGCCCGCAGGCTCCGCAGGCCGCTCACGCTCCCGGGCAGCTCCCTCAGCTTGTTCCCTGCAGGGACAGAAAGCCAGTTAAACCATGGAGCCACAGAGCTCACAGAATCACTGGGTTGGAAGAGACCTTCAAGATCATCGAGACCAACCCAGCCCCAACCCCTCAACTAAACCCTGGCACCCAGTGCCACATCCAGGCTTTGTTAAACACACCCAGGGATGGCCACCACCACCCCGGGCAGGCCATTCCAGAACTTTATCACCCTTTATGTAAAAGACTTTTTCCTATTATCCAACATATATTTCCCTTGGTGCAGCTTGAGGCTGTGTCCTCTGGTTCTGTCAGTGCTGCCTGGAGAAAGAGCCCAACCCCAGCTGAGCACAGGCACCTTTCAGGAGCTGTACAGAGTGATGAGGTCACCCCTGAGTCTCCTTTTGCAACCTTCCCAAAACAGGAGCCAGCAAGGTCATCTGTTCCAGCACCAATCCATAACCACATGTACAGCTCATTTCCATGGGGATGGGGCTGTGCCAGGTCACACAGGGAATCAAAGGATGTCACTGCCCACCAAGGGCAATTTGGGATCCACATCTCCTTCTCAGCTGAAGTCAGAGCTGCAGGCTGGATCTGTGTCTTTATCAGGAGAATATTTGTAACATGGGATGTTCCTCCCTTGGCCTAAAGTTCCAGGGATGGGAGTAAGGAGACTGAGTGTGAGATTGCACACCCCAGGCTCAGAGCCCAAGTGCTGCAGACAGACAATGACCCGAGCTGCCCTTCCAAGCTTCTCACCCTCCATTGCCTTCCCTGTTTCAGCAACAGCTCCACATAACTAAATCTCCTTTGTCCCCCAGGTTTATGGCACTGCATAGCTGGATAATGTCCAGGAGTCTGGAAAAGAGGTGTGACCTTTGTGTTAGGGCTGTGCAAGGCTCGTGGGGATACACAGGCTCACAGGAACCAGCTCTGGGTCTTGGGGGACCCAACTGTAATTCAGTTTACCTGGCTGAGTGCTCTGCTTGCTTTACTGGATGGCTTGAGGCTGATGCATTTTCTGCTTAGATAATTTCTCCTGCCTTGCCCACTATTTGAATTCAAACCTTCCTTGTATTCTTCCTCAGCATTCAGAATGTAAACCATGTGGTGCTTGTCTTGATTGAAAGGAATAATTGCTAATGCAGCTCAGCCTGACCAGACTATAAATGTGCTTTGCCCAGAGCAATCCCATTCCATACCTTTCACATTGAGGACCTGGAGCTGTGCAAGGTCTCCTATAGATTGTGGAAGGCTTTTTAAAAGATTCTTTTCAAGGTTTAGGACCTAAGGTATTAACAGAAAAGAGATTCAAAATATCCATCCAAGTCTCATGTCTTCTACAAATCTGTGCTGCTGGGACTTTCAGGTCCAGAAGTACAACTTGAAATTGGTTGTAGATAACACTTTCAGGATTAAAAAAAATGTATTTTCCACCAGCCCTGGATAAAGGGCATGCCAAGCTACCAGGGGCAGGGAGGAACCCTGCTCACCACCAACATCTGGTGTGGGATCCAGATTCAGGAACTGGGAATTGTGTCCAGGGCAGCCCTCCCCAACTCCAGCTCTCACCTAAAGCTGTCCCCTGAGCAGAGAGACCCCGAGTGTGCCCTTAGACACTGCTCTGGGCTCTCAATGTGACCACCCCAGGGAGAACAGCAAAACCTGAATGTTTGGGGAGATCAACAGGACTGTGTTTGCTCAGAGAATCTGCATGGCTATGGGAGCTATTTGGGCTGCACTAAGCTGGAGAACATAACCAAGCCTGGCTTTTCCTGCTCCTTTCCTCCTTCTTTTCCATACCCTGTACAGACACCTGGGATGCAGCTGCAATTTTTTTACCTGAAGAGCTGTCAGCTGACCAATATCAGCAGGAAGCGATGCCAGCTGGTTGTCATGCAGATCCAGAACCTGGAAAGGCAGATGATGTCACCAAACAAGGTTGGAAACAAAAGTCATGAAATGAAAATTACTTTGCTTCCAATGGGACTTTGAAAAGCAGCTCAAGTTTTCCAGGGGATGCAGGTACTTCATTCTTGGAGGTCTTTTAGAAATTCAGGTATCAGTAACAAACAAGAGACAAGGGAGAGCAGTGACACTGAGGGAGCTGTCACACAAAACTGGAGGAGCCAACTGGATAAATCATCCCCTTGGAACGAGGCTGGCAGAAGGAATTTCTGCAGGATCAATGAGCTGAGCTGCTCCAACAGCAGTGCAGGGAGAGGGTAGGACTAGGCCTGGAGACCTCCCTCCCTCCATGTTGAGCTGCTGAAATGACTCTGCCTCTTGGGGAATCCCCCCGTCACACCCATCACCAGTTTCGTTCCCATTCCAGTGACCCTCCAGAGCAGGAGAGAAACGGATCTACCCCATAACACACCCAGCTCTGCCTGACCACCACCAGCAGTGAGGCTGCTGAGGGGGAAACTGTGGGATTCTGCAGGGGATAAATGAGTTGTGGGACTGATGGTGATGTGACACAAAGCACACAGCGACTGCTGTCTGTCAGCCTGGGAGCTGAACCCACAAAAGGCAGGTGTCACACCTTGGTGCTGATTCCTGGTAGTCACCCAGCCAGAAGGGATTTACTTGGGCTGGTGTGTTTTAATGCAGCTCAAATCCAAGGAAAATAGGCTGCAGTTAAACTGTTAAGAATCACAATTACCTTCACTGTTATGAGACTCAGGAGGTTGCAGGACTTTGGAACTAAGGATGTCAGATTATTGGTATGAATAATCAGCACCTGGGGAGGAAAAGCCCCATTGTCACATAAACACAAGAGACACCAGAACAAGCACTTTTGTTGAGATTGAACAGGGGAGGCTGTATAAGAACTCAATACCTTATTCAGTATCATATAAAACATTGCAGTAGGAAATAGATTGTCAGAAAAGGTCCAACATTTTACATGAGATCTAAACCAGAGCCCAGCTCCTCACATGAGAAATACCCTTAGATGTCCTAAGACAGGAATAACCACCTCTTCTTTCCTGGCAGAAGTTAACTTTAAAAAACACAGGCAGGACTGATGTGACTCAAACTGCTCTCCATGTAGTATCACACAGGCGGACAAATTCCTGACAAGAAAATTCCTTCTGGACCACCATAAAACAACCACACACAGTCATATCGAACATGACAACAATAGTTAAGCATATTAATAGAACTATTTAATAATTTCTGATTACAACATTACCTTTTTTTGCAAGACCTTGCAGGTTGCAAAGACCCCATAAGGAACCTAAAAACAATAAAAAATAGTCATGTCAGACTTCTCTTTTAAGCAGTTCTACACTGTCCACCTGTAAAGTGTGAACAGCTTGACTGAAAATAAAAGTGATACTTAAAATCACTGCCTTTTGATTTTGGCCCAGTACTTCCCAGGAAGCTTCCATTTAAACAGCTTCCAGTGGCTCTCCATGACACAGCAGTGCCATAGAACAGGCTGAGGCTTAGGCAGGACTTCGAGCTTCGTGTGATTTAATATTCACTGTGCAGATGAGCTCAGGCAAAGGTTCAGCTTACTCATCACAGAAATGTATTCTGCAGTTTGGCAACCTCATGACCACACTGCAGTGTGCTGGGAGAGAAAGGTGAGCATCAGGCAGGACAGAGTGTCCCTGATGTGCCAGGAGAGGGACAGGCAGACCAAGGAGATGCCAGTTCAGCCTCTGCCAGGCACAGCTGGGCACTGTGACCTTCCCTGCAGCACAGAACCAGCAGCAGCCAGACTCCTGGCCATGGTTAATTGTGAAACCAAACTAATGTCTCACTTCATTTATTGAAACAACAATGAAAATTAACAGTAAGGCAGTTTTATGGTCCAAAAGGAGCTGCTGGGCATCCCAGATTAGCTGTGATGCTGAGTGGAGCTGGCTGGGTGGATCCTCTGTCTGCCACCCTGCACACCCAGGCTGTCCCACACAGCCTGCGAACCCACACAGAGCTGCTGTTGGCTCCTGAGCTTGGAACAAAACATCCCAAAGTCTCAGCTCTGCTCACACTGCACAGCAGGCAGCTCTCCTCTCCAGGATGGTCTCAAATCACCACACTTTGCTTGGCAAGGGCATCCTGTATTCAGGATCAACATTGTAGAAGCATGAGACAAGGAATAAAAATTAAAAGTAACATAGAAATGGGTTTCTGCCTGAGGCTGGCCTGGCTGCCAGCAGGAAAATCTGTGTCTGGGTGCCTGGCACTCTGTCACTGCCTGCCCACACACCAGCAGACAGACTGTCATTTAGTTGGTTTAAAAGCCAAGCTGGGAGTGAGACTTCCATCCTTACCCAACTTGGAAGCAGGACTGGGATTTTCACTTACACAGAAAAACAACCATAGGTGGCAGACTGTGTAGCTGTAAGATTAGAAATACTCAGCCTTTGGCAAACCAATTCCCTCAGGACCAGCAAAATTAAGCCATGAGGTCCCAAACTAGGGTCAAACAAGGTACTGGTGGAGGGTATGAGACCCCTCTGCCCTTCTAAAGGATTCCCAGGACAGAAATGGTGTTGAAGCATGAGACAGGACAGGAAAACTCCCACCAAAAAAACAGGGAAGAAGCCCCCAGCTGAAAGCCAGAGCTCAAGAGGAAGAGAAAAAGGTGGACCAGCAACAATTTCTGTCTCAAGGCTCACAGGCATGACAGTAAATCTAACAGCTGGTACCAAGAAGCAGACAGAGAATCAGAGCCGTGAGTGAAGACTGGAAGTTGTAGAGGACATACCTCTGAGAGCTCACATCTGGATATGTCAAGGGTGTCATCAGCACCAGCTTCTTTTGCCTGGAGAAGGAAGAAACACATCCAGAGAATCAGACCATGCAGAAATACAGCACCTCCTGCTGCATCTTGCTCAGAGAGTTTGTGGTCTCCCCATCCCTGCAAGTGTCCAAGGCCAGTTTGGATGGGGCTTGGAGCAGCCTGGGACAGGGAAAGGTGTCCCTGCCCATGGCAGGGGTGACACTGGATGGGCTTTAAGGTCCCTTCCATCCAAGGCAGTCTGGTTCTGTTCCAAAGTATTTTCCATGTTCAAATCAAGTCCATGCAATGCAGCTGCTAACAGTGTTGAACCTGGACAGACACCACTCACCCATGTCCCCAAAGCCACCTCTGGTTCACTTCCAGGGATGGTGAACCCCACCACTGTCCTGGGCAGTCTGTTGCAATGCCTGACAACACTTTTCAACAAAAAGAGTCCCAATATCTACCCTGAGCCTGCCCTGGCCCAGCCTGAGCTGTTCCCTCTCCTCCTGTCCCTGCTCCCTGGGAGCACAGCCCAACCCCCCTGGCTGTCCCCTCCTGTCAGGAGCTGTGCAGAGCCACAAGGTCCCCCCTGAGCCTCCTTTTCTCCAGGCTGAGCCCCTTCCCATCTCCCCCAGCCCCTCCTCATCCCTTCCCCAGGAGATTCCCTGTGCCAGAGCATCCTAGTGAAATCCAGGAAAACAAACAGTAACATCTAATGAGTTAATCCTCAGAGTGACAGGAAGATCAGAATAATGGGAAGCAAAAGGGAGCCATGAGGCAAGGCAGATGTGATGGGAAGTCACATGTTCCCTGGAAGGAAACATAAACTGGGAGATCTGTAAGGGCAAAGGGGCATGGAGGAGAAAGGAGAGATGGGATCCCACCTGCAGGCTGGCAGGAGGTGAGGTGGAGGATGATGCCCCATGGAACCACACAGAGAGGGATGGAAGGGGATGTGGGGGTGGGAGGGCAGAGGCAGACAGGGGGGAAGAAATTCGCTGAGGTACATTAGAAATAAAGCCTGCTCTCTTAGTGGGATCAGGAACACCATTACTGCTCATGGAATGTGGTTACTGGTCAAGCAGGGATGTAGCAAATCCCATGGAGCCAGGAGCAGGCATGGAGAACACAAATGACCCTGGCAGTGCTGACCAGGCACATTTGGTACCCAAGGACCAGGCACAGAGGACAGAAATGACCCTGGCAGTGCTGACCAGGCACATTTGGTACCCAAGGACCAGGCACAGAGGACAGAAATGACCCTGGCAGTGCTTACCAGGCACATTTGGTAC
>QUSF01000027.1:7546085-7619504 GCA_003676055.1 Chloebia gouldiae | reverse complement strand
CTGAACACCATTGTGGAGTGCTGGAAAAATGGTAGGAAAATTTGGAAATGCAGGCAAAATGACAGGCCCTCACTTTCCCAGCAAGGTGGGTGTAGGGGCAGTGCTGGAAGCAAAGCCCTGGTGGCTGCTCAGGGACAGAATGTGGATCCTGCCATGAATTCCCACAGCTGCATTCCCACTGTTCTTCATCCAGGCAGCCCCCAGCTCCCCCCTGCCCTTTCCCAGCCCGGCTCCACAGGGACCCCCTTCTCGGGGGGTGGAGGTGCTCTTTGCCTGTCAGCACCCAGAGGTGCCGACAGCTGCCTCAGGGAGCTCTCAGGAGTGCTGGGAGCACAGAGCACTCTGAGGGGACAGGCTGGGCTGTTGGGTCCCTCTGGGAGTTTGGGACAGCTCCAATCCCACTGAGCTCAAGGGGCCTGCAGGGACAGTGTGAAATGTGGGGTCCATCCCCCAAATGTGGGGTCCATCCCAGTGGAGCAGGTGCTGTGTGCCCCATGGGGTGCTCTCACGGCCTTTCCCTTCCCTCTAGGCTCGGATGGAGGTGGATGCTGACGGAAATGGTGCTAAAATCTTCGCTTACGCCTTCGACAAGAACCGGGGCCGGGGCTCAGGCCGCCTCCTGCATGAGCTGCTCTGGTGGGTACTGGAGGGAGTGGAAAATCAGGGGTTCAGTTTGCTGCCCCAGCTTGTGTGGAGTCATCTCTGTTCCTGTCCCCTCAGGAGAGTGGCAAACCCAGCATGGGGGCCCCCAGGACTTTGGTCTGCAGGGTCCTCGTGTGGCACAGCCTGTGAAGCACTCCAGGCAGGGAGAGCAGAGACAGGTTCATGGACACCCTGTTTACACCTGAGAAATGCTGCCCAAACTGCAGCTGGGGGAAGAACAGAATCTGCACCATTTAATAGGGGAAGACAAACCTTTGGAGATTTGTTGTGGGGCTTTTTGTCAGCTGAGAATTGGCAGAGCACTGGAGAGAGGGAGCTCTGATAACTTAAAATTTGAGGTGTTTTTTATGGCTTTCTGCAAAGCTGCCTGAGGTGCTGCTGCTGATGGTACATATCAGCTGCTGCATCTTATTTTCAATACTTACAAATTCTTCATAGGGTTAACTTTAAGTTTTAGGGGCCAATTCCCTCATTTGTGAGAGCAGCTCGTCCTCTGAACTCATCTGTTGCTCCTTCGAGCTGTTGATGGGTTTGTACAAAAGGTGGGATCTGCTGAGGAAATCTGATATTTATTTTAAAAGCCTTTTTGGAAGAATTAAGCATATTTTCTATTCAGCTCCACATCCTTGGAAGTCACAGTGCCCAGGATGCCTTTTATCTTCCCAGGTTACCTTTTATCCCCTAGACCCAGGCTTTGCACAGGAGGAAGGGGACAGGAGGAATATAAGATTATTATTTCCAGTCTGCCTATTAAATATGAATTTTAACCTGCATCTGTTAATATTTAATCTTATTGCACATAGAACTTTGTTGAAATTATGAAATTGACTGCAATATGTGGAGCAAATCACTTGACAGTTGCTGCTAACTGTGAACCTCAGACAGTCATAATTATTAGCTGTAAGTAGCATTAAACAGCACCTGAAAATTATTCAGGTCAATTGTTGAAGGCTGGGCAAATGAAGACATCCTAGCTATTTGTTTATGACACAGCCCAGCCATTGCCTCTCCTGGCTTGTTTTACTCAAATTAGGAAGTCATTTGAGCATATTTAGTTAGGAAATTCAAATTGTGTCACTCGAGCATGGGCTGTGGTTAAAAAGAAGAGATTTTTTGTAATGGGGATTTTAGAGAGGCACAGAGAGGGGTGTCAGCTGCCAGGCAAGCAGAGCTGCAGTTCTGAAGTTGCAGTCAGATTTCTGGACCAGAAGATAGAAAATATTTCTGCTGTTCCTGTGAATTCCTTTTGGACCTGAAGGTGTTGCTGATCTTTAGATGCAACTCAAACATTGCAGGTCGGAGGCTCTGCAGGGGCTGTGAAGCTTCTGCCCCTCCTCAACAGAGCAACTTTGGGGCTGCTCTGAGCACAGACCAGGACTGGAGAGTGGTGTCAGGTCCTTCCCTTGGTGAGGAGGGCCAGTGCTGCAGGTTTGGAGCCTGTAAGAGTCAGGAGAGCTGGGCAGAGCCAGGCAGTGATTGCATTTCCCAGGGCCAGCCTGACTCCTTGGATGAATGAAAACCACAGAACGTGGATTACTGCAGGTATAGGTGTGTAATTCAATTGTTGTCTGCACATGAACCCCCAAAACCATGAAAAACAACCCAATTGTGTGCCTCTGGTGTAAGGCACAGTGAGTAACATGGGGTAGATGCAAGTAAAACAGATTAAATTTTTTTTCTTTTCTAGTTAAGCAGGTATTATTGTTTACATCATGAGGCCCTTGGGATAGAAATCCTGGAGCTGCTGGAGCTGCAGCAGTGACAGGGACCTTATCCCAGAGCCTTCCTGCTGACCTGTGCAGAGGCAACTGTGGGATCAAAAGGAATCCAACCAAAGAGCTGAAAATTCCCCACATGAGCTGCAAAAATTCTTACAGGGAGAACTTCCTGATGGCTCTTCAGCCTCTCTGCTGCTTGCTGTGATTTCCACATGGAGTTTTGGCTCCCCAAAGCAGGGTTTGGGTGTCTCTGCAGAAGTCTTATCCCTGTGGAGCAATCCCAGCTCTGTGTTCTGCTGGGTGTAGAGATGTTCCCTGGGGAACAGCAGCAGCAGGGGATTAGTCATAAGTAGCACCAACTGCATGTTCAAAAAGACATCCAGGACCTGATTTCTGGGGTTTTTTGAGGGTTTTTTTAAGAGCCCTTGCCATCTCACTGCCTGTAACAGGCTCAGGTCTGGTTCCTGGTGCTTGGAATTGCTGTGTCTGCTCTTGTATACCAGTCCTGGGCTCTGAGGTGAGAAATACCAAAAGAACAGAATCCACACGATTCCCTGAAAAGTCTTGGGGGAAGGGTTTTGCCTGGCAATTTGCAGGAGCTCAGGAGTGCACGGGGAGGCAGAAGCTCCAGCTCTGCAGGAGTTTTGGCTGCATTACTGAGCCTGTTCACAAGGCAGGTTCTCCACAGCCTGTCCTTGCTGCTCAGTTTGGATGAGCTGGGATGGTCAAAGAGAGGCCTGGGGAGGGGAGTGGAGTGCTTCTGTGTTCAAAGCTTTCTTCATGATGTGTGGAGAGAAAGAACCACCCTGAATTTGGCATTACCAATTCTGGCACCTCAGTGCAGTGGTGTTTAACACTGGCTGCTCACCAGCAAGGCCCAACTTCTACCTTTACTTAGGCTTTTGTCACTTGAGGCCTCAGAAGAGCTGGCAGTGATGTAGATAAATGTGATTTCATACAAGGAGATAAAGACTGGCCCAGTGTGGGAGGGGATTGGTCCGAATTTGTTTTTTGGGGTGTTGGGTGCAGATCTGGGCTGTGGAGGAGCAGGAGTTGGGTATGTGCCACTCTGCTGTGACGTCCCAGTTTCAGGGACAATCTCTCACAATCCTTTCTCCTTCCCCAACTCCAGCACTTTCTAATCTCTCATCTAATAAAATCAAAAATATTTCTGAACTTAGTCTTGGAATCCCCTTCCCTTTCCCCCCTGCACAGTCTGCTCTTGCTCTGAACTTCTGTCTCCTCCCAGATTCCTGTCTCCTATCTGTCCCATCTCTCCAGCTGGCACTTTGTCCTAGGCTCATTCTAAGAACCTTAACTCCTTCCCTGTCTCCATGTCTGACTGATGCTCACCTCCAGCACGTCTGGGTTCCCACTTGGAGCCCTCAGGACTCCTGATTCCCATTGCCAGACCCTCTGCTGGCCTTCAACAACTCAAAAGTAGCTGTTACTGTAATGGCTTCCTAGTGCCAGAGGGCAGGGATGGATGGGATATTGGGAAGGAATTCCCTGGGAGGGTGGGGAAGCCCTGGAAGTGGCCCAGGATCCCTGGAATTGTTCAGGGCCAGGCTGGATGGGGTTTGGAGCAGCCTGGGCAGTGGAAAGTGTCCTTGCCCGTGGCAGGGAATGAGCTGAATTTTAACGTCCCTTCCAACCCAAATCAAGCTGGGATTCCTCCTTTAGGGTACTTCAGCAGACTCCTTGCCATCGTTTGTTGGCTTTAAAGTCTGTAGTTTGGTTTCTTTTTTCCCCAGAAGAAGGATTTTATCAGTTTTACCTTCAAGGGGAAGAACTTTTCCCTGTTCCATGGAGACCCAGCAGACTCCCTGGCAGGGGGCTCCAGGCTCTGTTCTCATGCAGGGAATTCTCACAGGAATTACCTGGTGGGAGCTGGAGCACAGTCTGTGTGTAGGTGATTCTTGTAGGCTCTCCAAGGGGATTCTCCTCATTAAATTCTACAGTTTTGGGGTGTATGTGAAGTGCAGGAGTTTTTCTTACCCCCAGGGTATATAAGTTACACATATCTGGATGGATTTTGACCAAGAATGCAAAATTGTACATTTTTCATTGTAAGTCATGTTGAAATGAGTTTCCTGTTCTGCTGGGTAATGCTGAGCTTTATAAAGATTTAAAAAAATGGGAATTTTTAAACTCGGGAAAATACCTCTTCAAAATTCAAATAACTGTTTGAGCTGAAATGTTCAGTAAAGGCTGAGCAGGACTCCATGTCCAGGCTGGGCTTGTGGAAAGCTGCTGGGAGGTCTCCATTCTTGTTCTCCTGTGCTGGGAGGTTCCTCATGGCAGAAGAGTCCCAGGGATACAGCCTCCTGTCCAAGCCTTGCATTTCAGCTGGGATGGGGATTCCTGCAAGAAGTGATACCAAAACTCATCCAGGCACGAGGGAGTTTGACAGTGAACTTGATACTTGATGAGAGAGGGAAGGGGAAATGGAAACTCTTAGAAGGCAATAGGGAAGATTCTTCCTGCAGCCATCCTGGCTTAGTCCTGCTTTGGGTTTTGGTCAAGTTTCAGATGTCTCTTGGTCAATTGTAGAGTCATTTCAGACTTTCAGTGTGTTACACACAATTATAGTCTAAAAAGCATTTGCATACTTGGTGAAACCTCTGTCCTGTTGCTGTTCAGAGATGTTTCTTCATAAATAATAAGCCCTGTGATACCACACCAGTGCCAAACTTGCAGAAATGTGCCTGATAGAATTTCCTATGGAAATAATAAGCCAGTATTGGCACCTTCCAAGGAACACTATAGTTCCATGGATCTTTAGCAGTAACTGAAGGAGTAGACTCTGGAACTAAGCAACATGCTTAAACTTACTCTGTGCTCTGTCTTTTGATTAAACTAATTTATAATTGAAACCACCTGCTGGAAAAAGACACTTTCTCCTGGTAGTTGCCCTGTCTGAAGTAGCCACTGGAGTCTGTTTGCAGCCAGGTGCCAGCAGGTCCCAACTCACATTGCCTCTGAAATTGCTGTGATCCTTTGTTTTTTAGCTATTCCTGTTCACCACTGACCCTCAGGTTGGTTTTGTGTCCTGCAGGGAGAGGCACAGGGGAGGGATTGCTCCTGGCTTCCAGGTGGTGCATCTGAACTCGGTGACTGTGGACAACCGCCTGGACAATCTGCGCCTCGTGCCCTGGGGCTGGAAGCCCAAGGCTGAAGACATCTCTAGCAAACAAAGGTATGGCAGCACCTGGCAGGGGGAAGGAACATATCTTCACGTGTTGTCTCCTTCCTTTAGTGATTTTTGCCTTGGCAGAGCATTTTTGATCAAACCTTGGATGCTTTACACGTCACTCTGTCCTGGCTTCCTCACCTGGGGCACAGTCCGTGCTCATGTCCCACCCATCTCACCCTTGGGGTTGTGCCAGGTGGAGCAGGAAGCCTCTGTGCCCTCCCAGCTGGGCAGAGGCTCAGGGAAATCTGCACATCTCACTGCCTTCTGCCCCTCAGGCACCAAAATTCCAGTGGGAACTGGGAGCTGCAGAATGCTCCTGATAGGAATTGTGAGTTCTGGGCTCAGCTTCCAGCACCTCTCAGCAGCAGCTTGTGGGAGCTTCCCACAGGCTGGGTTTCACCGATGCCACTCAGCACATCAAACTCTGTGCCAGGATGGATCTGGATAATCAGTGGTGGGACACAGTGGGAGACCCACAGACTTCACACTCCTGAAACACTTGCAGCAGCAACTTTAAGATTGGGGTGTTTAGAGCTGATTAAACTGATTTTGAGAAGCTGTAGTGAATTACAAATGCTCTACATGATTTTGGTGGTTCAAGAACAAGAAACAGACTTCATGCCAGAAATTAAGTTTGACTTGGTATGAATAATTTTGCACAGAATTAACTTTGCTTGATGTAAAAGTTTCTTGATTGATACCGTTAAACTTTTGGGGTTTGCACTTGGGCTAAAATAACCTTAAAAATACCCAATATATGAGCAGTATCTGCAGTCTGAAGCTAAATACAATGTTAACCTTATTAATAAATAAATTTAGAATCAGTGTCTGTAGGATTATTATGAGTTGATGTACCAAACTTGTACTTGTTTTTTTTCCAGGGAACAAAGTCTGTACTGGCTGGCAATCCAACAACTTCCTACAGACCCCATAGAAGAGCAGTTTCCTGTCCTGAATGTAACCAGATATTACAATGCTAATGGGGATGTTGTGGAGGAGGAAGAGAACTCCTGCACTTACTATGAATGTCACTACCCTCCCTGCACAATGATTGAAAAGCAGGTGGGTTCAGAGAGCTGGGAGTGAGCATGGAATGCCTTGGGCTTATGGTGTGTCTAGGGATTTGTTATTTAAAATGTAGAAATTTATGTGAGCCACTCAGTGGCTAAAAGCAATGATTTTCTTCCACTCAGGTTTTCTTTGGCCTGAAGCTCCAGACCCTGTGATAATTTTCAGTTGGAGGCAATGTGGGTTTGAGTTGGAGCAGTGGATGTTACTGGGCTTCTGGGAGGAGGGTGATTTCTGCAGAATGCACAAAAAGCCAGGTGGGAGCTTTCCTGCAGGGAGCAGAGCTGGGATGAGTGAGCAGCTGGGTGAGGCAGCAGGAAGCATTGTAGGAGGGTTTGGATGGTCATGGAATCAAAAAATAACCTGGTTACCATTTCCTGAGGTGAAGGTGAATTGCAGTGGCCTTCATTCAGGGGAGAGCTGGGAGGAAAATTTCTGCTGGAGGAAGATAAGGCAACATCAGGAGTCAGAGAATGAGCTGTGCAAGGGCTGTGCCTCTTGTCACACAGATGCCTTATCTATACACAAGGGCTTTTCTTGTGATAGCAGATGCTGAGTAGGCTAAACCCATTGTGTTCCACTTTCTGCTTTGGGGAAGGGAACATTACAAAAATGATCTTAAATTCCCTGTATTTGAAACAGAGGCAGCTCTGCCTTTTATTTGGGTCTGTGTCCAAGAACTCCCTGTATAACAGTAACTTTGGCAATGGCTGAGCTTGTGCAGCCCTCCTGATAATTTCTTTATTTCAGGTGTTTGTAGTTGAAAATAGAACTTAGGTTGACAAAACAGCAGCATTGTGTCAACAAATGTGTAATGCTCTAATATTTTGTCTATTAAGCTCATTTTACAAGAGCAAATGTACAGCCACAGAAATTGCTTCAAACCTTCTGGTTCTCTGAAATTCATGGTGGGGTGTTCGTGTTTCATAGAATCCCAGACTGGTTTGGGTTGGGACTTTACAATTCATCTCATGCCATGGGCAGGGACACTTTCCATTATCCCAGGGTGCCCCAAGCCCTGTCCAGCCTGGCCTTGGGCACTTCCAGGGTTCCAGGGGCAGCCACAGCTTCTGTGGGCACCCTGTGCCAGGGCCTGCCAGGAAGAATTTCTCCCCAGCATCCCTCTAACCCTGCCCTCCTTCAGCTTCATGCTGTTAGCCTTGTCCTGTCACCTGTTTGTGACAGGCGTGGAAGACCTGATCGTGAAGCTGCTTGGGAATGCTGTTGGTTCCTCCTGGGAAAGCTGCTGGGGTGTCCCCTGGGAGCGATGCTGAGGCTCTGGTGGCACTGGGCAGCCCCTCTAACGCCGCCTTTTGTTCCCAGTTACGCGAGTTCAACATCTGTGGCCGCTGCCAGGTGGCGCGGTACTGCGGCTCGCAGTGCCAGCAGAAGGACTGGCCTGCCCACAAGAAGCACTGTCGGGAGAAGAAAAGGATCTTCCAGCAGGAGCTCGGGCCGGAGCGGTGACCGGGTGGCAGAGGCCTCTCAGCAGCAGGATTCCTTCCCAAAGGCATTGGACTCTTGCTTTTGCACAGTATGACAGACTGCTTATCAAAGCCAGAGGCACTGAAGAAAAACCCTGTGATGCTTGAGCAGAACGGCTGACTGGACTAAGCCAGCTCTGACTGGTGCTGTGGAAAGGGATCGGGTCTGCCCTTCCAGTATTATATTCTCAAGCAAAAAGACTACTGTGGAGCTCCAGGCAGGAAGCTTCTCATTATTTATATGTTAATACGTTTGTAAACTCATGTACAGTTTTTGTTAGGAATTCTTGATAGCACTCATTAACTGTAATGTTCAGATGAGAACATGTTGTTGGCCTAAAAGTCAAAAAAAAAAAAAAAAAAAAGAAAAAGGTCATGTAGCAAAAGCTTTTCCTCTCATGTGGCAGAAGTGTCTGTGGCAGTGCCAAGGCCAGCGGGGCAGGCTCTGGCATCAGCACTTCATATGGAGAACTCTGCATGGAAGCTCTATTTAAAAAAATACAAACAAAAAAAGAGCAAACAAAGTAAAGGTTGGAATGAATCCATGTCTGCTCTCTGGCTTTTTCCCCTTCCCTTGCAGCTGCCTTCAGAGCCCAGTCAGCCCTGGCTGCTGGCAGTCCCTGCAGGGCAGGAGCAGTGCCCCAGGAGCTGGCGTGGGGCATAGGGACCCTCTGGGATCTGTGTCCAGACACTGCAGCCGGGGCTGCCTCCCAGGGGCTGCTGGAGATGGGCCTTGGAGCAGGCAGGATTTTCAGGAAGCTGGATCAGCTTTCTTTTCCAAAGCCCTTGTACAGAAGGCAGTGGTAGGGCAGCTCAGGTAGCAGCTGTGTGTGGATGTGGTTGCCTTTGTGGCTTCTCCATAGCGTAGGAAACACTCCAGTCATGTGCAGAGATGTTTAAATATCTAATATTGGGTAATCTGAGTTATTTATTCATTTTTTTAAGACTTGTCATCAATCCAAGAATCACTTTTTTTTTTAATGTAGTAATGAGTAAAAGTAGTATGGGAGGAGGATTTCCCTTGCAGAGCACATGCCTATTTTTCTTTTCATGAATAACCATTTTCTATTCCATTTTTGCCTTAGAAGTGTAAGGAACATCAGTTCAGTTTCCTGAAGAGCTAAATGGATAATTTAGTGCCAGGTGTTAGTCTTGCTTCACAGTAGAAGAATGTGAACTGCTGAGTGCTTGATGCAGAGCCTTTCTTGGAGTGCTTAGTGAATTTTTTTTTTGTAAAAGCCGTTTAGAATTTTGGTTTTTCAATCAGGATTCACTTTGCCCCACTTCATGTTGCAATGTTGGTCTTGCTTGTATTCAATTTGTTAGAAAATTGATCTGCTGTGGACTTCCAATATTATATTCTGTTTCTAATATCTGCACAGGAAGTTCTGAATTATTAACATTTGGGTGGGTTTTCATCTTTTGGCTGTAAGCATCTTTGGGAAATAGCAAAAAACTTCTGAAACTTCCTGCTAGAAGGTCAGTTGAAGGCACTTGGTCGAGTTGCCACTCTTAAACCACAGTTGTATTGTAACTTTTCTGTTCAGGCAGCCCAAAATGCCCTTCAGTTTGAAAAAAACAAGCAGGACCCAATCAAATTTTCCTATAATGGGTAATCTTTTTTTTTTAAAGAAAACATTAATTCTTTCCTTGAATTGAAATACGGTTTTTGATTAATATAAAATGGAACATAAGGAATATTTTGTTTATTATTTGAGGTAATCCATTGAATAGGGCAGAAGTATTGACTTTTTTTCCCTTGCCTGTTTAAAAGGCTGCTATTTGTCCTGCCAGTTTTCCATTTTATTACCAGGAATCGTGTTTATCAAAACAAAGTGCAGTCTTGGAGCCCTTAAACACTTGAGCAGCACCAAGCAGGGAAAAGTTGGTGCTGATGTTTTAATGCTGCTGCTGTGAGGACAAGGAGAGGCTGCAGACCAGGGCCTGGTGAGGCAATGGGGAAATTCCTCTGAGGGACAGGTGGGACAAAGCCAGGATGGAGGGGGCTTGGGGAAATCCTGATCCCAGGGAATGTGGGAGGGTGGGGTACAGCAAGTGGGGAGATGCCCACGGGGTTAAAGGGCTGTGAGACCAAGCCAAGAGGAACAAAACTGCCCAGACACCCTGCAAAGGCTCAGGGGGAAAACCAGTTCTGACCTGGGTTGTGATCTCTGACTCCAGACTCGCCTCATGCCACAGGAGGGAAGTGGCTACAGGGATTTTGACTCTTGCAAAGGTCTCGGGGACTGCAGTAAACCTGCCTGCTGGTGGGGGAGGTTGTGTGATCAATAAATGTGGCAGATCTCAGCACGTACAGGCATCTTCCCTCTCAGTAAGGAGGGTCAGAAGGGAAGGTGGCAGCTCCCCAAGCCACCCCAGAGGATGGAGCTCTTGTAAAGGCCCTCCTTACCCACGGAGATCCCTGCCTAGCAGGGATATTTCTTTATGGACAAGTATTTAAAAACCTAGGATTGGAGTCATTTATCTGGGAGCAGACCTGGGCAGTTCTGGTCAAGAACTGATTTTCCAAGGTCTTCCCCCAATGCAGATGTTCTTCATCCAAGTTGTTTCCTGCAGGGAAATCTGGTAAATCCAACTCAGGGCAGGTGGCTGCAGCATTCCTGATGCTGCACACCCTCTGTAAACACACTGAAATGTTGATACAGGTACCTTCCAGGTGCTCCTTCCTATCCAAGTAGGATATCACCTATCCAAACATGCAGAAAACACAACTGGAAATCCTGGCTGCCTTAAGGAACACAAAATACAGTGGATTGCAGGCCTTGGTGTTTTGATACTTGCACCTTGAAAACACCATCAGGTTATGCTCTGAGTTTTCCCTTGTGACTTAATTTTAAATGAAACTCGTGGTAAAAGGAGCAGCTGAAAGTCTGAAATGCTTATGGGGAGCATGGAGATAGTCTAAGATACCACATGGGCTAGAAGCAAAGCTTCACCACCCAGCAAAACAGCACTGAGAGCAAAAGGAGGCTGGTGTGATTAAACAGGAGCATGTGGGATACTCAGAATAAGTAATCATTTGTAAACTGAACTTGTGGCCAAATGTAAGAGATAGAATAACATTTGGCAGGTGAAATGTAAAGCAAGCAAACAAACCAACCCAGCAAAATAATACAAAGAAAAATGGAATATGAAGAATGTTCAAGTCATAAAACTTGAATGAGTAGTTTTGAAAAAATAAGGAGCAGGGGGACTGCTGGAGTCAACAGAGACTCAACAGAGACTCATGCACCGAAAATGGAAGGGCTGACCTGAAGATGAAAGCCTCAACAGAAGAAAATCCAGTGACTTGTCTGCATATGTGTTCCCTGTGAAAGGGCTGGTAGAGTTCACACAGGAATGCTTCCATATGGAGAGCTCCACGAGGAATCTGCTCAGAACAGAAGTGCTTTCAGGAGACATTAAACTTCAGCTGAAATGAGCAGCAACAAGTTGCCAGGACCAGACGGTGCCACCTACGGCTCCGAGGGACCTCAGGAATGAACAAGCTGAGCTCCCAGCTGGGATGGCGACCTCTCCCTTGGTACAATGTCACAGCAAATGTCACAGCAGCTTCTGGAAGGAATTTCAAACTACAGCCACCTGCACTTCACAAATTCCTGGATGCTGTGATGCAGCACCAATGGCTGAATACTGAGGAGGAGTTAGTGTGGGTTCTGTACAGGGAAATCATGCTTCAAACTTTACTGTCATTGCTTCAATCCCAAGCATCAACAAGCAGGGAAAAGGGGATTTGGTTGGGAGAGTTTAAATTGCATTTAACGATGACTTTGCTCAAGGCACTTAAGGAAGAAAAGCTGTTGGTCAAAAAGGGAAATGTTGTCACACAGGCAACTGTTTAAAAGACAGGAAAGGAAGAGTAGAAGGTAGGGTTTTTATGGTGGTGGGAAGTAAACACCTGGACTTCCAATATATAAAAAAGTTCAGAAAAAAGGTAATGTATAATGAAAATGACAACACCCACTGATGATGATATTCAGTGTAATGATAATATAATAAAGGCTGAGTGCATTGCAGAAGGATGAGAGAGTCGGAGATGAAATTCAGTGTCAATAATTGTAGGGTTGGTTATGGGAAAACAGCAAACGGCCAGGCCTTGGCTGATTTCACTCAGCAATGAGACCTTTGGGTCGGCAGGATTTCCGCCAGGGGAGCAGCGGCAGTGCAGGCTCCAGGAGAGGACGGCAGCGCAGGGAGCAGCACCGCCGCGGGAATGGCTGCGGGGCGCCTCCCGGGCGTGCGGGGAAAGGGCTGAGGGCAAAAGGGAAGGGCTCAGGGCAGCGACCAGCGGCGCTCCGAGGTCCCGGCCAGCGGCACCAGCCGTGTCTCCGCGGAAGTGCCGGGGTGGGGAAGGTCTCTGAGCGAGGCGCTGGGAGGACGGCGGGGAAAGGCTGATGCCGGATTTCCCTCGAGAGCGGCTGCCGGGTTTAGGCGGGGATTCCTCACCGCGGGGCGCTGGAGCCGCAGCCCCTTCCCGCGGGAAGAGCGCGTTGGGCGGAGCTCGGGGAAGCGAGCGGAACGCCCGAGCCCGGCGGGAGCCCGGCCGAGGAAGAGGCGGCTCCGCGGGCCGGCTCCGCCCCGGGCCCGCCCTGACCGGGAAGCAGACGGGCGGCGGCGCCGCCTCCCCGGAGCCTCCTGGGAGCCGCCCGGCGGCGCAGCGGGGCCCGGCCCGCGATGGCCGCGCCGTGCAGGACGCGCACGCTGCAGGTGGTGGACACGGAGTTCAGCGCGGACGCGGTGGAGTGGTGCCCGGTGGAGGGCTGGCACAGCATCCTGGCCTGCGGCACCTACCACCTGCGCCCGCCCGACCAGGTGAGCCCGGCCCCGGCCCCGGCCAGCACCGCTCCGGAGCGAGTCCACGTCCCCATCGCCGTGTCTGCCCGGTACCGCTCCGGGGAGAGCCCCGGCCCCATCCCTGGCCGGCACCGCAGCAGGGCGAGCCCCGGCCCCTCCTGGCCCCGCTCCGGGCGAGCCCCATCCCAGTCCCCGGTCCTCGCGGCGGGGCCGTGCCTTGTCCTGCCTGGGGTGTCTGGAGCGGGGGCAGAGCGGCCCCTCCGGTGAGCGCGGCTGGCCCCGATGGGGGCTTTCACCCCCCAGCCCTGCTCCTCGCTCCTAGCAGGATCTCGGGTGCGGAGGCAGAACGCGGCTGAGGTTGCCCTTTTCTTTCCCGTGTTTGCCACAGAGCGATTCCCGAGGGAGCAGTGGGGCCTGCGACCGGACGGGGCGGCTCTACCTGTACCACTACAACGAGGAGCAGCCGTACATCCCCCTGACTGAGATCCAGCGCATCGACACGGCTGCCATCCTGGACATCAAATGGTAACTCTGGCCGGGCCGGGCTCGGTGCCACAGCAGCACGCTCTGCTCCTCCCGGGATCCTTTTTTGGCATGGCAACAACTAAAATAGTTACTAATGGAACAGTTCCTGACTTCTTGGAGGGAAATACTTTCCAGTTTGTTCCAATGAGCAAAGATTGCCTTGTTTCTGTTTCGTACTTTCTGCTCACTCAACTGGTCATGACTTTGTACTTAATTTTTTATATAATAACATACAGTAGATCTCCTTTGTACAGAATCCCCTCCTTGCAGGTGTGTGGGAACTTGAGGAGCCTTAGATTTTCTTTAATGTGAGATTTTTTTGGTCACATATCTTCTCCTTGTGCATGCTGGAATGAAAGTTATGGCTTTGCTCTTCTAAAATACAAGAAAGATGGATGCTGGAGAGTTGTTTAACTTGATCTTTCAGGTGCCACATTCCTGTTGCAGAACATCCCATGGTTGGCATCGCAAACTCCACAGGAGCTGTGGAATTTTGCCACCTGACTGGAAGTGAGGTGGGTGGATGCAGTGCCTGCTGATGGTAAAGCTGGTTTTAACCCATGTTTGCTACATCTCTGCATTTGCTAGTAAGTGTGTATGGGCTTGCAGGAAAGCTGGCTTCCACGGCTTCCTCAGCATACTTAGCTTTTTAAATACTTCTTTTGACTTCTGATAATGTTTGCCATAAATTTTATGAACTTGTTCGTGGTACCAAAGGGTTGGGCTGGGCTCTGCCCACCTGCAAAGTTGGGAATGAGAGGCAGGAGGAGGGAAGAAATAAGTATGGCCTAACTGGGAAACATCAGAAAGTGCAAAGCTGGTAAAAGCAGGGAGGATTTTTGGAATGGGGTTTTTTTGGTGGTGAGAGAAGAGGGTGATCAGAGCCATTCTGGGAGAGCAAAGAAAGCAGAGGCCAGGAAGGGAATTCAGCAGTCAGGTCATCACTTCTGCTGCACTTCATTGCTCCCTGAGAAGAAGCAGAGTTTAAGGGAAGTTTGGTGGGAGATGAGCAGTGGAAGGGTCGGATCCTGTGTGTGCACATTTGCCCCTCAGCCAGCACTGGATGATTGTACAGTGCTGTGGGACATTTCATTGCTTCTTTAGTGTGGGACCCTCATTTGCTCATCATTCTCTGGAAAACCTGCTGTGGGAAGCAGTGCACCTGTCATTATGTGCCTGCTGTCTTCCCAGTCTTAATCCACTCCTTTTGTTTCCAGTAGAAGAACAGCTGCATGTTGGAGCCACGCTTCAGGGTGGATCTCGGGGCACAGCGACTGGCCTTGTCCTTGGACTGGTCCACTGGACGAGAGCAATGGTGAGGATGGCAGATGGAGGCTGGGGCTGCAGGCCAGGGTGTGTGGGACAACTTGCAGGAGAAGTTGAGGGCTTGGATGAAGCAGTCTTTAGTGATTTTGACTTTCTTGATCCCAGCTGGCTCCCTGGCCCTGCTCTAGAAGTTGCTGTTTCCAGAGCAAAGGTAACAGGACACAAACACTGTGGCCACTGGAACAGGAGCAGAAACTAAACCAACAACAAATGGGAGGTTGTGCTCTGGGGAATGGCAGCAGGTGAACCAGGGATGTGTCTTCTGCTGCCTTTGTTAAAAGGAAAGACCAGAACGGGATGCAAATGAAGGCCCTGGTTCCAACTCTGCTCTTAGAACAGCTGAAATTTTAGTGTGCAATTCTCCTTAAGAACTGCTAATAATAGCACATGTAAGAAGTTTAATTATGGGTTAGTGAGAAACAGGAGAGAACTGGCTTGGAAGTGGCTCCTCCTTCTCTCAACTGTTCATACATGAGATTTCAGAAATGACATTGGTGTGTGAAATAAGCTGAATTAGCTGTACCTTGAAGAGGGGGAGGGGCTAATGTGTTCTGTAGGTGCAGATTAAGAGTGGTGCCTTTGGTATGAGATTGGAAACCAGGGGGATCAGGCAGTCATTGCTTAATCCTGTACAGCAAATTTGCCAATTAAAGCTGTTTCTGTGTGTGCTAATGAATAAGTAGAATTGCCAGTTACACTTCCTTCTTACATTCCTCCTTTTTGTCTCTGTCCTTCATGATAAATGATTGTTGCCATGATGAAATATCTCTTTAAACCTGTCATTGTTGTCACTTGAGAGACCAGTAACTTCTCCTGGAAGCCAAATGTACAGTGTTCACATCTCTGTAGGAAGGGGGTGGCCCTGTATCTCTTATGTGGGAATTTGGGAGATTCAGTGTGGTTGAATCATTTGATACAGAACTGGGAAGAAGCTCCAAGCCACTGAAGCTGTGCCTGCAGTTGTAGGTAACCAAACAGAAGGGACCTAGTTCATGTCAGGAAATGCCAGAAAGTCTGTGCACTGGGAATTGCAAAACATTTGCCAGTGCTCCAAGGTCATTGTGTCTAGAAACTGTAACTGTACTGTAGCACAGGAAGAGAGCAGGAAAGGTCAGGATCAGGGAGTGCTTTGGGTTTCAGTGATAGCAAAGAAATAAAACATCTCTTTGTACTCCAGAAGAGGGAAGAGGCTCTGAAAGGGCATCGTCAGTCTGACTTGGAGAAAAAAAAAAAAAAACAAAACAAGAACCCTCTTCACATGGAATTTGTTTATTGATGTAATGTGAAGCATGTAAGAAGTCAAGTTTTGCATCTGTGAGAAAGATGAAAACCAGTAGTGGTTCTTTTCCCTGACATGGGTGTGAGTAGTTGCTCCCCATGAGAGCAGGGGTGGTGGTCACTGGGGCAGGTCATTTTAAGATGAAGCTGAAAAGTACAAATGTGTCATTCCTGCCACCATGCTGCCAGTCTCTGCCAGTGTTTACCTGAATTGAAATATTTGATTGTTGCAGTAATTCCCAATGTTTTTTGTGTACCCTGCTGTAGTGGATGTCCTTTAAGAGTGATCAGCAGTGATTCAGAGGGGAAGCTGAATCTTTTCTCCATAGATGAATCTGCTCCTTCTGTGCATGTCCTGAACCAGTGGGAAGCTCACAAATTTGAGGCCTGGATTGCTGCTTTTAATTACTGGGACATTGATATTGTGTATTCAGGTCTGTATGGGCTGGGAATCTCCTTGGGGGCTGTTGTTGGGGGGGAGGGCCTTGTCTGGGGATGTGTTCCTTGGGTTTTTACTTTCCAGGGTTGGGTAACCTGCCTGCATCACCTCTTTAAAGAGCTGGGACCTCTGATTAGGGGTGAAAAGCTTCTTTTCTTGATGGTGGAAAATGGTTGGAGCCAATTAGGAGAAGCTGTACCCTGAAAACTGTAATTTTGGGTGGCTATTGGCAAAAAAGATTATATTCTCTTGCAGTATGCTAAGAACCAGAGAGCTGTTTGAGTGCAGTCTTTATGACTTCTAATTCTTTTTGTTACCAAAGAGGAGGGTACCAACATAATGACACCACTTGTGTTTTCTGTGGTGATGAGTATTGGGAGCCTAATGTGATTTTTGATGTGTCTCTTAAATTCTGTGAGACCCCAAGGCTGAAAAGTATCAGCTCTGTGTCACAGACTGCCCTGAGCAGGACGGGACCACCAGGATTATCAAGCCAAGCCCTGTCCCTGCCCAGACCCCCAACAGCCCCACCCTGGGCATCCCTGGCAGCGCTGCCCAAAGGCTCCTGGAGCTCTGGCAGCCTCGGGGCCGTGCCCATTCCCTGGGGAGCCTGGGCAGTGCCAGCACCTCTGGGGGAAGAACCTTTCCTGCTCTCCAGCCTGAGCTGCCCTGGCCCAGCCCCAGCCGTTCCCTGGCTCCTGTCCCTGTCCCAGAGCAGAGCTGGAGCTGCCCCTCGGGAGGAGCTGCAGACTCTTGGCACTGCTTTGCTGCATGCTCAGGGCTGGTGCTGAGGGTCACAGTGTTTTGTCCCTGGGCAGGAGGGGATGACAGCCTGCTCAAGGGCTGGGACACCAGGTGCAGTCCGGAGGCTCCAGTCTTCACCAGCAGGAGGTGAGTGAGACCTGTGCACGCCCAGCCCTCCAGCAGTGCGGGGGGAACGCCCCCACTGCTGCCCTGCCTCTGCCCAAACCACTGAATTCGGAGATGTGCAGTAACAGTGGATCCTGGTTCTGCCTCCCTTGGGGAATGGAGGCATCTGCTAGTTTTTTTCATCAGAACAACTTCAGGTTGAAACTTTCTTCTCTATGTCCTTACAATAAACCAAGTGCTGACTTCCACATGTGAAGAAGGTAATTTCTTTCTAAAAAAGGATCCTGATTTACACTTTTATTTTGGCAATTTTTCTGTGTGTTAAATTTGGATATATTATTATTGAATGGTTTTTAGAAGATATTTTGTTCTCCACTGTGTTTAGTTATTTGAAATGAATCTCTTTTCTGTCTTACTTTTAAAAAATCGTTAAAACAATATACACAGCTCTCCAGTGGAATTCTGTATGTAAACTTAAATTACACTGGGGACTACAGCTATGGAAATACTAATTTTAGGAGTAAAGTCTCCTGGGGATGGAGTTGTCCTGCTGGAGTTCTTTGGGCCTTTGAGCAGCAGTTTATGGGGCAAATATTACTAGAAAATACTTGTGCTGAGAGATGGAGTAGAAGTTTTGTCCCTGGGAAGGCTGTTGGACTGTGTAGATGAAACTGCTTGGGTAGGTCACTGAACTGAAATTTTGAGCTTATCTCTCCTGAGACACCTTGATGAAATAATGTGGACTCAAAATCCTTGAAATTCACGGAAGAAGCCCTTCTCGTATTGCTGTCTCTTTCCTCTGCAGACATTCCATGGGTGTGTGCAGCATTCAGTGCAGTCCCCACCGGGAGAATCTCCTGGCCACAGGAAGGTGAGTCCTTTCCAGCTGGTGTGACCAACCTCCTCTATTACCTGAACGTGCTGCTGCCCCTGCAGAAATTCTGTGTGGTGCAGAGCATGTGGACTTTCCTACCTTTCTTCGGTGCCCTGACTTGGCTGTGCTTTCCTGCCTGTTTGTGGTGTGTCCCCAGCTACGACGAGCATGTGCTGCTGTGGGACACCAGGAACATGAGGCAGCCGCTGGCTGACACCCACGTGGAAGGTGGGGTGTGGAGGCTGAAGTGGCACCCCACGTGTGATTTCGTGCTCTTGGCAGCCTGCATGCAGAGTGGCTTCAAGATCCTCGACTGCCGCGGGAGCCTGGGTGAGTGTCCAGGAACAGAGGTGCTCCAGGGCTGCTCTGCTGCGCTCCTTCGCTGCCTCCAGCTTCATGGCAGGCATTAGGAAGGGCTGACATGGTGTCAATAGCCATAGATTTCTGTTCCAGTTTGAGGTAACTTCCAGCTTTTTCACATCTGTGCACCCTCTTGGCCTGCTTGGTTGTGCCAAGGTCCCGTCAGTATCTGTGTAAATCTCTCATAATTTCTTTTAATGGGAGGAAAGCCTTTGTGTTTGGTGTGAGGGCACAACTATTCTTGGTTTGTGTTCACTGTGATGGTTCAGAGGTGCTTCCGACTGTCAGGTGGTGCTTTCCTGTTAGCAGGAGTCACTGATCTGCTGGGGACTCAGGTATTGCCTCAAAAAGGAAGTGCTTTGCAGCCTGGTTAATCCAGAATAACGTGAATAAGACCTTCATGTGAATCAGGAGGTACTTCCATGGTGAAAAAGTAGTTTGCATTCACATTACAAATGCAGTCTGACAGAGGTTGGTTGGCTTCCTCGGTTCTCCAGACCTTGGCCAGATCAACAGCTTAGGAAATGAGGATGGCATTTTTCCAGTGTGGGGAAGGAAGGAACTTGATGTCCACTTACTGTCAGAGTCAAATGCTGAAAGCTGACAGGAAGAACATCTGCACTGTATTAATAACCAGGACCTGGCAATACCCCAGGTGTGTTCATGACTAGGTGAATGTTGTGCTGTGATCAGTCTTGTCTGTCTTGAGCCTTTGTAGGCACTCTGAATAATGATGCTCTTTAATCTCTTCATGGTAAACCCTCTTCTCCTGCTGACCCAGGAAGAAGCAAGGCCATTGAGAGGTGCCTGAAAAATAGTCAGCACCTCATTCCTCCTGGAATGCTTCACTCAGTGGTGAAGAAAGCAGTAACCAGAGAACTCTTCCCATTGACACACAGCCAATGCTGGAATGGCTGCTGAGCACTCTGCCACAAGCCACAACTTGATTTCTAAGTAATTTCATGTATCTTTTTTTTTAAGCGGAAAACACAGAGGAATGTATCATCCTGTCATCCTATGTCCTGCACAATTCCTTGGCCTATGGGGCTGACTGGTCAAGGCTGTGTCCGAGGGATTCCTTGCCTGCAAGCCAGGACCTTGCTGCTGCGTGCCAGCCTTCGGAGGAGCTCGTGGGAGCATCAGGGCACGGAGACGAGAGGCTGAATTTGCAGGTCCAGAACCTGAAGATAATTTATGAGTCTCCTACAGCTACTTTTGATGTAATCCTGGATGAGGAGAGTGAAAGCCCTGCTGTGGCACTCGCAGCAGGGCCAGGGCCAAAGCTGGCTGGGGATCCTGGACTGGTCAGGGGCTCTGGTTTAAAGGGAGGTTTAAATTTGGCTGCCCAAGGGGCAGATCCGGGGTCAGCCAGCAGCTCTGACTCAGGAGCCAAGAGACCCAATGGAATGGGCCTGGACAGAGGCAGTGACTCAGCCAGGTCTCCAGACAGCCCCAAAGAAACGAGCATTGTGGCCACTTGTTCTTTCTATGACAACATCCTCCATGTCTGGAAGTGGGAGATGAGCCTGGTGACCCCTCCAGACGTGCAAAGCCCGAGATCTCCGTGTGAAAGAAGAGCTGAAAGTTTGCACTGACCAGTCCCAATGGAAGAGGGAGGACAAATCCTGAACAAGAGTGTCAGCTGAACTTAATGCCCCAACTTCTGCCCTTACTCCTGGGCTTTCCCAGCTTACTGCTGAGCCTGGGAGTCCTTCAAGGCCAACACTGCTGGGATTCCTGGTGGTTTATTTTCAGCACAGAGAGAAGCTTAGAGGCCTGTGGTCATGACCAGACAGGTTCATTTCGTTTTTCCCTGAATGTCCTAGTTCCAAGTGGAACAGCCCTCCTCTCACAGGCTGCTGCTTTGTACCTCAGATTTGAATCCTTTCAAGACTGGTTTGCATTTCAAATGGATCTGTTAAGCCCGTTCTCCTCCTTCCCTCACAAACCAGACTTGGTTGTGCTGCTGTGCAGACCCAGTAAGTGATCAGAAGGTTTCCTGAATGTCTCAGAAAAGCCCCTGAGCAGAGGCTTGGCTGTGAGATGGGAGAAGAGCTCAGACAGGCCACGTGCAGTGCAGTGTGCTCACAGTGATGTTTAACAGAGAGAAGCTCTGGTTCAGAAGGAAGTGCTGACTGTGTGATGGGAAGTGCTGTGGGATCCTCCTTGTGAGGATCCTGGTGCTTCTCCAGCATTTTTCATCACTCATCACCTGACTGCAAACTCCTTCATCATTCCCAGCTGAGCTCACCCTGCATCAGATAAATCCTGTAGTGACCCCACCATGTTTTAGTGCCATTCAAACACCCCCATGGCCTCTCAGTATTCAGCTCATTCTTTCTGCTCTCCACAGAACCACCTTTAGGTCCAAAGTCAACAAAGTCAAACTCAGTTTTTAAAAGGTGAACAGCTTTAAGATCAAAACCTCCAAAAATTCTAAGCGGTGTTTATTGACATCTTTTTAAATCTAAAGTACAGAAACCAAAATCTTAACAGCATTGCCCTAACTACCTCCAGGAATGGCTGCAGGATTTCTCATGGTTGCTCCATTAGCTTTTTTTCACTGTGAAATATCAGCAAAACACCCTTTCTGGAACATTTTCTCTATTCCTAGAAACAAAAAAACCAGCTTACACTAGATCAGTAACTTTTAGCTTGCATGGTTTGTCTTTGAGGGTCCTAAAGAATGAGTTGTTTGGAGGGAAAGAAACACCAGCAACAGGTCTCTGTGTAACAGTGCTGCAACTAAATGATGTGCAGCAGGTGAGAACTTTGCTACTTTGAAACCCCCTCCTCAAGGGTGAATGTGTATTTTAGCAAACATTCTGGAGCACTGTTACATGAAGATTCATATTAGTAATGAAAACAAAAGCTTTTGCTAAAGAAAAAAACATGCTATTTTTGGATGTTTCTAAAATAAAACCAATATAAGCGATTTATCTTCTTTTTGTTGTTGAGTTTTAAAAATCAAATTAATTGAGAGTTCTTATGAGGACCTTCTGCCCTGGCCTGGCTTGGGTCCAAGGGGTGAATATTCTTTGGGAGTCAGAGTGGACAATCCAGTTTGCTGGGAAAACCAAGGGTGTGTCCGTGTATTTGTTTTAAAGGTTGTAATGCTTTTATTGCCCTGTGAGAGCCAGAGAGAACAGCCCGAGGGCAGCAGTGACACCAACTGGGCCAGCCTGGTTTAAGCTTTAGGCCAGGCCTTGCTTTGCTCAGAGAAATGAGGCGAGCCAGTTATTATCTGCCTTCACACAGGGTGTGAGGCAATTGGTGTGGTCAAGAGCAAGCTGGAATTGGCAGCAAAGGGCCCAGGATCTCCTGCTCTCCAGCCTTGCTTCCCCCTCCAGCCACCTGCCAAGTGCCCTGGCTGGGCAGCAAGTCTCAAGGGAAGGGCTGAAGGGCCACGATGCCAACAGCAGCAAGGCAGGAAACAGCCACTTGTGTGTGACTGCTCCGATCGGCTTCACAGGTGAGAAATGCAGAGTTCAGTCAGAAAAGCTGTGCCCTCCACATCCCCGCTGTGGCTGATCCCTGATCACAGCTCATCCTTCTGGGATTGGGGCTGCACACCCCCACTCACAGCCCTTCCCAGCCCCGAAAATGTGGGGGTTTTAACCAGCACAGTAAGGACTCATCTGGCAGCCCTTACTCCAGACTAAGTGACCATCACAGGCCATCATCCACTGACCTTCCTTCCTTTCTCCTAAAGTGAACGCTTTCAGCCTTAATTTAATTTTTAAACTTTAATTCTTAAACTTTGCAGTACTTTGTATTTAGAAACGTCACAGACTCCTCATCCTCAGAACCTCAGAGGTTCTGCTCTGTCTTCCAGAGGAATCACCAGACACGGATGGGAAAGCAAAGAGCAGATGTCACCAGGATTAAATGAGGTATTAGAGAAGAACACGGCAGAAGGATTTGCTGTAACGCTGGGTGACGGAGCCTGTCCCGCACTGGCCGGCGGTATCACTGCCCGCTGCCTACCGCACGTAGTTCTTGGGGAAGAGCTGGAAGAGCTTGCCCTCCTGCGTGGGCTCGAAGCCGTACTTCTGCAGGTTGTCGGGGTCGAATGTGCCGTCCTTCACGTCCTTCTCGATGCGCGGAGCCACCAGCTGGTCGAAGAGCTGCTTGGCCGTCACGGGCGGCTCGGAGCCCTCGGGGGCGCGGTACGACACGTAGGGCCGCAGCTTGAAGCCCGTCAGGTCGGGCACGACGAACTCGGGCACCATCTCCTTGACGAGGAGGAACTTCTTGTTGCGAGTGAGCACGCCCACCTTCTTGGCACCGCGGCCCTTGTTGTGGCTCCGCGGGCCGCGCTTGCTGGTGAACGGCGACATGCGGTCGGCGCCGCGCACCAGCCCGCGGACTAGCTGGGTCAGCAGCCCCATGCCGGGCACCGAGGGCTCAGCGGGATCGCAGTCGGTCCCTGCGGGCACCGAGAGCTCCCCGGACCGCGCCGGGGCCGCGCTCCCCTCACGGCCCGCAGCGGCTCCCGCCTCCGCGCACCCCAACAGCGCCCGCTCCCATTGGCCGCGCCGCGCCAGCCAATCCGCAGCGCCGATGCTGCCCCCGCGCGGCACGCGCGCCGAACGGCTCTAGGGGGGCTTTTCCCGCCAATCAGCAGCGAGCGGCGCGCGGGGTGGGCGGGGCCTGGCGCGGCCGCGCCCCCTGGCGGCGGCGGGCGGGGTGTGCGCTCAGCGCCCTTCGGCCCGGCCCGGGGACTGCGGGACCGGCACCGGGATGGGCACAGGGACGGGGACCGGGGCTGGCACCGGCACCGGCACGATGGCGGGAGCAGGAGCGGGAGCAGGTGAGAGGGTGCCGGGGATCGCTGGAGCGCGGCGGAGGGACGCGGGCCTGGCGGGCTTGTGCAGCCGCGCGGTGCCCCCGGCCGGTGCTGGTTCCGGTGCCGGTGCCCCAGGCTCGGCGGGAGGAGTTGTTGTTGTCGTGTTTGGAGCCCGTGTCCCGAGCTTTAGCCTGGCGAAACGGGGCCTGGCAGAGCACCCGGGTCCGGCCGGGGTGGCCATAAGGGTGACCCGCGGTCGGTGCCGGTCCCTGCCCCGGCATAGTCGGTGCTGTCCTCTGGCAGTGTCGGCGCCGTGTCCCGGGGCAGCGTCGGTGCTGTCCCGGTTCTGTGCCCGGGCAGTGTCGGTGCTGTCCTCGGGCAGTGTCGGTGCGGTGCCCGGGCAGTGTCGGTGCGGTGCCCCGGCAGTGTCGGTGCGGTGCCCCGGCAGTGTCGGTGCTGTGCCCGGGCAGTGTCGGTGCTGTGTCCCGGGGCAGTGTCGGTGCCGTGCCCGGGCAGTGTCGGTGCTGTCCTCGGGCAGTGTCGGTGCTGTGCCCGGGCAGTGTCGGCGCCGTGTCCCGGGGCAGCGTCGGTGCTGTGCCCGGGCAGTGTCGGTGCTGTCCCGGTGCTGTGCTCGGGCAGTGCCCGTCCCGCGGGGCCGTTCCGCTGTTTGCTCTCCGTAGGGAGCAGGGATGGGTCTGACCTCTCCCACAGCTCCCGGGCAGTCTCTGTCTAAATTCCCGTGGCTGTGGAGAAGTTCTTCAGGAGAATTCTCGTCCCCACTGCGCTTCACTGCTGGGTTTTATTGCACCATACAAAGGGAGGATGGAGTTAAAAAATTATTGTTCCCCTTGTGTTGTTCAAGAGTTTGGATCAGAAGCTTCAGTCATCTCTTAACTCATTTGTCTCTTTGCTTTTCTCTTTGCTCCTGCTGCACCGCCAGACGTGGATGAAGGGGACAACAGCACCAGCCTTGAGGTACAATTTTTGTTTTGTTCCTATTTTTGGACTTACGTATTTCCTGTGAGAGTTTCCTGAAGCTGAAAGCAGCTTTACCTAATTTGATAGCATTGGGACAATGCCTTTAGATGCTTTTACTTTGAAAGAGCCTTTTCTGGTAGGAGTTTTATCCTTCCCAACTTTTAAGGATTGGTCCCATTTTATTGTGTGTGTGTTTATTTCTTCCAAACCATTCATGCTCTACTTTATATTCTAAGCTGTTTTAATAATGCTACGATTTACATACTTTCATTTTTGGCCTAAAGAAGGAGGAGTTGCAGAATTCTGGCAGACTGCACTTCTTGCATTTGTTTTTAATCACAGACCAACAGACTCACATGATGCTTTCCCTAGGCGTGAAAAACAAACCCCATGAGAAGAAATAGTTCTCATAACTAAAACACACACACAATGTACTTGTACACAGTTAACAATGTTTTGTGAAAATCCAGGTTCCGTAGTCAAAACAAGCCACGAGTGCCTCTGAGCTATGAGGAAGCCTTGTGTTTTGGGCTAATCCCAATTTTAAGTCCTTGTTTTCAGGGCTGATAAGCGTTTCCCACCCCTGCCTGGCCGGGGAATGTGTCAGTGTTTGCCTTGGACTGCAGTGAGGAGGAGTTGGACTCTCAGCAGTGCTGGGTGCCTGGACCCTGGATGGGTGTGAGCTGCATATTTGCTGATTGCTTCTCAGCCTCGAGTTCCTAAGGAAACTTGGACATGAGGAAGCAGAGAAATGCTCTTGGTGCCAGTCCATACTCTGGGCAGGTGTCTGCTCCATGTTGAGATGCAGTGAGGGCCCTGCAGGGTGGTCCCACAGGTGTTGTGTGCCTGAGGGTTCTCTGGGGCTGGGTGAGGTGAAGCCCTTAGGTTGGGTGCTGAGCACAGCCTTCCTCAGAGAGGAGCTGCCCTGGTGACTTGGCTGTGACCTCATTCCTGCCCCAGGAGCTGTCACAGCAATCACTGACATGTCTCAGGTGTCTGCACAGCTCAGCCTGGCTGCTTTGCTTCCTCTGCTTGTCCAAGGATTGTCCAAGCTGGGAAGGATCCCCCCGCCAAGTCTGTGCAGGGGAGTATCAGACTGTCACTCGTGAAGACTTTGCAAGAACCTCTCAGGGGTTCTTGGAGCTCTGAATTTCATCTTTCCCTTGTTTCTTTTCTGCACTGAGGCCTCAGCCTGGGCATGTTTGTGTTTTATGCTTTTCCCCGTGGATTTGTTTCTCCCCCTGCAGTAGCAATGTGAGTGTCAGTTGGCAATTACTATTTTTGGTGTTATTTGAGATCATCCAGGCCTGGGGAGCAGCAGAACTGTCCATGTCCCAGTGTCCCTGACACTGTCAAGGGGAAATAAATACATTAAGTGACCAGAACAGACTTCCACCAGGAACTCTGTGTCACCAGGTGTTGTACCTGTTGCTGACACATCTTCAGCTTTTTATTTTTGCAAAACCTTGTGACTTTTCACTGCAATCCCATGAATAATAGACTGATAACAAAAATGACAGAGTTAGTTTGACTCATGTTGGGAAGATAAACATTAAAGTGCTAAAGTGACCTGAGAAGGCAAAGTGAACACAGGGATTTGTGTGAGGTGACTGGTCTGACAGGAGTTTCCTTTGTGCTGTAAAACTGGAATGAATTCCATTAGAAAGACCAGTTTGGTGACTTGGTACCCTTCCTTTTTCTCTTGGTGGCAAAGCTGAGTTCAGCTGTCATCCAGATCTGAAACCACAGGCAGGAAAGGGACCTGAATTGTGTGTAGGGTTTAATTCAAGTGCTTTTAAGGCTCAAGATTTAGAGGGAAATGTATTTGTCCTTGTACTCATGTTGTTTTCATTTGTTCCTAAGAATAGTTTTGCCTTTCCCCCCTTTCTCTTAAGTTTTGGGTTGGTATTTGTGAGACTGTTTTAGGTGCCAGGTTTAATTCCTGAGTGACACTGGTGGACACAGGTCCCAGGATAGCACACCTGAGCCCAGGGCTTCTGCCCATGTGCATCATCTGCTTTTTATGATGACTCTAATATGCTGGTTTGTGACTTGTTTTCTCAGTCTCATAAAGTCCTTCGCATTCTATTCTCATCCTTGTTGCTCTGAATAACATAGAATGATTAAAAAAAAGTGTCCAGCTCTGTTTGACCCTGATTTAGGCCTGTTTAGGAATGCACTGAACTGACAGCAACACAAAAGTCCCCTACTGATCCCTTTCCACTGAATGGTTCTGTTTACAAAGTGGGTTATAAGTCAAAGAAAAACACAATCAAATTGGTTGAGATGTTTTTTATGGGGACTTTTTTCCAGCTGTGGGAAACTAATTTCACCTTCCTTTTGGTGCCAGGCTGTGTTGCCAGGAGGTGGGACCCCCATCCTGCAGTTTGTGGAGGACAGGATCCAGACCACCATGGTAAAGTGGAGCTGCAGTCAGCAGCTGGCTGAGGGCTGGGGCTGCATCCACAGCTGCTTCTCCTGAGCTCCACGAGCTCTGCTAAGTCACTGCCAAAGTCTGAATGTTTGTTTCTTTGGTGTCATTGTGCATGAGGCAGGAATTAATTTCTGTTATTTAGAATCCCAGGTTGGTTTGGGCTGAAAGGGACCCTAAAGCCCACCCAGTTCCACTCCCTGCCATGACAGAGACATCTTCCATTGTCCCAGGCTGCTCCCAGCCCTGTCCAGCCTGGCCTTGGGCAGCCACAGCTGCTCTGGGCACTTGTGCCAGGGCCTGCCCACCCTCCCAGGGAACAATTCCTGCCCAATATCCCATCCATCCCTGCCCTCCTTCATCTTAAGGCCATTCCCCCTTGTCCTGTCCTTCCATGCCCTCATACACCTCCTGTTCATTGAGTTGGTCAGCTCCCGGATCTTTGGGAAGAAAAACATGGAATATTTTCCGTGTGATCTTAGGACTGGTCACTGGTGCAGTTTAAACGTCTTGCATATGAGATGTTTGAATTTATAAATTAAGTATTTATGAACATGCTTGGCTTTTAGACATATCACTGTGCTGAGAGTTCTTCAGCCCTTCAAAAAGTATGTCGTAACTTCTGAAGTTGAAAATTATTAACTTCTTTCTCCCTAAATTCCCCTCCCAGCTGACTGGAATTGCAATTGGAGCTGCAGTTGCACTGTTGCTTATAGCAGTTATTGTGTTTGTCGTGTACAGAAGAGTGAGACAATCTAGTAAGTACTTGATAACCATGTAAGTTTTAAAACCAATTTTTCCATCAATCTCAAGTCTTTTTGTAGTTTTCTCGGGTAGTTGTTTGCTGTAGAGGTGTGCTTCTTGCAGGACAGCAGCTTTAAAGGATGGAGACCTTGTGCTGGTTCCCTTCCCCAGGTGTGAGCCCAGAGCTGCCACATGCAGGACCTGGAGGTTTTATTTCTTTGGTGTGTGAGCAGTGTCAGCCTCAGGATCATTGGTGAATTATGCAGAGGAGCTCAACCCTACTGTGATTTCACTGTCACAGGAAGGAGAAATGATTGAATTAGAGGTTTCCTTCAGGAGATTAAAGCTGCCCAACCCTTCTCTCTGTTTAGAGCCCTTTATCTCCTCTGGGGCTGAGGTGGAGCCTCAAGACAGCCCTGCCTGGGTCTGGCTTGGCCAGAGCTGGGGAATGAGGGATCCCAGGGTGGTTCAAATCCCAAACACTGCCCACAGGAGCTGCTCTGGAGGCAGCAAAGCCCCCAGGCTGTGCTCAGGTGTTCTCCCAGCTGCTGAAGGTGGTTTCTGATGTGATGCTTCTGTTTCAGAACAACTTCAGCCACACGTGCCTCAGTACAGGTTTCGCAAGAGGGACAAAGTGATGTTCTACGGGAGGAAGATCATGAGGAAGGTGAGGGCACCTGGCACAGGGGGAGGGAAGATTAAAATCCAGTTTGGGAGGTGTAAAATTTGCAGCAGTTCACTGTCTGAGCCTGGCCCAGGGCCTTCAACCTACAAATCTCACTGGGATGTTGTGGATTTGTGGATGTTTCACAACTCCTGCCACACTGACTGGATTGCTGATGGAGCAGCAGCAGCTTCTCTTTCTGGCCAGACCTTTCCTCTTTGAAAAATATTTGCAGTCAATGAGGGTAGCAATAAATCAATGACTGTCTAACTCCTGTAGGGAGTTAATAATTAAATATCCCAGAATCCCAGACTGGTTTGGGTTGGAAAAACCTTAAACCATTCCACCCCTGCCAGAGACATGGACATCTCCCACTATCCCAGGATGCTCCCAGCCCAGTCCAGCCTGGCCCGGGACTTTCAGGGATCCAGGGGCAGCCACAGCTTCTCTGGGCAGGGTCTCACCATCCTCACAGGGTCCTGGCTGTTCCCTGTGCTGCCAAGTCTGGGTGTGCACTCACTGCAAACCAACATCTGTAGAAAAATAAGGTACAGGGAAGTAACCATCCTTAGTCACCCTGTGTGGGGGAACACACACTTCCTCCTGTGAACTGTGAACTGCCCCAGCCTCTGCCTTCCACACTTCACTGAGGTGAATTCAAACACTTTGACTTAATTAGACACTGGTGGGTTTAATATTCATTTCTGGAGCTGTGTCATTGTGAAGGAGGTGGTTACTCCCTGAATCTTGCATAGCAAGTCAGCCTTCAAGAAGAACTTTGTCAAAAAAGCCCTCAATGAGAGGAAATTTTTTGTGTGCAATGTTATAATTTTAATATTCTTCATGATTTTCATATGCAGTTTCTTAATTTGAATAATTTTTAGCCAAGCTGTTTATATGTAATTCACATAAGTAAAGAATGCTGTGAATTACACATAGGAAAATAATTTCAGGTAGGTTTTTTGTTTTAGTTTTAGACCTTACTTTTTGCTTTTCTTCCGAGTAAGGCAGAGAACATTGCACCCAAACTGCTGTGGGTTGCACTTCATGGCTTTTTGGTAACATACCAAGATTTTACTTTAAAAAAAAATCCCTCCAAACTAATTAAAAATTTCTTTTGCAACAGAAACTTTTTACAGAGATTCAACTCTTTGGATATGGATGGAAAACGGGGAATGTTTTGCAAATACCTAATGAGGGGCTTGCTTAGTGTAGCAGTTGTGATGTTCTCCAGAGGGTGGCACTTGGGAACTAGGAAATGCAAGGAAAAGCTTTGGTTTGTCACCATCACAGCCAGATAGAATCGTGGAATATCCTCAGGATATCCACCAGGATCACCCAGTGCAGCCCTGTCCCTGCCCAGACCCCCCAACAGCCCCACCCTGTCCATCCCTGGCAGCGCTGCCCAAAGGCTCCTGGAGCTCTGGCAGCCTCGGGGCCGTGCCCATTCCCTGGGGAGCCTGGGCAGTGCCAGCACCTCTGGGGGAAGAACCTTTCCTGCTCTCCAGCCTGAGCTGCCCTGGCCCAGCTCCAGCCGTGTCCTGGCTCCTGTCCCTGTCCCAGAGCAGAGATCAGTGCCTTACTCCTCTTCCTGATGCTGAGTGTTCCTGAATGAGAACCACAGCTAAGAGTCCTTCCCCTCTACCATCCATTAGCACTGTAGTAGTTGATTGCTAAAATCAAAATATACTCTACTTTCTTTATAGCAAGGAAATGATCCTGAAGTAGATATTCCAATCCTCCAAGGTTTTACATGAACTCTTCACTCTGCTCACACTCTGCTGGCTGGTAAATGTGTTGGTGCCTCAGCTGGATTGGTTTTTTTGGTTTTGGGGTTTTGTGACTGTTTTTGTGTCCATGATTTCCCTCTAGGTTACAACTCTTCCCAACTCTCTGGTTGGGAACACCGTCCCTCGCCAAAGGATGCGGAAACGGGCGAAGGTTTTATCTTTGGCTAAAAGGTACTTGGGACTTTGGGAAGGGGAAAATTCATGTCATGGGGGCTGGTGTGAGGCTTTTGTTTGTGGTGTAGAACTTATCCCTAGCAGAGCCCTTTTCTGTAGCTGCTGGTTTTTCCCAGTCCTGTCAGTTGTGGATCAGCTGGGAGGTTTGCTGAACTGGGATGGTTTTGGTGAGGAAAGGCAGGAGGGTAGAATGTTTTAGCTAACTGATAATGTGTAATTTGGGATGGTGAATTTTAGTATTTACTATATACTTATTTAACATTTCCTATTAATACAAATTTAATATTTTGTATTAGTACAAATGAGGGAACATCCTGAACTTCTTTTTTTCTTTGTAGGATTCTGCGTATTAAGAAGGAGTGTCCAACTCTGCAGAGGAAAGAACCTCCTCCTTCTTTGCTAGAGGCAGATCTGACTGAATTTGATGTTAAGAATTCCCACTTGCCATCAGAAGTCCTGTACATGCTTAAAAATGTCAGGTAATGTTAAATGGAAAGAGAAGTTTCGAGTTTGGTTTTGATGGATGTTCAAGTGACGTAAATATTTGACAGTTTGTGTCGAATCTCAGATTTTACAACTGCATGGTCAGAATCCTGAAGGAGTTGACTGAAATTCATGTGAGCATAAGGACAGAATAAATGACTTAGAATTTCCTGGAAACATTAAAAATGGTTGAGTTTGTTGAAAAAATTAAAAAAAGAGATGGAGGAGAAAAGGAAATTAGTTTAGCTATCTCATCTTGGGAATAGTGCTAATGAAGGTGTTCTACCATGAACGGGTTTAGTGCATCTTAAAACTTCTGTTTTGGCTGTATCAGACAATTTTTTTTTTTTTGTACAGAAAAGCATCATAATTGGTAAATGTTAATTGGATACCATATTGACAGCTCCCTGGGCTGCAGGGTCTTTTACTTCTCTACCTGAAAAGGTTGCAAATAAATCAAAGTCAGCTTAATCCCCACATCTCTTTGGCAGACTAAGAAGGGATGGTCTTTGTGGCCCTTCAGCAAGGGGTTAAATTGCTGACACAGCAAAGAGGAGGAGATCTTCCCATCTGTAATTTCAGTTTTGCTTGTGGATGCTCATTTTTCCTCCCAGTTGTGATATAGTGTAGTCCTGAAGGTCATACATTCTCAAATAAAAATGCTATTTCAGTCATCTGAACTTGCTACTGTGGAGTTATGGTCTCCTATGACTAATTGATGTTGCAGTAAGATTTGATGGATTGATCCTGATAAATGTGAGCTGTTGGAGCTCTGTACAGGGTGATCAGGTGAAACCCATATTTCTCTCTGCCTGGCAGTGACTGACTGGAATCCACGTGCATGTTACCAGCAGGAGATGGAACATTCCAAACTTGCAGTTACATGCAGATGACAGGAGCTTTTCCCTCTTTTCAGTATTTCTCTTGTGTCCTGCTTTCATGGACAGAGCAGCTGTATTAAAAGGGGAAGTTCCTGGGGTAATTTTTCTCATGGAGTTTGTGTATCTGGCAAGTTTTTATTTTTATTCCCCTCCACAGGCCATGCTGGTGTTTGCTGGAGGAAGTTTGGCTGTAATTCCTTCTGAGCCTGCAGTCTTTGGAGGACTCTTTGGCTCCTCCAAAGGAGCCCCAGCATTTACAGTTCTGTGTTTCATGCTGCTCTTGCACCTTATTTTGGGGAGCTCTTTGAGGTTCCTTCCCTGCAGCTGCTCCTCTGAGCTTCCTCTGCTCCTCACAGCTGAGGCTTTGCTAATTCAGGAAGGATTTTCCAAAGGCTGTGGTGATTTCAGGCTTTCCCTTTGCATTTTCTTTGCTGCAGGGTCCTTGGGCACTTTGAGAAGCCCCTGTTCCTGGAGCTGTGCAAGCACATGTTCTTTGTGCAGCTGCACGAGGGCGAGTACATCTTCCGTCCTGGGCAGCTGGACAACAGCATCTACGTGGTGCAGGATGGAAAGCTGGAAGTTTGCATCCAAGAAAGTGTAAGGACCTGTTCAGACTCAGATGTTTATTAGCTCCTATCTGTGTTACAGTCTCACAAGCTGAGAGTTCTGCAGTACTTTATAACAAGGTAAAAATGGAGCCCCATCTCTCTCTACAAGGTCTTTTAAGGATAAACTGTCCAATTAGGAAGTGATACCTAAATTATTTTTACTTTTAACCCAATAACCAACCACCCATGCCCTGCAATGCGGACTTTTCTATCCAATTACACAATACCACCACAAACCCATGGAGGAGGTGAAGAAGAAGGACCAGCCTCCACCCTAAAACCTCCATCTTTCTTTATATATATTACTATATTCTAAACCCTTAAAATGTAAGTTTTCCACCACATAATATTACACACTTCTATTCAAATTCCACACCCACAATGCAGCTCTATCATTCCATTTTGGAAGCCTTCTCCATGGCCTCAGGTCAATGCAGTGTTCTCTTGGGGGTGAGTGCCTGGCAGCAGAGAAAGGCTGAAATTCTCAGTGACCAGGGTTCCATCAATAACCCACTGCTCTGCACTTCCTGAGAGAAATCTGTCGGCACAGCAGATAGGCTGGCATGAGTCACTAAGCATTGATTAAACTTAGACATGTGAATCACAGTGGTTTAGGAGGAATTAATCCTAGCTCTTTGGGGCTGTGGTATTTGTAAAGATCAAGGTTTGTAGCAGTCCTCCTGTCTCAGATGAGAGAGCAAAACACAAAGCTGATGAGGCAGCTGGAATTATCCTCACACAGGAGATGCAGAAGTTACTGAGGGAAGACAGGGTGCAAGGTGGGCTTGGAAGCATTCACCTTTGGAAAGGTTGTTACAAAAAGTATGTGGGCACAGAGAGCAGGTGAGACCAAGCTCAGTCCAGCAGGAGTCAGTGGGTTTGTCTGGGAGGTCGAACAGTCAGATTCACTTTTGGATAGACAGGAAAAAAGATGATGCTTTATTTTCCATGTGTGTCTCAAAATGTTGAGTACCAGTCCTTGTGATCTCTTCTGCCAAGTTAAATTTTTAATTTTTACCTTCTTCCTGACTGAACTTCGTGTTTAACTTTTGGATGTGAGCAGTTTTCCAGTGGCTGAAAGTTTAGTGGGCTTGTGTTTAGAAATTATATCAAATTTTCTGAGTTCTATGCTCTTGTTTTGTACAACTTCTTGACAGGTAACCCCTCAGTAAAGGGAGCTCCTTCTACCTCTGGATGAAGGAAGCTGTGTTTTGTTGGTGTTACATTGCAAAGACAAGCAGGTCACAATATCCCTGGGAAAAACTGGCTCGTAGTTTCTTTTAGAATGCTGGTTTAAAACTCTGTGGTTGGAATTAGCACATTTCCATCAGAGCAGAGAGAAAAGAAGCACCTGAGCTTTCTGAAATGCTCCAAGTTTGCCAAAATGCAGCTGTGAGCCTGCAGTAATGCTGTGTGTGTGCTTGCAGGATGGAACAGAGGTGGTGGTGAAGGAGGTGCTGGCAGGAGACAGCGTGCACAGCCTGCTGAGCATCCTGGATGTCATCACGGTGAGTTCTGGGAGGGGCACATCCCTGCTGGCTCCCACAGAGCCTTGGGCATTCCTAGGGAAGAATCAGAATGAAAAATGTTTTTTTGGATGAATTCTTCTCCTCCCAGGCCTTCACAGGTGTAAGCTGAGCCTGGTGGTGTGGAAGGTGGTTGTGAAATGTGTGCTTGACTGGCTGCTTCTGATTGGCAGGAGGATTTGAATGATCCATTGTCTGGAAAACTGAGATTACAGTTTGCTTTGCTCAAATCACAACTGAGGCAGGAGCAGGGCCAGGCTGGGGCCCAGCAGTCCAGGCTTTTACATGTTTGCTGGGTTGCTTAATGAATCTGTTTTTATTTAGTCTAATGAAAATAAATCTGACAGTTGTTAGTACTGTAATTATACTTTGAAACCAGTTGATGGATTTATTTTGTTTGGTAACATCAGTGGTGCTGGTGGCCAGCTGAGGGCTGTGCTCTTTGGCAGGGGCCAGGATGAGCTGAATGCTGATTATACTTAGTGCAAAATTGGTGGATTTTGTTTCAGTTGGAATTAGAGTGATGGTTTTGCTGAAGTCACTTTAGAAATGACGAAATGAAAGGTGTTGAATTCAACATCTTTGATAATACCCAAGCCCTGAAGGTGTTTCTTGAAGGATTTTGGTAGGATAGGATTTGAGAGGATGAAGATAAATCTAATCAATAAGTTGTTCATGTTTACCTTGTGTCATGTTTCTGCCATGCTTGGCTGTTGCTGTTCAGCAGAAAGTGCCATTGCTCTGTGTGTGAGGAGTTAAAGGATTCTCTGAAGTGTTCTTTGTCATTTCCAAAAGCAGGCACACACCTCTATAACCACATTATCTGCACATCTATATTATGTATATCTGTAGTTCCTATAAAACCTATCAACAGTGAGAACAATTTTTAAGCTTGGTCACAGTTTTCTCTGTAGAGAGGGAATAATTTGGACTGTAACAAGTCTAGTTCTTGCTGTCAAATTCATAATATCTTTGTAAATCCATATTAGTACGTTTGCTCTTGTTACTTCCACCACTAAATTTTCTTAATGACAATGTTCTAAAGAGCAGGGACATCATAAAGGAGCATGAATACCAGTCATGTTCTTGCTTGTTTAAAAGGAATATAAGAAAAGAAATCCTTGTATAGCAGTGCTTTATGGCTTTGTTTTCTAAAAAAGTGGTTGCCATTCATTTTCTATCCTGTTGGGTTTTTTTCATTTTTAATTCTCATTCTGTCATTTGTTTCTCTTTCTCATTAGTTATACCACTGGTAAGTAAAAGAAATAGAAATGATTGAAAGTGTGCTGAACAGAGTTAGCAGTCTGCAGAAGAATCTGTAATGAAAAAACCTTGAAATATTTTTTGCTAAACTTGTTCTCATTTATTTTTACAACTCCTTTGTTCCTCACTTCTCAGCTTTGTGAGCTGCTTGTTTCACTGCTGTTTTTCCTCTTCCTTATGTTCCTTGCAGACTTTAGGTAGAGGAGTAGCATGAAAATAGGCAAGCAGAGAGGAAGTAGCTGGATCAAAATAAAGGAGACCTCTCAGTGTCATCCCAAAACAGTGAGTGAGTCTTAGAACATCTGCAAATACCATAACCTGAATTAGATTTCACTGCACCACCAAATACATAGCTGTGATGTGGATAAAGGGTGCATTCAGAAAGGATTTCAGTTGTCTGAGGTGGATTTGTGATTCTTTTGACTGATTTTGCAGCACATGATGTCAGGCTGGTCCCTCACTTAGTTGAGAGTTGTCCAGGAAGGTTGAGGGTGCTGCAAGAAGTGGCAAGATCTTGTTGGGGGACCTGAAAGAAAGGTCACACCAGAGTTACTTTTCTAATTGAATCTTTCAGCTTTTGAACTGAAAAGTCCCTTCAGTTCTACTAAATACAAAGGTAGCAGCTGTGACATGAGCCTCCCCTTATTCTGAGAACAGATTGATGCTGCTTTCTCCAGATTCTGAGGAGAAACTGGGAGCTTTTGAATCCAAGTAGTTGCAGGCCTTTTCCTGGTATTCTGGAACAGTTCTGAGGTGCAGTTAATGACTTTGACTTGATATTGCCTCAAATACCAAAGAAATCTCTGAGCTGAGCTTTGTTGATGTCTTTGTTTTCAGCAGCCCTTGCTGAGAGCTTGTGTATGCAGCCAGAGCTTTTCCCAGAGCAGTCAATGTTTTTCCAGAGTGAGCTGGTCCAGCAGAGATGTGATGCTGATTGCTGGAGGTCTGGAGTTCACTCTTCTCTTGTTTTCCATGTGGAGATGCTCTTAGGAAAATTGAGGTCTGGTGGCATAGTTGGAATAAGAAAGTTGGAGAAAGAAGAGGCTGTGAGGGATATTGATCAAATGGCAGTGATTGAGGGGGGAAAAAATGAAAGTCAGGATTAAAAGAAGCTGGAAAAACACTTGGATAAAGGTGAGCCTGCAGGGCTGACAAGATAGATGAGGTTATAAAGAAGTGATTGATGTCTACAAGAGCTTTGGGTGCAGCAGTGTTGATGTAGAGGATGTCAAGAAGGAGCAGAGGAAGACAAAATCCAGCCATGGAAATGCGGAGGACATCCCGGGTTTTTGGGTCCAAAAAGGAGCTGCCCCTGCAGGTGGGAGAATGTGAAACATCCATGTGTCTTGCAGCAGAGGTTTTGACCAAACTTGGTTGGATTTGGCCATAAGCTGTCATCTGGGTTCAGCTGCTGCTTGGAGGTGACGCTTCAGCTCTTGGAATGAGAAAAAAGTAAATAGTTACCTGCCCTGAGAACAAAAAGTTCCCTGTTGAAAAAAACCCTGTTTCATAACTGATTATAACTTAACTGTTCTTGTCATCTCAGTGTGTGATTGCAAAATCGTATAATTTGAACGTGGTATTCTCCCTGTGCTGCTGATAACATTAGAGCTGAGAGAAGTGACAATTATGGAAGATTTCCTCCTCACACTCCCCTGACAGCTCTTGCATGTCCCAGCCCCATTAGCCATGGTGTTGGCCCTTTCAGAGGAGCTGCTCTCATGCAGGGATTTCAGAGAGGCAAAATTATATGCTAAAAACTTGGAGGAATGGGCTGTTCTTTGGAGAAAAAGGCTTCTGCATTGTTATCTGTTATTATCCTAAAGCTGTTTTTCTGAGGTTGTCAGCACTGAGCACTTTCCAGAAAAATACCCAAACGCTTTTCTGGGTAGACTGGGGACCAGAGTACTGGGATACCCAGGGATCAGGTAGCTCTTTGGAATAACTCATGAAACACCATTAAACTTGATACTTATCATTGTCCAGCAACTAAAAATGTAATAATTTCCTTGGTTTTTTACTATATTTTTGCTGTAGAGATTGGTAGAAAAACATTTGATAGCAAATGCAGTGCTTAAAAGCAGACTGTATACATTTTCTTTTACATGTAAGTATGAGTAGTACAAATTAATTCTTCATGTAAAACCTGACTTCAGACTAGCCTGTAAAAGAGAATTGCTGCATTTATTTTTGGGTACAGCCAAAGCACAGAAATGTTATTTGTTAATTTCTTTACTTAATTAAAATAAACTTGGGAAAACTGAGGACACTGGGAGCTTTGCACTGTAGGTCAAAGAGATGTTTAAAATTTCAGATCCCTCAGGAACTTGAAAATCAAGGCTATTAATATCATCCCCAGATTTTATAAAAAGGTCAGCTGAAGTTGGTGTAATTAAGAAATTGGTTCCAATTAATCTAATTTAATTTTAGAATCTACTTCACGATGCCTTCCAGACCAGCAGGCAGACAGAGCTGCAGCTTTATTTTCCAGAGTGATTAGAGAAAGTCTCTTGTTTGGTTTTGCTGGGTTCTTTAGGCAGGAATTCCTTCAAAGTGCTTGTGTTGAGTTGTGTGATGCTTTGCAAGTCTTGCAGGCAGTTTGGTTTGTAACCAGCATTTAACATCTGTATGTCAGTGTTGGGAAAAAGGTGCCTTGTGTTGTTCTGGAAGGGGAAAGCTGCTGGAGCTGTGAGGTGCTGTTAAAATAGAAACTTCATTTCTTCCTCTGCTCCTGCTCTGTGCTGCAAACAGGTTAATTTTCTCTTATAAATACTGTGTAAATCAATATTTGATGGATTAGTAAATTAATTTATGAGTTAGAGATGTTGTTTCCAGCATTTATTGAGTGAAAGGGGCATTGTCCGTCTTTTTATCCAAGTGTTTGGCAATAGATTTTTGTTAAAACCTATTCTCATTTAAGGGGGAAAATCCAAACCCAGAGGCTTGCCTTCCAGTGAGAAAAAAAAATCTCTGTATTCTACCCACTTTTCATTTGTTTGTTAGTTCTCCATCTGTTCTTTGAGCAGGGTGGTCTAGACCCACGTTGTCTCCAGTAAAGAGAAGCTGTTTGGATTTGTCACATGGAATATTTAAAGTATATATATATATGAAAAAAAATGTATATATATCTTGAAACACAAGAAGTCTGCCTGTCTTTTGTCTTCCTCCATTATGCCTGTAATTACTGTACAATTTTGTTGTATTTTTCACTGGTTGTGTGAGTCTGGGGTTGTTTTTGCATCAAGTAACTTGGTTGTCAGCACAGATAATAAAATCAGCAAACCCTCTTTTCCCTACAGCCTTGTCTAGCTGGGATTTCAAAGGCTGGCTCTGTAATACAGCTGTGTCAGAGCTGAGAGCCTGGCACTTCCCTCACCCAGATCCAAGCCCCTGGAGCTCTTATTTCCCTGCCCTGTCTCTAATGCAGGTGTGAATTCACCCTCATTACACCCCGGTGGTCGTGGAGCAGCAGCTGAAGGCTTTTTCTGGTCAGAGGTGTCTGTCAGACACAGTCAGCAGCAAAGCAGGAGTTTGGGAGGAATTGGATTGGATCACTGGTGGATTAACCCCCTGTCTCTGGAACTTTCTCTTAGGGTCACCCTGCTCCCTATAAAACGGTCTCAGCCCGAGCAGCCACTCCATCCACAATACTGAGGCTTCCAGCCAGTGCCTTCCAGGATGTGTTCCAGAAATACCCTGAAACCCTTGTGAGAGTGGTGCAGGTAGGTAGAGCAGAGGGGGAAGGGGAACCACTCTCATTTTCAGGTTACAGCAGGACATTCAGAGGCTCAGCAAGCTCATCATCCATCCTTTGCTAGATACAGAACTGCTCAGCACATCTTATCAAGATTTGGATTTGTTCTGCTGTTCCCCAGGCTGTTGAGCCATGGAGTTAATAATCCAGCATTATTCCAAACAGGAAAAAATAATTTATGTATCTGTATATCTGCATTAATTGAGTTTCTGCCTGTGGTACCCTCATCAATCAGCCAAACCTGCAGTGTGAGTCTGTGTGTCCTGGGGGAGTAGAAGGGTGCTGATGTGGGCTCTGCAGCTTGGGATGCCCCAGGAGGGCTCCAGAATGGCTGAGAGTCATGAACAGACTGTCACATGTCCTGAAACAGGACTGCTGGACCCTCAGGAGCTGCTTGGTGAGAGCCAATGCTTTGGAAGAGTCACAAAATTCAGACTGATGTGTGATTTTCACTTCAGAAGCCTCTGTCAGCACCTGAGGGAAGAGCTGTGCTTTGTGTCAGTTGTGTTCACCTTCTGCTGCTTTGCAGGGGCTCAGACAGCTCTCCAGTGAGCATCTCCTGCAGGTGGGAGGTGGTGCAGGGATCAGGTTAAAGATTTCCAGGGGTGGTGCCTTGTCCCACAGATCATGCAGCCGCAGGGTGACCCCACGAGTCACTCTGGGCTGTCCTTTTGCTTTGCCATCACTTCTGAATCTGTTTGTCCTTGCAAACTGTTCTGGTCTCTGGATGATTTATGAGCAACACATGAACTTCCTCATACTGCTGGTTGAAGGAGAACAGATCATTAACACCAAATTAATTTGCTCTGTGAGAGCTGATATAAAAGCAAGGATGGCTCAGGAGTGGGAATTAGCTGGCAGTGCAGAGGAAGGTGCCACTGATTCATTCCAGTGTTAGGTTTGACTGCTTGTGGGGCAGTGGGACAGGTTATCCATGGGGAGAGCTGGAGAAATTTTTTTTTAATGAAGAGGAAAATTGGATACAAATACTTCTATTTCAAGGCAAAAAATATTTGGTGTTTGGGAGTAAGACTTTGGATTCTGGTGCCATCAAATGATTGTGAAGTCATTGGTAAATCATTTGACTCTGTCTCTGTCTCAATTTATCAGCTGCTAAAAAGGAATTTCAGCTTAGGGTACAGTCTGTATTTTATAGAATGCTTTCAGGTGCTCTGGTGCATGATTGTGTCTAAATGCCAGAACGAGTGTGGGAGAATGCGAAATCCATTGCTATTGCTTCTTTGTTCCCTGCTTGCAGATCATCATGGTGAGGCTGCAGAGGGTGACATTCCTGGCCTTGCACAACTACCTGGGGCTGACCACAGAGCTCTTCAGCTGTGTAAGTTTGGGAGGCAGGTCCTCTGCTCTCCTGGCAGGGCACACAGAGGTTTTCCTTCTTCCAGAAGGTCCTAAGGCAAATGCTACATAATAATTTCATAATGACAGTCCTTAAGGACTGAGGCACTTGTATAACCAGCCCATAAAACCCAGCCTACACTGATGCCTGGGGAATTGGTGGGGAGGCTTAAACTTCCCAAGCGCATCATTCCATGGTGATGTGTGTGCTCTGCTCGGTGCTTCAGCAGCTCTGATGTTTGCTGATGATGTCACCTCTGCCTGGAGCAGTGGGGAAAATGCTGCAGCCGTGGTGGCAGAGGGTCAGGGAATGCTCAGAGTGTCAAGCTGGGAGTCCCCAGGCCCTGCTGGGATGCACTGAGGGAGCTGCAGATCCCGGGGTAAGCCACCCCTGGGGATCTGGGACTGATGAGCACAATCTGAGTGGTACCTGGGGCGTTTGTGCAGGCCCCAGGGTGTGGAACACGTGTCAGGGGGTGGCTGATGTTTGCTTGTCCCCTCTGCTCCCAGCAGAGCCAGGGCACCCCTCTGATCTCCGTGAGCAGCGTCACCGCCGGAGGCAGCGCCGGCAAGGCGGGCAAGAGACAAACGCCCAGTGCTTTGGAGGAGGAGCGTGGAGAGAAGTTTGAAAAGTCTGGGGAAGCCCTGGAAATGGGTAATGCTTCTGGAAACATGGAGGAACTATCCTCTAGGATCTTCTTTAATTTTTGTTCTACTCACAGAATCCCAGCCTGTGGTGTCCCCTGGGGCCTGCTCACCCCTGGTCATCCCCTTCCAGTCCTAGCATGGAACCCCACACTGGCTTGGGTTGGAAAGCACCTTAAAGGCCATCCAGTGCCACCCCTGCCATGGCAGGGACACCTCCCACTGTCCCAGGCTGCTCCCAGCCCTGCCCAGCCTGGCCTTGGGCACTGCCAGGGATCCAGGGGCAGCCACAGCTGCTCTGGGCACCTGTGCCAGGGCCTCACTGCCCTTAATAGTAAAGAATTTCCTCCCCAGACCCAGTCTAACCCTGCCCTCCTTCAGCTTGAGGCCATTCCCCTGTGTCCTTTCTCTACATTTGATCCACTGTTCATATCACTGCTATTGATTAGTGGATTTTTATTTATCAGAGTAGTTAAGGATTGTCTTAGATTCATTTCAGGTATGAAGCCTTTGGGTAGTCCTTAGCTTCAATGGGAAACATTGCTGTGTTCTTAATGATATTGAGGGATGAAGGAAAGGGGAAAAATAAGTGACACCTCATTTTGAATGCAGAGAAGGAGTTGGGAAAATTCAGCACTCTAGACATCAGCAGAAGAATTGCTGGATATGTGTATTTTCAGCCTAAAGACTCAGTACTGAAGGTAAAGCCAGGAAAATGGATGGAGATGCATTTTGCCTCTGCAGATGGAAAAAAATGAAGTCAAATCCAAGAAAAAGGTTTAATTTAATATTAAATTTAATATTTAATGTCAGTGTTTCAAATCTTTAAGTCAGCTTTTAATAGTGGATAGTTGAAGGTTCTTGTTGTTAGTGAAACTTGTTTTATTAGGGGATACCTTGTGTTTACAACATTTGTTTTTAAATTTCAGACATGTTGAGAATTTCTGGTGCAGAAAACTTTGAGCATGTTTTCAGAAGAAGCCTTTCATCACCTCCCTATGCAGGCTCTACAGAGGCTTCTAGTAAGTAGTGCTTGGTAAAATTGTGGGAAATATGTAATTTATCTAATTGTGGGGGAAACCACATGATCTCTGGAGTGCTGGGTTAGATAATTTTCCTGTTTATGGTAGATAATCATCTTGCAGTCCTGTTCATGGTAGATAATCATCGTGCTGTGATGCTGTTTCCTAACTCATTGGTCAAAAAATTATTTAGTAACAAATGGGCTATTATCCCAGAGAGCATTCCCTTGCTGTCATTAACAGCAATGGGGAACATCATTTGGCTACCAAGACCTGCAAATGAAGAGCTTTATTAATTGATATTACTGAAACAAACTGAATTATGGTGATAGGCCATCATCTTTCACATAAAAGATGACACACGTTTCTTGCTTGGCTGATTGTCCCAGAAAGCACATTACATTGCTATGCTGCTTTTAGAGGAATGTTCTTTAGAGTAGATAATAAAGGTGATGGATCATGGCATGCTCTGAGCAGACATTTATGAGGCTGAACTGATTTGATGCTGCAGTATCATTTTGGGGAACTTTAGTTACTCCACTGTAGACATTTTCCTCTGGGCCAAGGTGGAGAGACTGGAGTTCTTGTGGGAATCACAGAACACTGGCAATCTGCATCTGTTAGATGAGTAATAAATTGACCACAGTGAGGGAATTCCAAGCTCATGCTCAGGTACTGTTAATAGAGAAATGTTTAATCAGTGGAATTAAGGTGCCTGGGTACTTTAGAAGATGATTTTATTGCTCACCTTGGCTATTAAGTGACTTAGGAACTATGAGGGGTTGAAGGACTTGGAGACAAGGAGGTAGGAGGGAGCCCTGAGCACTGAGAGCTTTCCCCAGGGTAAGGTTTGTGTCACTTGTTGCTGCCACACGAAGTTGCTGGTGTGCACAGAGGAGAGCAAAGGGGAGTTCCTTCAGTTTTAACACTGGAGGGCTGATTTGTTTCCTCTTCAGTTCCTAGTGGGCAAGTGTAAAGGATACCACTTAGATTTTTAATGTTTTCCGTGTTACTGTTCAGAGGGGTGGATGTGATGGAGAAATAGGATTTTGGTTGGGGTAAGTAGATAATCTTTCTAAGCCAGAGAGACAAATTAAGAGAAAATACTGACTGACCCACACAAGACTTGGCTTGATTTTCACGTGTGTGAGGTTGTTTTACACCAGGAATTATAAAATGCACCAGCAGACTTGACTCAGTGGTAAATTATTTAATCCTTGCCCTGAACACAGCCCCTTCCCTGAGGTAAGTGAAGCACTTCAGTGAGCTCTGCCTGTGCAGCCCTGTGACATTCTCAGGGACAGTCCTTGTGGCTTTAATATGGAAGGATCCCTGCAAACTTCTTGGTGGGTATGTCCATTTGTCCTTCATTTCTCCCTTTATGTGTCATAAAAGTTATGCCAAGGAACACAGACCTTAGCAGATAGAGAGAATTAATTTTTACTGACAGAAGGAGCCTATCTAATTGGGTAATTATGATTTGCCTCAGTTAACAGAGCTGATTTCTTCTCACTGTTTAGCTTGCACAGAAAGTGTCTTGATGTCTGTTATGAAAATATTAAGCTATTGCTTCAGATTCTATTCCACTGTTTAGCGTGTGTTCAGACTCCATGGAATATTGATCATGTTTATTATTAATTCAGAGAGGAGAAAACTGCTAAGAGTCATACAAGTGTTGTTATCTCAACATCTCCTTGATTTGCTTGTTGTTAGAATTAATAAACACTGCTAAAAATTGCTTTGGGAGAAAACATTTCTTCCTCAGTTGCTCCTGGGACTGGTTGTAATCTGTTTTGTTTTTTTGTGTAGTTGTCTAACCTGAAGCATAGCAGATGAGGGAATGGGATTCTGCCAGCTCAGGCTACTCTGCTTTATAAGTGTACTAACTGTGTGTGGAGAAAGATAGATAGAATTAATTCATGGAAGCATCTGGGCTGAGGGACAGAGGAATTAGAAAGCAGAAATAAAAGAGTGAGGCTTTTTGGATGTAACAACTTCACTCCTTCATTGTCCCTGGAAATAAGTCTTCCTAACTCTATTTTTAAGGTTAAACAGAAGTTGTCTTTTATTGTTTTGGTGTTTTTTCTTTTTTTCCCCAAATAGCTGGGGCTGTTCCCCCAGATCCCTGATGTGCAGTGCATGTGGCACTGGCAGAACGTGGCAGGGAAGGCACCTTCTCTACACCACCCTACCTGGCCTTGAATGTTTTTGTGGTTTTTTTTTTTTTTTAACTGACAGGTGTTTCAGTAGATGCTAGTGGCTGTCAAGTCATTTTATTGCACATCTTGAAATTCTGTGGAGATTCCCTTGGTGAGCAATGGGAAACGACTGCTGCAACCTTTTATGTATTTTCTTCCCCTGACTCATGAAATGGATAATTTGGCTTTGTCAGACCATGCTCTGTCCTTTACAGCAAAGAATTAAAGACTTGTATTAGCTGTAGGTTTCTAGTCGTTATTAATAAATATTTTTTTTTATTTTTGTGATCTGCTTTTTACAAGTACTGACCTGGAAGCCAAGACCACAAAAACCTTCTTGAATTACAAACCTGCACCTTAAAATGTGGAAGGAAACTGCTGCTCACTGTGACCTTGACAGACATTTTATCTTTTCCTGCATCTTTGTGTACAGTGTTGGTAAAGTTTTAGTTCTATCAAGCTGGCAGAAGCCCGGCTTCTGAAGTCTGTCATTCCTTCCCTTTCCCAAGGCAGGAGTGCTGCCAGGGAGTGTGGCAGCTGCCATGGTTTGTGCCGTGGCCATTCCAGCAGTGTGTGGGACCCGTGTGTTCCTCAGGCAGGATCCATCCCTCTCCTTGCCCAGCACCTCCTGCTCTCCTGGCTCGCTGTGCAGCTCATCCTGCAGCAGCTCCAGTGATCGCTGTGGGCACCAGGGGAGGGCTCCTGCTTGGAGCAGACAGCAGCTTTCATTCTTGGAATGCCTCCTCGTGCTCCTCTCCCCAGGTTTTTAAGGTGCAGGGCTGGGGAGGAGATGCTTTCCCTGCCTGAGGGGTCAGAACTGGAGTGTTGGGGTTGAAAATGCACTTGGTGTGTTTGGGCTCGGGAGTTTGGCTCACCCTGGGATGGGACCCAGGGAGATGGACAGGGAGTCAGATCAGCTCATATGCAGCTGCTCTTTCTGCTATCCCAGTTCATTGTTTATAGCTGATTTAGCATCCTTAATGCTGCAGTGTGCAGGAAATTCAGTTAATAGCATCAACAGCATGGCTATTTTTATTTTTTATCTTATGGGTTGTAAGTTCTGATGACAGTCAGCATGGGTCAACTTGTTGGGTTTTTTGTTTGGAGGCTGATCATTAAATGACTTTATTATGATCCCAGTGGCAGGTTTGATTGTTTATATTTGTGGATCACAGAAATATGTTTAAGGCTGGAAAAGACCTTTAGGACCTTCAAGTCCAACTGCCAGGCCAGCGCCACCCCGTATTCACCACTAAACCATGACCCCAAATGTCACACCCACATGTCCTTTGAACACTTCCAGGGCTGGTGACACCACCCCTGCCCTGGGCAGCCTGTGCCAGTATTTTACAACCCTTTCCATGAAAAGATTTTTCCTAATATCTAATCTAAACTTCCCCTAGTAGAACTCTAGGGCATTTCCTCAAGATGACATGGAAAGAGTATTCTGAGGTAGATCTGAATATTTGTGGCAGTGGGATTCTTCCCTTGGCCCAGCTGGGGTGGGAGATAGGAGTCAAGCCCCTTCAGAAATAAAAACAATGTTTTTGAAATTAAGTTTATGGACAGCCCTTCATGGGTGGTATTGTCTCATGGTCACAGATCACAATGGTGTAAATTCTGGTTCCAAAAGCCAACTTCACAAAAACTGGGGCAATCCTGGGCAAATTCAAGTGTGTGTCTCTTGGGAGAGACAGGTAGGGAAAGAATTGAGGATTAAAAAATTTAATTTCTTAGGTGACAGAATTTACCACTCAGGAAAGACAGTTGCTTTTCCAAAGGGCCAACTTATTCCTGAGCAGCAATTTGTATTTATAAAAGCAAAAGTGTAAGAAGAATGTAGTGACCGAAGGTCAAAGGTATAAGGAAGAAAATTTAAACTTTTCTGAATAATCTGTTTTTGGAGATATATTAGGCATAGAAATAAAATTGAAATTATTATAGATTTTTTTTTGTTAAAGGAAATTGCAATTTCTGCATGATTCTTAAACTCATCTGTAACTCTCCAGGCTGTGGGAATCCTGTTCAAGGTTTTCAAATAGAAGGAGTTTCCCAGTTATGTTTGCATTATTGATTAGCTCCAAGAAGTTCCTGGAAGGTGGATGGGACAGCCAAGGACCTAATGTAATTAAGATGTATTAGAATTGGGAAGTAAGGAATGGAAGTAGTATTGACTTAAAATTCATGAATTAAATAAGTGAGAACTGTAAAGGAATTTCTTACGTAACTTTCGGCCCCACAATTTGGACACGTTGTAGGAAAGATTTTAAATTAATGGGAGCAAAATGCTTTGTATGGAAAGACTTTTAGAAGCTGCTGATCATAATTTTCTCTCTATGAAATGGCAATTTATTGGGTGCAAAAAATTTCTTTAGTTTGGTAAAGAAAATGTTAATAAATTCCTGAAAATAGTGAGGAAAATTTGGTGGATTTGCCTTTTCCTGGCTGCTATAAATATGATTATGATTATTATTTAATTATTACTACTACTACTACTACTATTTTATAATAGTAATAATGATCTGATATTCTTCCTGTGTCCCTCCCCTTGAGCAGAGCCTAGTTTTAGGGGATAAATGGTAACCTGGATTGATAAAGAAAGGACAGCTACATACACTGTGACTTCCAAGGATGTGGAACTGAATAGAAAATATGCTTAATTTTTCCAAAAAGGCTTTTAAAATAAATAAGATTTCTTCAGCAGATCCCACCTTTTGTACAAACCCATCAACATCTCGAAGGAGTAACAGAGGAGCTCAGAGGGTGAGCTACTCTCACAAATGAGGAAATTGGCCCTGAAACTTAATGTCAGCCCTATGAAGGATTTCAAGGATTTGTAGAGTACTGAAAATAAGATGCAGCAGCTGATATGAACCATCAGCAGCAGCACATAAAAAACACCTCAAATTTTAAGTTATCAGCAATTCCCTCTCTCCGGTGTTCTGCCAATTTTCTGTGCACAAGAAGCCCCACAATAAACCTTCAAATAATGACTGCACTCTGTACAAGAGTGGGTGTGGGAATTCTGGGCCGTGTCGTGCACCCGAGTTCACATGGGGGGATTTAAAGCTCCAGGTCCTAAGGAACTGGGAAATAGCAGCAGTGTGAAGGTGCCAGACCTGCTGCAGCTCAGAAGCTGCGGTGCAGGAGGTGCTCAGAGCAGGATCTTTGTGTTGCTTGCAGACAATTCCAGCGGAGCCAAGTCCGACATGGACATGGCCTACGAGAGGGCCAGGGTGCAGCTGGCCCCCGAGGACGCCGCCGGCAGCCCCGCCGTGGCCAAGGTGGGTCTGCTCCTCCCCAGAGCCCAGCCTGCTTCCTGCCCTGCCCTTCCTCACCTCCTTCTGCTTGCAGTCCTTTAAAGGTTTGCTTCCTGCCTTCAAAATGCTGCCCTTGCAGCTCTCTGCGAGGTGGAATATTTGGATTTACAGAATCCCCCAATGGTTTGTGTTGGAAGGGACCCTTGAAGCCCAGCTGGTCCAATCCCCCTGCCATGGCCAGGGACACCTTCTCTACACCATCCTACCTGGCCTTGAATGTTTTTGTGTTATTTTTTTTAACTGTTTCAGTAGATGCTAGTGGCTGTCAAGTCATTTTATTGCACATCTTGAAATTCTGTGGAGATCCTCTTGGTGTGCAATGGGAAACAACTGCTTCAACTTTTTATGTATTTTCTTCCCCTGACTCATGAAATGGATAATTTGGCTTTGTCAGACCATGCTCTGTCCTTCACAAGAAGGAATTAAAAACTTGTATCAGCTGTAGGTTTCTAGTAATTATTTATAAATCTGTTTTTATTTTTGTGGTCTGCTTTTTACAAATACTGACCTGGAAGTGAAGACCACAAAAACCCTCTTGAATTACAAACCTGCACCTTAAAATGTGGAACAAAACTGCTGCTCACTGTGACCTTGACAGACATTTTATCTTTTCCTGCATCTTTGTGTACAGTGTTGGTAAAGTTTTAGTTCTATCAAGCTGGCAGCAGCCCGGCTTCTGAAGTCTCTCATTCCTTCCCTTTCACAAGCTGTGATGAGTAACTTTGTTTGATTCGAGTGTCAGGCTGTGCAGAAAAATACAGGGATAATGAAGTTAGGAAGCTGTTGCTTTTTTTGGAAACCTTGATTTCTTTTTTTGCAGACCACCAGTTGTAGTGGGTACAGAATGCAGACAATAAAGGCCAATTTTGGTAGGTGCCAATTTTGATGTTTAAGCTGATCTTTGATGTTTCTTCTCTTTGCAGTCGATATTGAAGAAGACTGTGACAGTGACAGAAACTCCTTCAGCAGTTTTCCATTACAGTGCTGTGCAGGACTCCTGTAACAGCAAACACATTGATTCCGTTGTGGAAGCAGCAAAGAAAGACCTCTCAGCCCTGATGAAACTTGATGTGAGTTATTGCAAGGGGAACTGGTTTTGCTTCTGCTTTTCATTTCATTCTGCCAGGATCTGAAAAGTGGATATGTCTCCTCAGTGTGCTGGAGATGGTCTGGATGTTTTATTCAACAGCCTGTTGAGGTCATTAGAAGGGTTGAAATAAATTTGAATTTTTCTGCCATTTCAACAGACCAGGCTGGAATGCAGTGCATGAATCTCCCCTCTCTGTGTGCAGTTAGCCCTGCAAGCAGCACACTTGCACATTCCTGCCACCTCACTCTGTGCTGTCACTGACTGTGGGAAGTTATCTAAATGTTCAGGTGACTGCTGAATCCATGAATCCTGGTGGCACTGCATCCCAGGGAGTTGTCTGGGTTTGGAAATGTCCCTGTACTTTCCCAGCTGGGTCGTGTGCTCGAGGGCTGTGCCCGATCCCTGCTGATCCCCTTGGTGTTGTAAGGGGGACTGCAAATTGTTTTCATCATTCCAGCTGCATTTCATTACAGAGGTGTGTCTGTTCATGTGGATAATCAGACAATTTGGGAAAGCTCTGCATCTATCTCAGTCAGCCACAGACATCCCTGGTTTGTTCCAGCCTGTTCTGCAATAATTCCAGTCTGCTGCTGCTGCCAGAGGCTGGGCACAGCTGCTGCACCTCCTCCCTGCCTTCAGAGCTGTCACCAAACAACACTTGCTAGAACTGAGAAGATTTTACTTCTAGATTTTAGCATTCCCTCCTCAGTTCCAAAATTATTCCCCTTGCACCTTCAAAATCCTTGTCAGTGTCCTTCAGCTCCCAGTTGTGAGGCTCAAGGTGCCTGTTCCACATCATCACTGATCTGAGGTCCCTACAGGAGCCTTAGCTGTCTCATTATGTTAATTTTCAGGTTTCTTCAGGCATTTATAGCCTCGTGAAAGGCTACAGACTATTCTAGAATAAATTCTCATTGCAGAAGGAGTAAAGTAGGACTTCATCTATTCTGCTCTTGATCCAACTATCAGATCATAAGCAAAAATTCTGAAATTACTGAAGCTCCTGATTACAGCACTTTTCTTTTAGTCTGGAATAAATTTCTCAGTAACTACCAAGTAGCAGTTTAGAGATAAAGTTGATTTGCAGCACCTAATAGGCAGAGTTTGTAACATGAAGATCTAAATACTGGTGAAATAAGGTAGGATTTTCAAGCACCTTAGTTTTTCACAAGCAATTCAGAATCTGGTGGGATGTGGCCAAATGGCAGAAATATCATTGAAAGCTCAATTTTTTTTCCATGTGGTAATAGCAAAAAATGCTTCTACAGGCAATGGAAGAAGAATCTTGCTGTGTGCAAAATATTTGTGTTCAATGCTGCTTACATAAAAGGAAATGAATTCTTGTAAGGTCTTCTCTTAAAATAATAAGTTCTTTCTTAGCTGGATGAAAGCTTTTTAAATTGTCATTTTCCAGAGCAGCGAATCAGAGTGAATAAAACTGAGATGTTTTGATGACAGATGGTAGCTTTGGGTTTTTTTTGGTTGTTTGGTTGGGGTTTTTTTTCATGTGACAGAGAGAGAGGGTAAATGTCTCTAGAAACAGGCATTATTTCAAATAGCCTTAAGGTATCTGACTTCAGAATTAATTTTTTTTGTTGTTTTTTTTTTGTTTAAGTAACTTGAATTCTTTGGATCTTGTCATGAGTGGTTTTCAATCTCATACAGTTTTTGTGTGTTTTCAGCTTTATTTGCAGTTATGATGGGGAGGATTAAGCAGAGTTGCAGGGCATCTTTTCTTTGTGAGTTACAAGGGAATGTCCTTTGACAAAAATATTATTTGACCCAGTTAATTATTCCTTTATTTAAATTGTTTATAACTGGTTTGTGTTTTCACTTCTGTACCATAAACCCCTGCTAATTTGTTACCCAGAAATAATCTGTTGCTTCTTAAATTTGCTATTGTAACCAAATTTGCTGAGTTTCCTGCTGCAATAATTTATTAGAGTCCTGCAAAGAAAGAAACTTGCTGGGGAATGGAGTTTTTTGGGGTAATTATTTCCCTTATTTTCCATAAAAGGTGGTGGCTGAGGGGCTCAGTGCAGGTTTTTAGCCCTGTAACTATGCAGTGCTGAATTTGGGTTTGCTGCAATCACCCATTTGAGAGAGACAGGATGGATTTAATTTGTCAGTTCTTTTATTGCTTCATGGGCCAGTGAGAGCCCAGCAAAGGAGGATTCCAAGGCCTGCCTGGAGGTCACTCAGTCCCTCCCATGCCTGAGGCAGAATCAGATACTGCTAAGTCATTTCTGGCAGGTTTTTGGCTAAGCTGTTCTTAAAGATCTCCAATACTGAGGCTTTCACAGCTCTGAGTACAATCTATCCCAATTCTTAAGTAGTCTTAGACATGAAGAAAATCTTGGCAGCAATTTATTTTTGAGCTAATGCAGCCTGAAAATGCTTTTGATAAGTAGAGCTCATGGGGGAGCCTGAATTCCCCTACTGAGAGGTACTTTCAGACTTACAACTTTGGCTTTAAGAATAGGTAATACTATACAACCATAAATGTCTAAATATAGAAAAAACATTATAGAAATTAGTTGAGTTGCTATTGCTGAACTGAAATATTTTGACAGGTGCTTGTCAGGTTCTCTGCATTGGATATGTTCCCATGAAACAGATTGGCTTTAATAAAACTATTTTTGATGAAAATATGTTCTTTTTATCAGCAGTAGGTGTAAAGAATGATTGTGATTATTTCACTTGCACTATTTCTTTTTGACCCAAAATAGAAAAATTCCAGCCTGGCAGAACAATTACACTGGTGGAGTGTTTACATCTCTGCTGTGCTGGTTTCCTGCTGGAGTGGAGTTGATGACTGGGGTCACATTCTGCTCTTATGCTCAATTGGTTCTTCTGTGAGTGCAGCTTTTAGTGCTTCTGCCTCTGAGGCAGAGCCTGGGGACAGCCAAACACTCAGGGAAGCTGTGAGAGCCAGGACTGTGCTGCCTCTCCTCAGCCTAACCTGTGAACTCATAACTGAGCTTTGTTTTCTGCCCCAGCCCATTCAGGGATGGTGATAAAATATTGAATTTCTAAAGATTTATAATGCTGGAGAGGAACTGTGGGGATGGAATGACAGGACAAGGAGGAATGGCCTTAAGCTGAAGGAGGGCAGGCTGACAGTTAAATATTAGGAAGAAATTCTTTATTTGAAGAATAAATAGGTGCCCTGGGTGCCCAGAGCAGCTGTAGCTGCCCCTGGGTCCCTGGCAGTGCCCAAGGCCAGGCTGGATGTTGGAGCAGCCTGGGACAGTGGAAGGTGTCCCTGCCTGGACTGGGTGAGCTTTAAGATCCCTTTGAAACCAAACCAGTCTGTGACTCTGTGATTTGCTGGTTTGAGTGAAAGTTATGCCAAATCAAAGGTTGCCTGAAGCTTTAGGGTTTGGTCCTGACTGCACACAGGACCCCAAATTGTGTGGGTAGTTATTTGAGATGGAAAGAAAAGTCTCTCCTGTTTGGGTGTCTGTTATGCACTCAGGGTTATGGTGGTGAAAGCAATGTTTGGAAATTTTAGGCTCAGCTACCTCATCTCCTTGACATTGCAAGGTATTGGGGCCCAAACTGAGGGTGGCTTTTGGGAAGAACCTTTCCTCCTGTGTGCTTTAAGTTGGAAGTAAAATTCCCACTTTTGTCTGCCTGAGCACAGGAGTTGATGAGCTTGGGGGAGCTTTTGTTGTACAGTGTGTATGCAAATGTGCTCTGCAGCTACAGCAGAGCTGAGCTGTGTGCCCAGGGCTGGCCTGGGACAAAGCCAGTGTTGGATCATCCTGTCCAGTTACTCCATGATGTAGAAAGTCTCCTCTAGTTTCACCTTCCTTTGAAGGTAACTTGATGTTTCTGGGTTTTCATGCCAGCTGATAAAGATCTCTTTTCATTAAAGACCCTTTAAAGAGTCTGAGGGAAAACTGATGAATAGAAAATCCTTAAGAATCCAAGTGTGATCAATTAAAATGAATATTACCTTTTTTCCTCTTTTGGAAGAAATGTTGGGTGGGTAGAGAAATATAAAAATAGGTGCCATATTTTAAAGAGATTCAAGTACTTGTAACAGTCTTAACTGTTATTTTTACTTGCTTTATTTGGGTGCTTCCTCACATTCTGGGACCTTTACTGTGCACAGAGCAGTAACTTGTACCTCCTACCCCTTTCTTCTCCAGAATCCTGCACTGCTGAATGGCAAAGTGACGCTGCATCAGGTGACTGCTGGCACTGTGCTGTCCAGGCAGGGAGATCAGGTGAGTCTGGCTCTGGCTGTGCCCCTCCAGGAGGGTGTTTATACACATTAATGGCAATTAAAACATTCCCACCTGTCCCCTCCCATGCCACCTCTTCTGGAGGTGAAACACCCCCAGCTCTGTGCCTTCCTGCTCACAGGACTTGTGCTGCACCAGAGCCAGGGTGGGACTCTGGTGCCTGGGTGCTGTCAGCTCTGATGGGCCTCGTGGGAAGGTGTGGAGTCATCCTTCATCCTTCCTCAGGAGCTGTGGGGACTGGGAAGCCTTTTCTCACACCCTGCACTTCGGGCTTTTATGATGCCACTCAGCTGCAGTAAAGCTCTCATACAAAACCAATCCAGAATTATTTCTTGATAGCAAAGTGTGTTTAGGATATAACAAGCTTCATTTATAATAATCCTGTGTAAATAGAGGAGCTTAAGCAAAGCAGATGATGGGCAGCTCCAGCTCCACTGCCAGGTTCTGCTCTGCTGACCTGCCATGCCCCTCATCCTGCAGCTGTGATTCCCCATTATCTCCTCCTCTCCCAGTTCTGTTGTTATTCCTTGATATCTCAAGATGCAGCCTTCATTTTTCATAAACAGCCAAAGAGAAACACATTTTTCAATATTGTGCCTGCTTAGTTTTAAATATTCATAACTTGCTTTTAATAATTCACTATTATGTCTTATTTTACCTCCTCATTGTTCAAAAGCTATAGGAGAGCTTCTGGGAAACAGATTGGTCATGATAGCTCTGTCACTGGGATAATTGCTTTTACAATCTTGGAGGATTTTTATTGAGCTTTATTTTTTTTCCTTTTATTCCCATTTGCTGCAGGATGTCAATGTTTGCTTTGTGGTCTCGGGGATGCTCCACGTGTACCAGAGGAAGATTGACTCTGAGGAGGACACCTGCCTCTTCATCACCCACCCCGGGGAGCTCGTGGGCCAGCTCGCTGTCCTCACTGGGGAGCCCCTGATCTTCACCATCAAGGCCAACAGAGACTGCAGCTTCCTCTCCATCTCCAAGTCCCATTTCTATGAGTGAGTTCTGCCCTTCAAACATACATGGATCTGGGGTTTTTTAAGTATTTTTTACTTTTTTTTTAATGACTCTTGAACAAAGGACCAGGGTAGTGACTGTCCCCCTGTGCTGGGTGCTGCTGGGGGGGCATTCCTCAAATCCTGAGTTTAATTTTGGGCCCCTCACTTGCAAGATGGACATTGAGGGGCTGGAACATGTCCAGGGAAGGGAGCGGAGCTGGAGCCCCAGGAGAGGCTGAGGGAGCTGGGAAGGGGCTCAGCCTGGAGTAAAGGAGGCTCAGGGGGGACCTTGTGGCTCTGCACAGCTCCTGCCAGGAGGGGACAGCCAGGGGGGTCGGGCTCTGCTCCCAGGGAACAGGGACAGGAGGAGAGGAAATGGCCAGAGGAGGTTCAGGTTGGATTTTTGGGAAAATTTCTTCACTGAAAGGGTGGTTGGACATCTGAACAGGCTGTTCTGGCAGTGTGGAGTCGCTATCCCTGGAGGTGTTCAAAAAACATCTGAACACCTAAGATGTGGTATTCTGTGGTCTAGTTTAGTGGGCCTGGAGGTATTCAGTTAAAGCTTGGACTTGATGATTTTGGAGGTCTTTTCCATCTGTAATGATGCCATGATTTTAAATCCAGGTGTTGGATGTCTGTGCTGCTGCAGGTGCATCCCACAGCAAGCCATGTTTTTATGGGGTGGGTTTAGATGTGTGGGTGAGCTGTGGTCCCTCTGTCAGGTGGTTTAACTCCAGCAAGAAGCAATGCAGGGAACATGGCAATACTAAATGGCTTAGAAAAAATCTTAGGCCTATAGAGCACTTAACCCAGTGGGGTGGGAATTCTGGCCCAAGTTTCATATACTTCAAAGTCTGCCCAGAGCCTGCACTTTGCTGGGTTAATTGCTGCTTTGCCAGGCCCTTTGTCTTGGATTAATTATTCCTTTTTGCTGGAAAATCTCCCTAGTTCTGTTCCCAGACAGAGCCAGGGAGCTGAGTGTGTTATGAGTGATTGTTGTGGGTCTCACTGTGAGGTTTTAATGCTCACTAATAGAACAGGTTAAAGAATAATTCCCCTGTGCAAGGCAGGTTCATTCCTAGACCTTGGAAGTACCACCTGACTTGGGACTTAGGGCTTAAAGGGGAATATAGGTAATTAAAAATGCAATAGATGGCTGTGGTTAGCCTTGTTGCCAATAATAATGATTAATGTCCTGATTAATGTCTGTGATCTTGTCATTCAGAGTTAGAATTAGTTCACACACATAATTTGTGTCTAATGCACAATTTCCTTTCCTAATCTCCAGCTTCTGGAATGTGCCATGAGTCCTGAGTTACACAGAGGACTTCTGGGGGGTTGTTGTGTTTTGTAGGCCACTGTGATGTCTATCTCTGCATAACTTCCTGCTTTTTAAATAGCTGTAGTTGTTTGTATTCCTGATCAGCTCTACCCCAGAATCCCCACTGTGGGATTTTGGTTTTCCCACCCCAGGCAGGAGGCTGCATGGCTGTGGAGCTGAACCTGCTGTGCTCAGCAGGTGCTTGTTGATGAGCTCTGTTTTTCCCAGGCTCTGAGGTGGTTGTCAACTCTTTGGCCTAATTTCTGAGAGATGCTTCCTACTTGTGCCATTCTGTGTGGTTCCAGGCTGTTTCTCCTAAACAGCCACTTTCTCTCTCTGTCTTTTCCTGCTATTGTTTTCCTACTTGTTTCTGGCTTCAAACTTCGTTATGTTGTCTCAGCCAGCCAGGCAGATTCCACCTATTCCTCCTTTTTTTTTTTTCCCCTTGTTTTTTTTGCTACTCAGGGCTGGATTCTCTCTTATTTACTGAATCTTATCTTCCTGAGATTTCTCTTCTCTCTCAAGAACTGAATTACCTCCTGTTAATTCCAGCTTACCTTTCTGCTTCCATTAATACCTTACCAGTCAGGGATCAAGACCCATCAGTATATCACCTCATCATTATTTTTGGGTCCTTTCCAAATCTTTATTTTTCTCCTTTAAAGTCTATTATCTGTTCTCTCCATTTTACAAGCTCTGTGATATTCCAGCATTTCATCTTCACAATTTGTCCTGAAGCCCAGGCTTTATGGCACTTCTGACTCCTGGGCCGATATTTAAAAGTGACATTGGAGAAGGGCTTTGAAAAGCATCAGGTTTCTTCTATTGGTTCATTTTTGCTTTGAATTCTATGAGAAAGAAAAACTTGTTAATAAAATAGGATGTAGTTCTTTTTGCCATTTTAATGTAAATTCTATGTTCATAGTTCACAGTGTTCAGATTTCCCCTTTGCCTGGAATCTCAGAGGAATTATTTTTGCCTGAATTTGTTCATTTTTCTCTTAGCTTACAGACCAGGTGGAATATGACAAGAACTCCTGTTATTCTCTAAAATTTCATTGTTCTTTTCCTGTCACATGTGTTTCCTCTTTTCCTCTGTGCTGCCCTGGAACAGTCTTGTGTTTTTTCTCAAGAATTCATGAGAGGGTGAAGCAGAAAGTACGTGGTCAGTGGTTGTCATGAGGGAAAGAGCACAGCAATAGAAGGAGCTCGGGGTGGAGAATTGAGTGTTGGATTAAATCCTTCCTACTGAAACTCCAGGGCAGGAGCCTTTTTTGTGGTGTTGCCATGAGTAAATGGCTGGCTGCAGATGCAGAGTGCAAGTCCAGGGGTGGCACAGGCTGATGGTGTGGTGAATCCAGGGGTGATTCCGTGGAATGTTAGACACTCCATGGAATCAGCCCCGCGGCAGCTCCTGGAAAACGGGAATCAAGTTGTCACCAGGATCTCCTGAGGGAATAAATTCAGGATCTGTGCTACCAGTGTCTCTCTCACATTTTCTGCTTCTGTAAGTTTCACAGTTTAGAGGCTTAATCATATGCACTTGCCAGAGAAGCAGGAAAGCTTTGATTTTTATTTGGTCATGCCAGCTAAGCTGAAAATCCCATCACAGCCACATCCCCAAGAATATCTGCAGAAGCTCCAGTCTTTCACAGAAGCTACTTAGCCATTATTGTTATACTTGGTGAGCTTTCTAGTAAAGAATCCTTAAAGTCCCTTCAGAAACTTCTGTAGTGCAGAGCTTTGGATTTTAATTTTCCCAGTACCAGGCATGTGCCAAACAAGAGCAAGGATGTGAATGCCCACGTGAGAGGAAGGGAACTAGGATGATAAAGAGGCCAAAAAAAGCTCTTTTCTCTTTTCCTGCATATAAGGGTAGGTCTCACCTTCTGTGTTAATTCTCTTTTAGAAGCTGCATGGAATTGAGGGACATGAGAGAACTCCAGATGGAAATAAAAGAAGCCTGTTAGTTTGCATTTTGAATGCATTAAGTATTAAGATATATATTATGAGGGAGGAAAAGAGTAAATGGCTTTTATTGACAACAGCCTGTGTGGGAAGAGACTTTGAGAGCTAAATAAGCATGTGGAGTAAAACCAATGAGCTAAACCATCCAGGATTTTTTAGGGGCTTTATTTAACTTTTGAATCTGCTGAGAAGGGGGATAGGGCTGGGTGTTTTCCCTGTGTCTTTTGGTATCTGGGTCAGGATGGTGGGATGGCATGGAAAAATCAGGGCAAGAGAAGAGGGTCAGGAGAGAAAAGCTTTCCTGCTTTTTGGTAGTGGTGTTTGCTGGCTGGATCTTTATTCTAAATGTAAGAGCTAGTTTAATTTACCATGCAGACATTCAGGTGCACCCCATTCAAGTGGGGTGAGTTCAACATGAAATAGGGATATGTGTCTGTGGATCTCTGCTCTTTCAATGCCAGGGCTTTTGACTGAAATTTTAGGCTTTATTATTGCAAAAGTAGTAATTGGAGCTCTGGGTGATGAGAGCAGTATCCATGGGAAGTTCCCTGTGTGCTGCGCTGTCCCACAGTCCCTGGCAGCTCTGGGGCTCTTGCAGCCGTGGCACTAATGAAGAAGAGTCCTGGTGTTGGAAAGAACTTCAGGGCAGGTTCTGTGCCACATCAAGACAATGCAGAGCTCCTTCAGAGTCTGCCTTTGTTGTCACAGTCTTGGATTGTGGATCTCTGCTTGAGCTTTCAGTGGTTCTGCCAAGTCGCAGTGGTCCACAAGAGCTGTAATCCAGTTAGGGAACAAGGAGTGACAGTGCTCCTTCCATACCTTTCTCTCTTCCTCAGTTATTTAGGGGTGAGGTTAGATACACAGCTGACATGATTTGTGCTCAGAGAGAGCACAAAAAGGAGATTTTCTTACCAATCTGGCACATTCCTTGTGAAGGGAACGTGGATGCAGAAAACTTAACAAGGAACCTCAGGGGTTTCAGCAGTGCTGGAGCTGCCCCTGGGTCAGGAGAAGCCCCAGGACCAATCCAGGCTGGGAGGAGCAGCTGGAGCAGCCCTGGAGAGGGAGCTGGGGGTGCTGTGGGTGAGAGCTGGAGCTGCCCCAGCCCTGAGCCCCTGCCCTGGGCTGAGCCCAGCGTGGGCAGCAGGGCAGGGGGATCCTGCCCCTGTGCCCAGCTGAGACCCCACCTGCAGAGCTGCCCCAGCCCTGCCCCAGCTCAGGGAGGAGCTGGAGCTGCTGCAGAGATCCAGAGCAGCACCAGGGGATCAGAGGGATGGAGCAGCTCTGCTGGGAGGGAAGGCTGGCACAGCTGGGATTGTTCACCTGCAGAGGAGAAGTTTGGGGTGACCTCAGTGGCCTTGCAGAGCCTGAAGGGGCTGACAGGAAATGTGGAGAGACAATTTACAGGGATCTGAGTGCCAGGACACAAGGAATGGCTTCCCCCTGCCAGAGGGGAGGGATGGATGGGATATTGGGAGGAAATTCTTCCCTGGGAGGGTGGGCAGGCCCTGGCACAGGGTGCCCAGAGCAGCTGTGGCTGTCCCTGGATCCCTGGCAGTGCCCAAGGCCAGGCTGGACACTGGGGCTGGGAGCAGCCTGCTTGTCCATGAGCAGATTCCATGCAGCTCCCTCACTTTTCTGCGTGCACTTCTCATGCTGGGGCTGCAGACACAAATCTACTTCTTTGTGAGTTGTTATTTCTCTTCTTTTGTGAAATAACTATTTTTTAGTAGTCTGCCCTTGATGCTGCACAGGAAAGACAAGCTGCCCTAGCAGGTAGAACAACCTGATATGTGTGTGATCCATTCACCCCTGGGAGTGCTTCAGGAGGTATTTGAGTGCTCACTCCCACAGTGACAGGGTGAAATAATCTTCAGTCTAAAAAGAACAAGAAATTAGACACTTCTGAGCAATTCCCAGGTGTCAGGGAGAGTGATTTTTTGCTAGGTCTCACTGGAGTTTGAGGTTGTCCTAGCAGAACCTTCTTAGATTTTCAGTTTGAGGAACATACTGAATTACATGATGTCTTTATTATTAGAGACTTTTAAGCATGACTAAAAACATCCAGTGTGAAGATTGGGAGCTGTATTAGAAGATACTTCAGCTCTTAGTGGTCTTTTCAAGAAGGAAAGGGGAATATTTGAAATGCAGAGCAGGTGTTTTATTTTTAAGCACATCAGACTTTACATATAAAAAGATTCTGATGTGATATGTGGGGGAAACTGAGCACGAGCAAGAGACTGAGATGGGCAGAACAGCAGGGAGGGAAGATCCTGAGGACAGGATGAACATTTTCCTGAGTCATGAGAGATCTGTGTGAGGAGGAAGTGAGGAGAGTGGCTCATACACAAGAGCTCACATGGCTCCTGTCCATCCTGCTGCACTGGGAGAAGAGAGTTCGTCCAGACAGCAGGACTGGCATCCTGCTTCTAGGACAGTGCCAGCTCTGAGTGCCATTTAATTTGGGCTGGGTTGGAAGCTGGGCGGCCCCCGTGTTTGGTCAGAGTCCCTGGTGAGAGTGGTGGTGGCAGGGGTGGGGTGTGGCCTGGGGACTCCTGCCCAGCTGCACTGGGACTGGTGCTGTGGGCAGCTGTTCTTGTTGTGGGCAGGTTTGGTAACACTTTGGTTTTTCCTCAGGATTATGCGGGAGCAGCCCAGTGTGGTGCTGGGGGTGGCCCACACTGTTGTGAAGAGAATGTCCCCCTTTGTCAGGCAAATTGACTTCGCCCTGGACTGGATGGAGGTCGAGGCTGGACGAGCTGTTTACAGGTGAGATGTGGACAAAATTGTATGTTTGTTGAAGTTTTCCTGCTTTATGAGCTGGGCTCCCTTGAGGATGTGTAAATTGAGAACCTCAGGCTGTATTTATCAGCCATTCCATTGGGTTTGTTTGTTTGCCTATTTTGAGATTATTTTCTTTCTGCAGTACCTTCAACATTGCTTCAGTCTCTTGTCTCTACATGTTGCTAAATTATTTTATACTATTCCTCATCTTTTCTGTTGTCTTGGCAAGCTTTTCAAGTGATATAATTGATTAAGACACAGTTCCATCTTCTGGTGGTAGTTTCTGCATTGTTGAGGGCATGAAGATCTATTGCTCAGAGGTTTTCAGCCTTTCTGAATCAAGCAGCAAAACTCAAAGGTTAATTCAGTTAGGCTTATTCAGCAGTAAATTGAAAATAGAAATTTTATGTTTAAGGGGCAAAAGTTACCTTGGGAAAACTTAGTTTTATGGATATGTACTAGGATGCAATTGAGCTGTTATGTGATTGCTGCAGTGGTGGGAGAGTAACAGTCTAATTAGAACATGACCTGTATAATTGTAATTTTTATAACCATACCTGCAGCATCAATGCCAGTGGAAATTTTGGATTACTCTGTGCATCAAAACACTCCTAGTTGTCAATAGCTTGTTAAAATCTTCTGGAATTCCTTGCATTTGTTTTAACTGCACCACCAGAAGTGTGATATTCTCAGCAGCACTCCTCATTGTGCCAGCAAAAAAGTTTTGGTAGACAAAGGTGTGTGCACCAAATCTGGAGCCACTTGGGGTCTTGCTCTTTGACCTGCAAAATTCCTGTGCACATCCATGTTGACCTTGCAGTGGGAACAAGCTCCTGAGCAGGCAGCAATGAGCCTGTGGTGTCCTCTGGGGCCTGCTCACACCCTGGTCATCCCCTGCCAGTCCTAGCAAGGAACCCCCCCCACTCTAGCCTAGGTTGGAAAGGACCTTAAAGCTCCTCCTGTGCCACCCCTGCCATGGGCAGGGACACCTCTCACTGTCCCAGGCTGCTCCCAGCCCTGTCCAGCCTGGCCTTGGGCACTGCCAGGGATCCAGGGGCAGCCACAGCTGCTCTGGGCACCCTGTGCCAGGGCCACCCACCCTCACAGGGAACAATTCCTTCCCAATACCCCATCTAAACCTACTCTCTTTCTGTTTGAAGCCATTCCCCCTTGTCCTATCACTCCTTATCTCAGCTACCTGTGCACAGCCTGTACATTTACACATTAAACCCATTTCCAGTCACCTTTTAACAAGTTCCTGCTCCGTTTTTAATTTCCTCCTTAAGTATCAATTAAACACTTTCCTGCATCTTCCAAGCCAGGCAGAGAAAAACCACCAACTTAACTCAAAACCTCCAGATGCATTTGCTGAGCAGGGACACCTCTTTAATGCTGGTTCTTGGTTGTTTTGCCTGCAGGCAGGGGGACAAGTCTGACTGCACGTACATCGTGCTGAACGGCCGCCTGCGCTCCGTGCTGCGCATGGACGACGGCAAGAAGCACCTGACCGGGGAGTACGGCCGGGGGGACCTCATCGGAGTGGTGAGTCCCTGTCCCCCTGGGAAACTGGGCTTTGCTCCATGCCAAACACACTCAGTCCTGCTGAAGAAATATGGATATTGATCTAGTATGGATATCCAGCTGTGGTGGACAAAAACTCTCGAACAGTCTAAAGTTAGAAAGTGTGTGTTTATTGTGTGTGGGACAGCTCCCAAATCCACACCGCAGCTTCCAGGTGATTATAGAATCACCTATAAAATACAAATACAGATTCATCATTTTGGTACATCCCATTTCTTGCTTCATATGCTAATCATTTCAAAAGCTATTCAGCATGCGTGGTTTGTTCCTTGAAATGGGTCAGTGTCCCTTTCATGGGGAGGGATCCCAAAATGAGGAAGTAAATGAAGTCTTCTTCGTTCTGGCCTTTCTACTTTTTCAATGCAAATATGACAAATGAACTCTTGGTAGGACTCCCGTTCCTTGTCTTCAATTGGTTTCAGAACAGAGGAGACCCACAATTGTCTTATGTTCCTAAAAGCTATTTGTCAGTTTCTATATTCTTCATTATAAACCCAGCTAACTCAACATTGTGTTGACAAGCAATCAGTTATTAGTTAACTACTAACTCTTAACTTCATCAAAACCTACTCAATTATTTTAATTAACTCTAGTAAGGCTTATCTCTAACTAACACCTTAGCTCCTCTAAAATCTCTAAATTCCTTAAAGTTTATGTTTCACTGCTCCCATCCCTTGTTGGTCTTTAGGGCTTCCAAAGTTGAAAATGCGGGAAACTCCTTTCAGCCTGGGAGGTTTTTATAGTGGTTGGTGAATGGGGTTGTTAGACTTGGTTTGCAAAGAAAGATAAACCAAAAAAGGTTATGTCCTGCCCAGTGCTCCTCTGTGCCGTGGGTTACTTTTTTCCCAGTGAGGGCAGAGCCAGCCTGTTAAATTAGGGCTGGAATAATTGCATTAATGTGCATTAATGTGCACTGACTTGGGATTTGAATAAATTTAGTGCCATAGGAGCAGTCAGTTTGGATGAGCCCCACCCTGGAAGTGTCTAGTCCAACCTCCTCAGAATTAGCAGAGCTGATTCAAAGCTTTGTCAGGTTTTTCAGCAAGTGTGTAATTATTATAGTTATTAAAGCAACTGTTACTTTCAGAATTGTAGTATTTATCCATGTTTAATTTCTCTTATGTTCATTTTTTGTTTCTCAGACCTAGTTAACAGCAGAAATAGGAGTCATAAATATGCATGGCTTGTTTGATTTTTATATTTAAAATCAGAAGATTTCTGAAGTTCTGAGCTTGTTTAGGCCCTTTTCTGCTTTCTGAGCTGAAAGCTAAGCACTGAACATGTATCTGTTTATAGGCAGAATTAGCATAGCTCTGAAGCCAGAAAACATGTGAATTGGGATTAGTTCTATGGGAAGAAATTCCTTTTTATAGGAATGAAGAGGAAGTAGGAGTCCAAGGCTGCCCTTAGAGAGCTGATCCAAAATTTTGCTTGTGGGGTCCATGAGGCAGTTCTGGTGGTGCTCCCAACAGAGACAGGGCTGGGCTGGGCTGGGCTGCTGCTTGCCCCATATTTGATATTTCCACTTGCACAGGATTTAGGGATCTCTTCCCACACTCAGTGCTGCTCTGGCAGAGGGGTTGGCTTGGAATTGTTTTTGGAGAAGCAGGTCCCTGCTGGAATGTGCTGCTAACACAAATTTTATTTGGTTTTTTTTTTTTTTCTCTTTCTTTCTTTGGGGTACTTCATTAAAGGTAAAATGACATGGTTTGACAGGATCTAAAGGTGACACCTTTTGTGACTCACAATGGTGTGAGGCATTTTGGTGTGTGAAGAAGGGATTGTCAGTGTCACATCCAGGCATTTTCCTGCTTTCCTCTGCCTGTGGTGATCTGCAGCTTTTGACTGTCAAGCTCCTGGAGTTTTGCAGAGATCCCTGGTTAAAAACAGACCTGTTCTACTTTCTGAGAACAGTTTTGAGTGACAGGGCAGCATATGGTGCTCAGAGGGTGGCGAGGCCCTGGCACAGGGTGCCCAGAGAAGCTGTGGCTGCTCCTGGATCCCTGGAAGTGTCCAAGGCCAGGCTGGATGGAGCAGTCTGGAACAGTGGAAGGTGTTCCTGCCCATGGCAGGGGTGGCACTGGTTGGGCTGTAAGGTCCTTTCCCACCCAAGCTTTTTTACAATTCAGTGGTTCTACGAAATGGCCTAAACTCTATTTCTGTGTGCAAGGCTGTGCTGGTTTTTCCAGGCTGGCCACACTGTTTATCTGGGCAGGAAGGAGGAGGTGGATTGCTGGATGGACTGAGCTGTGTTTGCTGTAGCAGTGCCTTGTTTGCTGGTGAGTGCCCAGGCAGGGATTCAGAAATACCCGTGCAGTTTGTGCCTAAAGCACAAATCACTGTTCTGGATCAACGTTATGACATGAATCACGTTGGAGACTTCAGTGACTCGGTGGACGTTGTCATCTCCTTCCTGCCCACAGCTCCCAGCCCCACTGACTCACTCTGCCATTTGTTGGAAGTGTCTCCATGCTCTGGCTGCCTTTTGCAAACATGGGGGAGGATCTGTGAAGAATGCCAGCATTATTTCAGAGGGCATTAGCAAAATGATATTTTTGCTTTTAAAAAGTTTTGTTTATACCCTTCTGCGGAATCTGTTATAAACCTTTAAAAACCTGCTGAAGGGTTGGGTTTTTTTCCCCTGACATTAACATAATTGGGGTTCTGGGTGTTTGCAGGGAATGAAAGCAGCAGTTGGTGTTGGTAATTGGTTTTTTGGTGAACTGTTGGCTTGATCCTTTCTGAATGCTTTCGAGACCCTCACGTGTCACCTCTTATTGTAGGCACTAAGCAAACACAAGAGTCTTGTAGTTGATGGCTTTTTGTTTACTGCCTCTGTGTCAGAACTTTTCAAATGCCACGTGTCATTTGCATAAGAGATGAGGCTCTGCCATTCCTGCTTGCAGGAGCAAAGCAGTGCAAGATGAAGGGTTTCAGACAAGATGTTAATTTTCAAGTGTGTGCGTGTGCTCCTGAGGCTCAACTTGTGGCTCAAACTGTTTTGTTCCCTGCACTGACTCAATGGCATCTGTTCCTGAGGTCTGTTGATGCAGGGGGAGAAGGGCAGATTAGAAACTGAAGTTTCCTTCCCTGTGGAGTTCCTTCAAGAGCTGACAAGGACAGTTCTGTCAGGGGAAAAGGATCCTGACTCTCAGGCAGACTTTTTGAAGGAACACCAACTGCTGTTGGCCCTATTGATGGGCAACTCCAATCACTGTATCTGGTCAAAACTCAATTTAGAAAATTCCATATAAGTTTTAAAGGACAACAATCAATCTATTAAATAATTCCCTCCCTGTTGAAATGCAGTTGACATAAGTCTTGCTTTCTAGAGGCTAAGATTTGACTCATTTAGGGGAAATCTTTTAATTTGGTGGTCCATTGCTATAGATGCACTTAGGGGAAAATGTCGAAATGTGAATTTTATCTACCAGCTAAAGGGTCACGTTTCTTATATCATTATCATTTCTGCCATGCCCTGGGTGATCCCAGAGGAGATGAGAGAAGACAGCTGTGTGTTGATGGAGTGAAAGAGCTTCTCTTCACCAAGCTACTTGTTTAAAATACTTATCTTAGTCTCTCAGTTCTTTTCTTGATGTTGCTGCTTTGGTTTTGATCTTGATTAACTACTGGAAATTGTAGTTTTTACTTTTGTTCTCTTGATCTCATTCGCACTTTGTTGTGTGTGAGAGAGGATTCCTTTTAATTTGATTTTTGTGCCTATCAATAGCAGGTGTTGGCCCAGGCTCTGAGGTTCTGCTCCTGGCAGTGCTGCTGAGACTGGGGCAGTTATCCCTGGTTTATTCCAAACTGCAGAGCAGGTTGTCAGAACACAGGGTCACAACTCCAAACATGCATTGAGGTGGATGTTCTTTGCTTTTTGCACTGTTGGGGGGACACCAGTGGGTGAGGAGAAGGCAACAAGCCCATCATAGCCATTCCTCAGAATAAACTGCTGCTGGATTGGAGTTGTTGGTGCTCTGCCTGTGCCCTTCAAACAGCTGTAGGTGATGGAACCTTCAGTGCAATGAGGGTTTTATGCAAGGCCACACTTTGTCTTCATTGAGTTCTGGAGGATGGCTGTGGTGTTGGGGAGGTGCCCGAGTGCCAGGCAGGTCTCAGGGGCCTCAGATTTAACTCCAAATATCTTCCAGAGCTGGGCTTTTAGGTTGTGTAGGGCTGGGTTTACTGGTAACCCTCCCAGAACATTGTTGTGTGCAGGGTCTGGACCCAAAACCAGTCAGCTTTCCAAAATACCTGCTGAGGGGGAAGCTGCGGCCATGTTTTGATTAATTCAGCACCTTTTCTGCTTCTCTTTAGCAACCAGAAAGTCCCTCTTATGAGGAGGGCTGCACACTGTGACTTTTGAGTACAGAAACTGCTGAACAAGTGCAGAAAGGCATTTGTGCACTGACTCTTGTAACACAGGGATAAATTGCAGAAAAGAACCTTCAGCTGCCAGTGCTGCAGCCAGGACACTGGTCCTGCTGGGCAGGAATTCATGTTTTACATTCTTAGAAATAAGATATTTTAAATATTTTCAGATGTTAAGCTGCTTATCTAATTAAGACAGCTAAATGTCCGTGGCTTTTTTTTTCTCTCTAAAAAGTTGAAACCCAAGAAGAATCTGTAAATGGCTTATGATTTCCTCAGGGGATTGGAGCATTGTTCTTTGGAAATGTAACACTGTTAGAAATCTTTAATTGCTGTGTAATCCTCAAAGGAATCACACGAAGGGAACTATCAGGATTATACTTGTCAGGCTTTTGTTCTTTATCAGTATTAGTGTTACCAGGCAGCTCCAAAGCCAGCTGAATGTCACTGCACCCTCCACATTAAGGCTGCTTTGCTCTGCCTTTTTTAAACATCTGGGTTTTTTTGCCAATTCCTTATATTTTTGTGGTTTTGTCAAACCATGACTACTTCATTTGCTGAAACTATAAGATTCTATAAAGCTATTTCAGGTGGATTCAGATTATTGCCACCTCAGGCACACTGTGCACAGACTCTAGTTGAGGGAATTGGTGGTGTGTGACGTTCAGGAACAGAGCTGGAAGACATGGTCCTGGAAGGGATTGTTTACTTTTCATTTCTTCCTCTCTCTCTTGGTAATACATTATTAAAAATTATTATTTTCCTAGCAGCATCCTAGGTGTGAACTCGTATTTAAAGAAACAAACAAAAGCAAAGCAAAAAAAAAACCCAAACCATCCAGTGAAACCCTCAACCAACTAAAACCACAAACAGCAGAACAGCAAACCTCCAGTATTTGCCAGCCCCAAAGGGAGGCAGAGGGAGCCTGAGGGATGAGTTCACATTTGCACTGCTGAATTAGTGTCAGAATGAAATGAGAAGCTGTGTTCTGATTTCCAAGCCCATCTTGAGAGTGTTTTTGTTAAACTCAAATGGCAGAGTGCTTTATGTGCTTGATGTCCTGGGCCACGTTATTTTTTGAGAGTATGAGGAGCTCTTATAACAGATAGTGATGGAAATTGTGACCTGCTGTGTTCCACGTAGGTGATTTCATGCATTGGACTGTCATTCCTTAGGATATTGTGTGTCTTTCTTCTGCTACCAACTGAACTCTTTTGTGATAATTCCAGCTATCAGCTCACTCTTGATACACATCCTGTTCCCCTGCAGGACAGCTTTTTACTTCCATTGCCTCCTTCTCCTTTCTCTCTTCCATTTAGAGGGATGCCACATGGAACTGGGCTGGCTGGGAACAGCAAAGGCTAATATTACATCCCCTTTAACCCTGGCATATACTCAAGGCCATTAAAAATTTTTGTTTTCCTTGATAATAACCTTTTTTTTTGGGGGGGGGGAGGGAGGCAAGCATTATTTAATAAAAGCCACTGAGAGAGAGATAAAAGTGATCCTTGTCATCACCACCAGAATGCTTGGATGGCACTGAGTGATGGGAGCAGAGTCCAATGGAGGTGGCAGGAAGGATTTTTGGGGGAAGTGTCAGCAGTGGAGGGTGGGAAAGGGTCCCTGATAAAGTTCCAGCCACCTTTGGGACTCTTGTGTGAAGCTGAGTTGAAAGGAATTGGATCTCTTCTTTCTAGGAAGTATCTGAGCAACTCATCGTGGGTTGTTCTCTCAATTTCTCTTCTGGAAGTTCAGGTGTAATTCACCCAAAGAGGAGCAGCCTGCCCAGGACATTGCACTTGCACATTCTCTTCCAACAGCCTGGAGAAATGTGATGGTTTGTTGGATGTTTGGTGTGAGTGTCTCAGGTGGCTTCTGACACGGTTTTTGATGGTGTTTTGGCTGTAATATTGGGTTTAGGGTAGGGCAGCAAAACATGCATGAAATTTCAAATCTCTTCTATAGCCACACATATACAAGGAGTAAAACTGAAATACAAGAGGCTGAGCTTTTACCAATTCCCTTCCTAGCTTTAATCTTCCTCTGTTTTGTCCCTTAATGATGATCACAGCTGCAACAGGACTGTCACTGCACTGCTACAAAGTGCAGGCTCAGTCCTTTGGGGAGAACCTGTGGGATGACTCCATCTGCCCTAATTACAAAACATAGCAAGCTCAGCCTTGTTTCATTTCTACCTGTATTTTAGATCTTCTCTTGCATATAGCCATGTATAGATACACAAGTGTGTGTAAGCCTTTCATGGCTTTTTAATACATTTATCTATTTAAAAAAAATGAGAGAGGCAGGTTTGGATTCTTCTTTGCACACAGCAGAAGGGCTGGATGTCCTCAGTCACGGGGTTAGCTTGGCACACAGGAGATTGCAGAAGGTGGCTGTTAGAACAACTTTGAAGAGTACATGGTGTTCTGAGTTCATCCACTGGCACTGCTCCCACAAATAGCATCAATTTGCAGTTTGTCTGGTTGCTCTTCCCACTCATTCACTGCTTCCAGAGAGTCTCCTCCTTTGTCCTTTTCTGATACAAACAAGTTGATATTTCAGGTCCTTCTGAGCTGGGGCTGGAGCAAACACTGTTGGGATGAGCATCCTCTGCTGCTCCAGGTGCAAATGAGCTGGAAAAGGGTCTAAGGACAGCATGTTTAAGCCAAAAAAAAAAAATCAATGTTCCAATATAGTCTTTGGTTGCCCTTTGTGTAACATTGGTGATGTTGCCTCACTGGCTTCAGTGGCAGCAGCAGCAACTCCTGCCCTGGTCTGGAGAAAGACACTGCTGTGACAACCCACTGGTGGCTCTTTTGTGCTCTTCCAGTGCTGGTGTTGGCCTTGAGATTCAGGTGTGCTACCTGTCAGCTGCCTCACTGCCTGTCCCTTCTCCAGAGCCTCCTGAACTGGCAGCAAATGTCAGTGTTGGTGTTTCTTCTCCATATCCCTCCTTGGGTGTGTGTCCTTTCATCCCCATCCTTTGTGTCCCCCTCTGTGCTGGTCCTTCTCCAGCACCCTGGGCTGAGCTGGTGGCTTTGTGTAGAGCCTGGCCTGCTTTGGGGTGGGTGTTTCAGGCTGGAGTGAGGAGTTCTGGCAGATGGCCTCTCTGGAGGGGGGGTGGGTGTCTGTGCACCTCCAGTGTCTCCCAGTTGTGTCCCTGGGAGGAGAGGCCCTACCTGCTCCCTTGATGCTCTTGGTGGGAGGCAAGAGAAGACAATACAAGTATCAGGCTAATTACCATACACTGACTGTGGCTGTCTTGGAGGAGAATTTGGAAACTGAAGTTTCACAGAATTCACAGAATCACTGGGTTGGAAGAGACCTTCAAGATCATTGAGTCCAACCCAGCCCCGACCCCTCAACCAAACCCTAGCACATTCAGTGTGTTTTTAAACACATCCAGGGATGGTGACTCCACCACCTCCCCAGGCAGGCCATTCCAGATCTTTATCACTCTTTCTATAAAAAACTTTTTCCTGTTATCCAACCTAAATTTCCCTTGGTGCAGCTTGAGGCTGTGAGCTCTGGTTCTGTTAGTGCTGCCTGGAGAAAGAGCCCAACCCCACCTGGCCACAGCCACCTATCAGGAGCTGCACAGAGTGATAAGGTCACCCCTGAGTCTCCTTTTCTCCAGGCTGAGCACCCCCAGCTCCCTCAGTGGTTCCCCACAGGGTTTGTGTTCCCAGCCCCCCTCCAGCCTCGTTGTCTCCTCTGGATGTGCTGCAGCATATCAATGTCCTTCCCAAACTTAGGGCCCAAAACTGGACACAGTTTAAGCTTTATAATTTAATAATCCTTGGGGTCCTGACCTGCTTCCCAGGGTCTTCTTGTACCTGGTGCTTTCACCTGTGTGCTCTTACACAAGAGCCTGAAGGAGGGTTCTCTTGGTGCGGAGAGATTGCTGCTTTTTGTGAGCTGGCAGCAAGGAAAAATCAATGGGAGAGGAAGAAATATGATGTGTGAGAGGATGACAGATTCTTGGTTGGAATAGTGGCCATAATGAAGAGGAACTGAAGACGGTCTGTTACTTAATGGATGGGATGGGAAAGAAGAGCCAGTGATGTAAATGTGCTGCTGGCTGGAGGCTGGGGAGAACAGGCCTGTGGCTCTAAACATTTCCACTGGACATGTCCCCTCATGCACTAGATCTGCTCGAAATCTCACCTGAAAAGAAATAATCTCCACAAGAAACTACTTGAAATAATTTGCACTTTTAGTGGCCACTGACAAAAGTCACACAGCAGTTTGTTAAACTGATGCTGAATTTATCTGGAGAAGCAACATTTTGCTGCCAGCAAATCACCTGCCCTACACCAGCTCCAGTTTGCACCAGGAAGTCTCAGAGGTGCTGAAGCCTGAGCAGCAGAATAACTGTGCTCATCACACTGGGGCTGTGCACACACAAAAAGTTAAGCAAATAAAGTGATTTCTTGAATGCAGCCCAGAAAGGAATTTGTACTTAGAGCAACTGGCAGAATATGCCACTTGCTGGTTTTCACTTCCCAACTGTGTAATTTGGAAAGCTGTAAAGAACTGTTAGGAATGACTGCTGGAAATGAAGTCAAAAGAGGTCATGAGAGTATAAATTGCTTTTCCCCTCCCTATAGAAGATTTACAGCAACACCTCTTCAGAAAGAACTTGTAAGGCAGAGTTGTGAATCATGTGCATTGTATGGGATGGAGGCAGCAAAACCTGGTTTTGTCACTGTTTAATACTGAGCTAAGAGAAGGTGTGGGAATCATGGAATTCCAGACTGGTTTGGGTTTAAAAGGACCTTAAAACTTATCCAGTTCCATCCCTCTGCCCCTTCCACTCGATTGCTCAAAACCCCTCCCTGTCACAATTCCCTGAACAGTACAAAGAGCACAGGTCTATTTTTGGGTTTTTTTTTTTAGAGGGGCTGGGGTGTTTGTATTTGTTTTGTGTTAGGAAGAACAGAACCACAACAATGCAGGAGGGCCCTCACCCAAGGCCATATCATGATCAATTACAAAAACCACAGGGTGTGTAACACTGGAAATGGTTCTGTGTTCTCTCCTTCAAATTATTCCAGCATTTGTGACACTGTTCGTGTGCAATTCCCCCAAATTTGAGGGAGTGGAAGTAAAGGCAGTGATGTATGACAGCTTTCTGAGGGTGGGCTGGACATTGAGAGGGGTTTTGAGGATGAGGAGCCAAGGGGTTAACCTTGGAGACAGGAGAGTGGTGAAGGGAACATTCAGCATTTTTGTAGGGCTGCTAAAACAAAGCACAGCAGGATTTCAGAGGGATGGAGTTCCAAGTGAAATTAGCACTGCAGTGTGGGCTTGCTGAGTTTATTGCATGAGAGAAAACCAAACACTAGCAGATAATGAGGTGGCAAAGAGAAGAGCAGGCAGTCCAGGCAGAGCAGAGGACCTGGTGGGCTCAGCAGTCAGGGAACTCCAGGAAAAGCAGAGGATTCGTGGAGGGAGAGAGGAACAGCAACGATGGCAAATGCAGGAACCTGAAAGAGAAGCCCAGAAATGGGCAGTGAGGTGGAACTTACTTAGAGACTTGTTAGGAAGGAGGAGGAGGAATGGATGTGACACGAGAAGAACAGAGATGTACAATTGCCTCGAGCAAGAAAAGGATTGTGTTGGCCTGAGATGGAGAAGTGGGAAAGATTCCCTGGTTCTTTTTGCACTGGAGCAAATACTGTGCTCATACTGGTGAGGATGACTGATGCTAATGGTAGTCTGGGAAGGAGCTCAAGAGAGAACCGTGGGTGATTATGAAACCAAATATATAAATAAACATTCTCCCCAGTCAGGTTCAATAAGATCTGAAAGATAATAATGCTATTTCTTGAAACATTTGTTTATTAATGTTACTGTGGAGGTGGTTTTGTGTTGTTTGCTGCAGCTGTGGTGGGTGATCAGAATGTTAAATTTCCCTTTTTATGACCAAGGAGATAATGCTACAGTCTTCTGATCACAAGTGGATTTTGTTCATTTTGAAGTTCAAGCTGGATCTCTGAGTCTTGTACATTCACAAACCTGGAAAAATAAGAAAACCTGTTCAAAAGGTTCACTGGGCAGGGGAGTCCAAGGATTTGAACATGGTTTAATACTGAGCCGAATATAGAAATTATTTTAAATACTCATATGACAGGAGACTTCTGTTTTTTCCTAAGCAAGAAGAAAAATATCTGAATCTCTGAACAGTTGATATCTCAAATGGTTTATTAAAAAATACAAAGTAAAAAAGTGTTATTTTCAGGGGAGAACTGCAACTCAATGTTAGAATGTTTCTGATCTCCAAAGGAGATGGGAATAGCCAAAACCAAATGGGTTTGGCAAATTTCCATGTGCAGGAAATGTAGAACCAGTGCAAAAAAAAGGCTCTAAAACCACAGGGTGTGCAGAAGGGAGAGTGTGGTGCAAGTTGAGGGTCATCCTGCAGATGATCCAAATGAGAGCCCTCACACTTCAGTGAAGAGGGAATATTTCATTAATTATTGAATCCCAGAATTAGTTAGGTGGGAAGGGACCTTAAAGTCCATGCAGTGCCACCCCTGCCATGGGCAGGGACACCTCCCACTGTCCCAGGCTGCTCCCAGCCCTGTCCAGCCTGGCCTTGGGCACTGCCAGGGATCCAGGGGCAGCCACAGCTGCTCTGAGATAATTAATAAATGAATAATGGGGACTATTAATAAATATAGAGATTGGGAACTCAGATGATTATACCCAAGGGGAAAGCACAGTTTGAATTTCCTTATGTAGTGTCTGGGACCCAGATATTTTCCATGCTGGAATATTGGGGTGTATTTAAATGAAAATATCAAAGACTTTCATAGTACCTCTATGTAAGAACAGTCCAAAATCCAATTTCTGTAATCACTTGGGAATTGCAGTCACCACCTGCAGGGGTCTCTGGGACTGTTGGTGTTCCAAATCTGGATATTTGAATGGCTCCTTGAGAAGGAGGTTTGGAAAAGGTTCTCCCTGTGCCCTCTGCTCTGTCAAAAAGACAAAGTTACACTTGGAAGCTCAAAAACTCTCCCTATGGCTGTGTTCAATGTTAAAATTTAATTGCCTTTTCTACAAATTTACAAATTTCATCTTTTCTGAAAGGCTCAGGAGCCCCTTGGAGCACAGTTGGTTTTATGCACTCATATATCACAGAAATTGTGGCAAAGGATCTCGGACAGTTTGAGCATTTTTCTTCTTGATACAAATTAAACTCAGGAGCTGAGAGGAAAGGTTTTATTTTAACAGCTGAATCTCCTAACCTGCTTGCAGGAGGAGGAAGGTAAATTACAGAGCCAAGAACCTGTGATAAAAAGCTGGTAATAGGGGAAGGGGATAAAACAGAACATCTTATACAGCTCTTTGGGGAGCCTTAAGAGGGTTTGTTTCTCCATAAATGTATGTACAAAGATGATTTTTTATTTTGCCCTTCTATATAATTAGTTTAAAATGTGATGACAGAACAAAACATCCCTGGTACCTGAACAAAAAACAAAGACTGAGGCTTGCAAAATGAAGGTGCTTTAAATTTCTCTGTGCAGTTTTCCAGGCAGAGCAGTTGGTGCTGGTGAAATTCAAGTTAATATTGGCAAGTTGATCTCAGTTTTTTGGACTAATAGCAAATTGTTGAGCTCAAGATATTCTGGTTGGCTGGATTATCCATTTTGTGAGCATGAAGCCTTCCAAGAAGGGATCTTGTTGGAAGTGGGATCACTGAGCTGTGTTTTGCACAAGTTATTATTATTATTATTGTTATTATTTATTATTATTATTATTATTATTATTATTATTATTATTATTATTATT